>OZ059845.1:12970519-13570519 GCA_964057195.1 Orthosia cruda
ATTAAGCTTCATAAAAAGCAGGATTCGCCATTGATTCATGTCTCAAGCGACAGGTAACAGACGACACTGCTATCCAATATAAGATTTTCTCTTTTCTATAAAATGCATAGCTATTCAACATTTGCTTTTGTTTGAATGTTCATGGTATGACGTCCCCTCAAGGTAAGGGAGGAATCAGCGATAGGGGAATGTTGAAGCCTCGGGGGGCCTTATCACTCATGCACTGATTAAAAACAAACTTACCTAAACGGAGGGTTTGCATATGGGGTACGAGATAGGGTGAAAATGGTTCGGAAAAGACTGATATAAACTGACGAGATAGCGAGAAATGCTTTTATCTAGTGCTGGATAGGGTTTCTGTAACGAATATAGTTGAACGTTTCGTATAGCGTGACGAATTATTAACGATTACACCGAAATTTCAAAAAAATATGTTATTCTGTACTTCTTCTTGAATTAATTTACTGCCCTCATTTGGAGAATTTATTGTTACTAACTCGATGACTAAATAAATATGTTGTATCAATAAATGCAACCAAATAAACAACACACTGTAACGGTAGAAAACTACTCTGTGAACGGTTGTGAACGGTACTGCGCGACTGTCCAAGTTCGATTCTACACAAATGAACGATCAGTGTATAGTTGTAGTTTGAAAAAAAGTATAAAAAATCACAGATAAAGTTTTCGCAGAGGGAACTAATATTTAACTAAAAGTATAAAAGTAAATTAAAAATCTTACTCCAAGATCCCATAGTTGATTGTAGTAGGAACTCAAACTCATTCTATCCCAAAAACACTAAGAAACTGTCTTCAAAAGCACCGCAATTTCCAAAAACATCCTTCGAGTGCCGAAAAACATGGTTCCGTACTGCACGAAAGTACTAGGCGCCTATACTTTAAGAAGAGGTCGTGAAAACCCAAGGGCAACGGAGCGCGGTAGGGCGGTCTCGAGACGGGCGCCCTCCGCCGTCACTATGCACTAAGTGGTAAGTGCAAGTTAACCGCCGGCGAGCCTGCAAGTCTCATCGATCGCGAACACTTTCTTTTGGGACGCACCTGGGTAAGGAACAAGGATACCGTCTGGGCCACTAAGTATAATGAAAAGATTCAGACAGAAAAATCTTTGGCGTTTCAGCGAGCGCTTCACAATTCCTCCTCTTTTTTTTATTATATCATAGCAACCAGGATCATAAAGAATCTTTCGAAAACTCTATGATGTATTCAAATATATAAAAATTGTTTTGTCATTAAGAAATACCAACATTGACAAAATTATTTGCATAGTTATTAAGGAATAGTTTACTAGCCAAAAATACTACGTACTTCGCTACTTATAACAAGTTTTGCTTCAGATTAAATTTGACCCGTTACAGCCATTTCGTTACAAGTCGCTTTATTTCGACGTACCTTCGATTTTCTTAGTGCTGAAATTAATTCATGAATATCGCAGATATAGAAAAATTACCTAACCAGCTAAGTATATATAACCTTTGAATAGAAATGCCGAAACTCAATCAAAAGGCACTACAAAGCGGCATTCTTTATCAGCGGCAGCGTGCGTGAGCGTTTATCAAAAAGTAAGAAACTAGCCAAGTTTGAGTCTGACACGCGCACAGAGGATTCCGTATAAACAGCTACATTCACCAAAATAATTAGGTAACATTACCACACACCAATTTTTTCAACATTACATCTTCATAATAAATGAAAGCACCGAACATTGCTCTAACGAAGGGACAAAATTGACTTTGCCGTTAGAAAATTGTTGTCCCCATACAACAAAATACATTTTTTTCTTTTCCAAGTACATTTTATAAGATGGTCGACTATTACTTGTACACTTGTACTACCTAGCTGTGATCCTCACCATGGGCGAGACGAGAAAAAAAACATCCCCACGTTACGTGTACAGAAGGACTCCAAAAAAAAATCTTGATTTTATTTTACCACTTTGTCTGCGTGATTAATATGTATATCGATGCCAAATTATAGCTTTCTAGTATTAAGAGTCTCTGACCTAAGCTTACTGCGGATACTGCGATAGACGGACGTGGCGAAACTATAAGGGTTTCTTGTTGACTACGGAGCCCTAAAAATGTATCAACTTGACAAGCCGCGCTTTCGATAAGTCATGTATTATCATAATTTTTCCCTCATTTGGTAGTTAAATAATCGCTAATAGAATGAAACTTTGTCTAGCTAGAGCTTACTGTATGTTTTAAAGTCTAGACAGACATCGGATGTCAATTAAAAGTAAGTTATGATACCAAACTTTAAGGCACATTTAATATTTACAGCTGATACGTCCTTAGTTTAAAACAAAACAAAAGAAAGTAACATGTTTGTTTAATTTAAAACACTCATCTTTATGGCACACTTCAGGGTCGTAACTTTTAATACTTTACGTTGTAAACCTGAAATTTCTGTTTTATCGTTGTTTTCATAGTGAAATTGCGTGTTTTGTGGTACATTAAGGGAAGAGAGATGATAGCGCGTGAATTTTATCGGTCCGGTTTAGGGTCTACGCCGTAGGCCTCATTGGCGTAGAGCCTACGCCGTAGACCTCATTTTTGTTGGGACTACGCCGTAGGCCTCATTTACTTAGAGCCTACGCCGTAGGCCTCATTTGCGTAGAGCCTAAGCCGTAGGCCTCATTTCCGTTGGGACTACGCAGGCTCTACGCGATACTGACCGAATTGTGGGCGACGAAGCTGAACTTGTAAGGTAAAAGTAGCCAGTTACCATTTTATTCGTAAAGTTGATAAAACTAGAAGATAGGATTATGTTTCGACACCAAAGCCTCGTTTACACGTTGAATGTAAACGCTATTGAGTGCGGTAAATTGACTTGCTATTCTCGTCTACGCGTCTCACAGTCTCAAAGAGAAGCGGGAATGTCCAAACATTCCCGCTTCTCTGTCTGTTTCGGTCGAGAAACTCTCTCGCGCAAACGAGGCATACTAATGACTATATCGATGAGTTCTTTGTTTGAGCTATTTTTATTTGTATTCTATTTTCGTGTATCGTATAATCTGACTCGCATTTTAAGTAAAAACCTTCAAAATAATCATATTCCTTCCTCCTTCCGGTTTAAGTGCAATGAATCAGAGCCTCTTGACCTCTACATTTTTACCTCAAAAATTTATTATACACAAAGATAACACGTAATATTTTAAAGATATGATAATATATTAATTTCTTACTTTCATTTTATATTTTTACAATTGTAAATTTCGAAAAGATAAATGTGTGTTCCTCAGCCTTAGGCATCGAATCAAATATGTTAATCGTACTCGAACTAATATATCAGATATCTAACTAATCATATTTATCTTATGTACGTAAGGATGACACCGTTTAGGTAATTATTCACGACAATACACAGACACAACATTTAGGTAATAACATAACTAAAACTTTCGATATAAGTCGTTACATACATGCTAAAGATAAAAGTATATTCAACACATATAATTTATAGAGAGCAATCACAAGAAAGCTACGCTACATATATTTATGAGTTGTTAAAATCGTAAAATAAAACCTCTCAAACATACTAAACTGTGGTGATCGTACGTTGGAGTCAAACTTTATCAAAGTTCAGAGCGAGCTCTGCCTGTAGGTAACAATAACGAAAATATGGCTGGAAATGTAACTACGAATATCCCTACAGGAATTTTCCTTCATGGGAGTTACACTAAGGGCCATTTCCATATAGTTATAGGTCTATAAAAAAGTTCACCCAAAATACTAAAAAACATTTCCTCTTTCGTCAGACACGATGGCGTGTGGAAGTAATGTAGATGTTACCGGAAATTAATAGGAAACATTATCCACTGAGCTTTATAAAATAATGCTCTTTTACAGCCCTCCTTTAAAACGTTTCCCTTAACTTAGATCGTTTGAACGCGATAACTCAGTCGCGATTGTAACCGTGCGTTTCAAAAGACCAATTTATATGTACCTTCTAAAGTTTATAGTTTCGTGTTACCGCTAAGTTTAAACTTGACTGCCGTCATAAAGTCGCGTATTTAGATAATCTGTTTCAGTGGTATGAAAGCCATGTGATGTGACGAGGGGAAGGCTTCAACCGTTTCAGTGCAAGTGGTGTTCAGGGTAGGTCGTGCGGTCCCCCGCGGGGCGGAGGGAGGCCGTAGTAGGAATATCCTTCACCTCCCGCGCTAGGTCAGGGTTAACGGTACCCCCGAGCTCGGGTGACGGAGCCACCTTCGACCTTGGATGGGATGCGTGCGATAATGCATTTTGTACATACACACTAATATACAGGAGATACCGCACGCAAGACGAGAAGGATATACTTCTCTGAGAGCTTGCTCAATGTAAAGCATCATAACAGTCGACGTTACCAAGAATAGTGGCTCATACAAAACTTTATCGTCCCTCAATTCATTTAAAACTGACGGACGCGGTACGAATAGTAACTTTAAGTTACTTTCAAAAGCTCCCCGATCACAAGAGTCCAATCTTTAATCTGCCACAAGCAGACTTTCATGTAAGTAAATTACAGAGAGCGTCATAAAAACAAAACGTCCATGGACATGCGTAGCCAATTCCCGCGTTGCCAACAGTCGTGTTGCGCAGCCAACATCGCGAACAACCTTATAACTATCGCTTTAGAGCAGATAATTCATTAACTAAACTGGTTACGTGGAAATGGAATATATGCGTTCGGTAATAGTTCACAGAACGTCTTTATTAAGGTTCAAATTCGATGTACGTGTGGAGTTTCCTTTTGGGGATTCTGAGACGGAACTTTTGCCGTTAGCTTGAGGGGATACGGTTGAGATTTGCGTGAGGAGCTGGCTTGGGTGGTGGGTGGCAGTGGGTCGATACGAGCCGGGCGTTGCGCCGATCGATCGTGGAGAGGGGCGCTCTCGGCGACGGACCGTGCATCGCCCGGCGCCCGCCGCGGCCGCGTGCCTACACACTCGACAACAATACATTTCATATTTAAGTGCCTTACTTTGTCTATAGATAATGGGGAACATCTTGTAAAATCTGAGCTTACATAGCTGACGAGTCGAGAGAAAGAAGCTTGTCCGTACATTTCCATCAATTTACAATCTCCACGTTGCGTCAAGGATATTGGTACAATGGCGTAGGTACTCGCTATCTCCGGAGTTATTTTCAGTGGATTCTTAGAAAGCTTTCTCTGGGGTACAAGTGCATCAACCTGCTTTTAAGTCACTAAACTTATAAATGATAACAAAATGGGTTATGTTTGTATACGACTTATCATGTAGGTTACGCGCATCGATTTACCTTTATCTAATCTAGCACGAAATTGATCGATGAGCAACGGCAAGGTATTATTATATAGATAGATAGAGCCACTATATCTATGTATAAATTACGGCAGGCCGAATATGTGATGATGTTATGCATGCATTTCGTCATGTTGTTTTCCCTGAGGGATGGGGTCAAGCAGAATACGGAATGACATTTGTTTGGCCATGTTTGTGCATTGTGTCTGTTGTACTTGCGTTGTAACTATATTTGCGCTTGTTCTATGGTTAATCAAAGCAGAATACAAGACCTTCTTGTGGGCAGTTTATTAGCTGCCAGTTACAAAAGAATATAGGTCAGGTTTTTGGAATGATTGCAAGATTTGCAGATTTTACAATAATCTAGAAACATTTTCATCAGATAATTATTCTATGTCTCACGATAGAAACATTTCTTGAGTTGTTGTGGTGACATAAGCCAGTTTTTCGCAACTCTACACAGTTGGGAACTGTTTGAGTAAACGAACGATATCTCGAAGACTCGGGGCAATAGTCAGTATTAGCCAGTTAGCCTGCCCTTTTCCTAATTCATTTAGGGATAAGGACCCGAAGCCAGCCGGTACCTACGATTCATAAGAAATTGGGTAGTTTTATCAGTACATTTTTTTACGATGTCTTGAGTACGCATCATAATGTTATTACAACATTGAGGAAACCAGGTAGATAATCTATTAGCGCCCAAATAAAATGGACGCTCCCTCAGTTAACTCTTGTAATCTGCGTGGGAAAATTAGCACATTTTTGGCCTTATGCTAGGAGATATAATAGTACATTATGGTACAAGTGTGTAATGTTGGTGATTACCGCTGAGGCGCCATTGAGACCCGAGCCGTTATGTGAGGGTCTTAAGAGAGCCGAGAACGGTAATCATCAATACACACGTGTATCATACGACGTTTTTCAACACACTTGTGAAGAAAATAATACTAAAAAATCACTTCCAACTGTGAAAACGAGTTGTGAATTTTTTTTCGCAATGGCGGGCAAAATTAATCAGTTTTCCTATTCGCGCGCATCTAACAATGGCGATCGGCCATAGACTAAAAATAATGAGTTATCTTTTTTTTGGCTTTTCGTGAATAGCGTTTTAGCCACAGAACAGAGAAGACAGGCGTTTTTTCTGTTCTGTGGTTTTAGCCATGTACAAAATGGGGAATTTCAAGTACTCTTTATTACAGACAAAAACAAAAGTTCCGTACGTAAAATACGCGCTTAGACGTGGAGTTGCGGACACCAGCCCGTCTTAATCTAATCTAATCTAATCTAAACAAAAGTTATATTTAAGTGAAAGTTTTATTTATTAAACACGTACAAGTTGAAATTATCTATTTAAATACGAAGTTGCATGAATTTGTTGCATTTGTACTATTGAGCACAATCTTTTTTGTATCGAAAGTTTTTTAAAAACAAAGCAACTCAACCAATAAATAAAAAAAAAACTCTTTATCTCACTTGTGAATAATAGTAATGAAAAACTCACAGTTTGATAACAGGTGTCATTATGTGCCTAATTGCGGTGAAATTAGAGCCACTTTATGAGCAAGTGTATTGAAAAGATGATTTATCCATTGTTTTGATTAAATGTAGTAGGTAGCTGTTTTTTCCATTTGCTTTTAGGTATAAATGTGTTTACCTCGTTGTATACTCAATATTATATTATTAATATCCTATACGGATGGCCGTTGAGGCCGAAAAGTTCTAGAGTGAGAGGATAAAGTGGCGACCGCGTACCGGAAGACGCAGCGTGGGAAGGCCTCTCCTTGTAAAGGCTGTGGGATTCCGGTGGATAGGAAACGTACAGGACTGATCAGTTTGGCGAAGCTTGGGGGAGTCCTATGTCCAGCAGTGGACGTTTTTCGGCTGAAATGATAATGATGATACTCAATATTTAAGTTATGACTAAGGGGCCTTTTGAATGAAGTGGCTAATGGTTACAAAACGAATAATGTTTATGATTTAATCTTAATAAGTTAATTAGTGGGTTTTTTCTCCATAAGGACCACGAGAACGGTCGTCTATTCGAACCATGAAGCGCGAATATTTGACGAAGCGTAGTATCAAGTCTACCTGGAGATTTTAATCACTTTTGTTTTACCGTTTTCTTTTATTTTATATTATTATTACCGTTTGACAGCAATTAATACCGAAATCGCTGAGTCTTTAAATACTAGCTTAAGAAGATTTGGTATATTTCTTTATGCAATCAATAGTTAATTGCGTGCGGCCTGCACGCAATTAACTATTGATTCATTAACCGACTTCCCAAAAAGGAGGAGGTTCTATGTTCGCCTTCAAGTTTTTTTTTTCTCCGATATCTCCATCAATTGTGGACCGATTTTGAAAATTCTTTTTTTGTTTGAAAACGTATGTTCCGAAATTGGTCCCATTTTTTTTTTGGTGGATGTCTGATGAAGATCTTTGGAGATATACAACAGAACTCTTCAATAAATAACGTCAAATCTCTCGGGATTGCTGCAATTGGATGTCTGTTTAATGTTTATACCATTTCATAACATAACATCACGCCAGTGCGCTCTTAAGCGGTATGCAGATCTCTCATTTCACCGGTTAAGTTTCAGTTTCATGTACACAAAACTACAAAGTGAAAAATAACTTTATTTTTTGAAGTCGGTGTCAATAACGCAAAAAATTGGTACCTACGAAAGACACCGACTTCAAAAAATAAAGTTATTTTTCACTTTGTATTTTTGTATTTGGAAGTCGGTAGTATTTTTTTGCAAAAATGTTTTTTTTTTATGAAACAAAATTAAGTTTATTATGTGCAAATTACATTGACATGGTCTTTTTTGATTACCAACTCACCCGGGTTTCTGGTGAGCCACAGACTTAAATCGAACTAGATATCGCCAGTCCCCCCATCTGTATGACAACCAAGCGTGCCACATTTTCACACACAATTTAAAAACAAATTTACTTACCAATGAAAGAAAATATTTCCAATGCCTCGCCCAGCTTTTTCTATATAGTCTTTACAGCTCATTATGGCAATTTCTAGATTTTGGTGGCTTACCGGTGCCAATAATGCTAAATGAAAATCTCAAAGTACGATCATTGATCGTAATTTTACTCCTTTTTTTGACACGTGAAGTACATACAATCGCGTCATCTAGTTAGATTTATATCTGTGGTTAGTTCAGTACCTACTAGTGCTACTGATGTGGTCTGGTCTTGCAAGTGTTAACTTTGTTTCATTTGAATTATTATAATAAAAATCTTAAATTTACTGACAGAAAATGCAAACTTCATTTAATTCTCTAAAGAGATTAAACATTAATTAATGTTATCCCTGCATCTGTTGTAATTAGGAAAACAATAGACCGACGTCAAAATTTGCTACCGCCACAGATGAGCGCATAATTATAGAAGTTCGTAGTTTTACCGGTCGAGCAAACATTTTGTGGCACTGTTCGGAGGATATGAAATACCCAATCGTTCACAAAAGATACAGTGCAGCGAGTAAGACCCCTTGGTAGACAGACGGGCTGTCGCTGCAATAAGCTTTTATTTTATCCCATAAATCTGCTTATCCTGACACTCACATTACGGATTTGTTAGACCCCTCAACAATTGCATGTGTTTGTTTTTTCACAAAATATTAGCAATTTAGTTTTTTAGGGTTCCGTACCTCGAAAGGAAAAACGGAACCCTTATAGGATCACTTTGTTGTCGGTCCGTCTGTCTGTCTGCCAAGACCAGTTTTTTTAATTTATATCAAATACTCAAGTCTAGTGTCCCTTAAAGCTGTGAAAAAATCAAACTAATCAAAAGATACAGCCGTTTATGCCGCAAATTTTCGCAGTCGCAAGGGAATCAAATCTTACAGGGTACTGTGAGGACTCTGCTTAACTAGAAGGCAACCTACTTGCCTATATTAACACTGGCAATAAGTATAGTAAACGAAGATGTGTTTGCTAGACTTTTTCCGTGTATATAAGGGCTCCTCTGAGCTTTGATGTGATAGTCCGATAGAAGGTGCCTATGGGTAGGCACCTTGCTGCTGAAATATAAATAGAACAGTGAATCCAGAGTTTTATTTAAGTAGCGCCTCTGGCCTACGTCCCCACAGTACCTACTGCCCGTGAACTCAGAATCTTGAAATTTGGTACGAAGCAACGTCTTATAGCACAGATAAAGGAAAAATTGCGAAAACTATAATTTTTTAGTTACATCATATAATAAAAATATTTCTAATAATTTTAAACTTAATACCCCTTTCCTCACGAACGCGTAGAGGTATTAAATTGAAATTCATATCAAATACTCAGGTCTATAATACCTTTAAGCTGAGGTTTGTACGGAACCCTCGGTGCGCGAGTCCGACTCGCACTTGGCCGGTTTTTTTTTCAATATGGTAACAAAAATAACAACTAGGTAGATAAAAAAACAGTTTTAGAGCAAAAACCAAAGTCTGATTTTTGCAACGCGATCACTCACGATTAAAACATGAAGTTATCCCCAATATGTGAACGTCACTAAGCATTATTTATTCGCACATATTATTCCAGTTGATAGGTATTGGCAAAACCGCCCTTGGCAGCCCAATATAGCCTGACCTTTACGAGCCGAAACAGAGGAGGCTGTCGGTGTAGCTCTTCGTTAGTTATTAATACAGCCTCCATTTTGAGAGAGAGTGATGAGCCAAAATGGGAATGTTACCGTGACTAATTTAAATGGATCTGCTTTCTGTTTATAGATCATTTTGCTTTGTTCGGTGATTATTTTGGAAATTAAAAAATATATGCATTTATTATTTACTAGCTTTTGCCCGCGACTTCGTTCGCGTGGAATAGTGACTTCTGATGCCGATTCTTGACCAATAGATGGCGCTGTATGTCCGGAATAAATTTTATTTTATATTTTATTTTTTGTAATAAAAACTATCCTATGTCCATTCTCAAGTTCCAAACTATGTCTGTACCAAATTTCACACAAATCGGTTCAGTAGTTTAGGCGTGAAGCAAAGACAGACAGACAGACAGACAGACAGACAGACAGACAGACAGAGAGAAAGACAGACAGACAGACAGAGTTACTTTCGCATTTATAATATTAGTAGGGATTACAAGAGCCTTTTTAGAATGAATGTTACAAAATAATGTTTTTATAAGCATATTATAAATTCAATGAACTAAGTAACTAGGTAGATTGGTTTCTTGCATTTTCTTACAAATCACCTGCTTGCTTTTTCATTATAAGATAAGGTATTATGCAGTACACTAGGTACTAGGTAGGCATTTTATAAAATTTCGTATCTTTCATTATATGCATGCCTGTTAAGTTTTATTAATTTTGTAAAATGTTTTTATATTATGTGGAAAATGTCGCTGGTTGCACATTTGTTTTTCTTCGTGCTTAAATATTGTGTATTGCTGTAGTGTGTAGTCGTTTGTTTTCCCAAATAAATAAATAAATTTTGTTTGAACGACAAGTCTTATTCCAAAACATTCCGCTTATGGTTTCACTGAATGTTGAAAGATTATGAATGCATAAAAGGTGACGATTAAGTTAGGGAGTGGTCTGGCGGCTATCCAAATAACGTTATTGTTACATAACGTTTTACCCGAACAAGCCTCTTTGTTGTAATTGTATGATTGTTCGTTAAACCATGCTCAACTATGTCCAATGGGAAATAAGAGTCATTTATTCACAATAGAACGTAATTTCGGACTAATCCCCAACTCCCCAAATGGGAAATTGGGTGCGTTTTTTAATATTAATATTTTTTTAAACTATTGAACATTAATTATAATTATTATTAGATGATATAATATAAACAACCTCTAATTTAGCAATAAATCGTCACCGCTATTGCTAAAATAAAATAAAATATGAAAAAGTTAAAGAAGAACGAACGAATGAACGATGTGCTTGCGAGGCAATAAAATGAAAATTGGTCCTTTTGCTTCCACGTTGAAATATGATTTCACCATAATTCCCAAGTAACCCCGAACGTGTTCGCAGCCACCATGAGTACATATACTTAGCTACTCATCTCTCCCACAGAATTTTCTATGGGAAGAGGAAGAGGTTCTATGTTATGACGTCGGTTCAAGGGCGTTGCATCCAGCTCTCCCCACGGCCTTCACCAGATCGTCTCGCCGTGGGGGCGTCCCACGCTGCATCTCCCTGCCCGAAGCGGGAAATGTCTGCTATAGGTACTATGCATAGTATCTATGTATAGACTAGGGTAGGCTTAATTTAAAAATACCACAGTTTTATGAATCGTAGCGAGAGATCTTGGATTTTCTAAGAAGATTTTAGTTTTGAGAATGCTTTTTACAAGCGTTTTATTAACTTGCAATTTATGTATGTATGTGTGTTCGGGTTAAATCTTGCAACTGAATTTTAAAGCAGTTATCTTCAACCAATTACGATTAAATTGTGTATACACGTTTAGTTTGGATAACAATACACGGTTATATTAGCTAAAAAGTTTTCTTTAAATTGGAAAACATTTAAACTGTATATTGATTTTGTGGCAATTCATTGTCATCTGCAACTATTCTCAGAATAGATTCTAGCTGTTTTTATAAAAGCCGTAAAATCTAAAAAAAACTCTAAAAATAAAAATGGTTTTCAGCCAATTGACATAGACCGATCGATCGCAAATACCTTTTTAGGATAAAGTATTCACAGCTAAGAATAGGTGACGTTCTGTTTTCCCGTTTGTGTTACGGCGACAAAGAAAAATTAGGATATGGTACAAATACTCTACTCGTTTCTTTTTCTCGTGTTGCGGTACATTTTTAATCATACCGTTTGGGCGCAGCATAGGTGACCACGCTAATTGCGGCGTTAAATTTACGTAAATAATGTTCTGCTTTAAATACATCTAGATAGACCGATGACTTCTGAACGGTGCCGGACTCAGGCAAGATGTGGACTGTGATTTTTAAGAAGGCTAAAATTCAGCGGTCAATATTACACGACGACATGTTTATGCATTTCCAAATGGTTTCGTATTGTTCAAAGCTTTCTGCAGCATGTAAGGCCAGCATATATTGCAAGTGTGTCGCTTAACGTGTTAAAATCTAGGACCTGTTTTACCACATACGATTAAGTTGCCGTTAATATTCTTGACAGATAATTTCATACAAATTCTGTTCCAATTTTGAATGAAGATCAGATCTATGTTCGGCTGTATGTTTACTATTTTTTACTTTTTGTTTTTCTTCTCCGAATTCGCCGTCAATTGTGGACCGATTTAAAAAAGCCTTTTTTGTTTGAAGGAGTCTGTTCCCGAATTAATCCCATTTTAATTTGGTGAAGATTTGATGAAGAACTTCGGAGTAAAACGGATAAATGACGGCAAATCTTTCGGTATTATCTTGTCAAATCTCGCGGACATTCCACTGGTTATTTTCGAGTTCCATGTTACTCCGTAAATCAATTCTGGCATCACTTGGGGCGTCATAGGTAGGTACTTTACTATAGAAATTGTCCATTATGTACCACAACTAAAAAGTGAAAAATAAAAAGCTATTCCTTTTTCGTTTCTTCGGTTTTTGACACCAACTTTTCACTTTGTAGTGTTTTTGGAAGTCGGTTGTATTTTTTTGCAATTTTTTTTTGTAGTTTCTATTGAACATCTTGTAATAAGGCCATAGTGTACTTCCTACTAGCCGGTTAATAGACTAGCTTTCTAAGGCTCTCTTTTTATCTTACCAACTCCGAGTTAAATCTAATCCGGCTAATTTATTATGATATATTTGTTATTTAACGTCGTGTTGCCAACAAACTCTGAGTTAAGTCTTTGTGCAAGTGTGCTCCGCTACATCCACTAACCTGAAAGTTGATAGTAGAGGTGACGATCTTCATGGACTCGGCGTAGTTCCTCAGCACGGAGTCGGTGCTGAGGCAGCTCTGCCGCCACTCGTACAGCTGCTCCAACCTCGTCACACAGCGCTCGCAGATCTTCTTCGGTAAGAAGTCGTCCTTCGATATCTGCTGGATTTACGGGGGAAGTTGTTAGACAGACATTCTAGGGTCTTAAAAAGAGGGAGTCGTTGATATTTCTTTTCAAAAACCTCGCCTTGGGAAGTAAGTATATCAACATACTGCTTATATTTGTCGTCAAGCAGCATTGTTATAAAAACAAAGTCGTCTTGTAGCTATTTATAAGAACCACTTTTCAACACAAGATAAAATATTATGTTTTGAAAAATCACGCAAAAAGAGGTAGATGTTTGCCTATATTTTTTTCAAGTAATCTACTACCCTATGCTTGATTCAATATTTGCAATAACACACATTATTTATATCTCATTACCCCAGAATAACAACCATACAAAATTGCTCTCTATAATCCGCGATCACGTATCCCTATTTATCAGGTCACCATTTCACTCAACTTTGACCTTTATGTCGTACACAATAAAAGTCACTAGAAAAGGGGATTAAACCTGTCACGTGGCTCCCCAACATTTAAGGTCTTTAGCAGACTTGTAACTTTTAGTATCAGCGATCGGTGATTTTGCAACTTTATAGAGTTCGTTCTTTGTTATTTGTGATTCTACTTTTGGTAAGCGGGTATAACAATTTATATTAAATTCGCCAAAAACGTAGATGCGAGTTTGGCGCCATCAGTAGCGTCCATCAATTACAATAATCTGCGGTCGGTCGCCATCGCAAAATCTCGCATTTCAGCCATTGTGATGAGATGTGTGTGAGTGGAGAGCGCGAATCGGCAAACGAAAGGTGAGATGTTTAAGGATAGGTCTAGCGACTATTTTCGCAGGGTGACAGCTGGGTGAGTCTTGCCAAGAAAGGATATGATTGGCGTGTGATTAGAGGAACCTATGTCGAGTTGTTGACTGTTGGTGGCTGATACTTTTTAGATGCTGTTCGCGACTCGCTAAATCAGAGATTCTCAGAAGCTCCTTAATCGCTGTTCACTGCAAAAAGGAGCATGTCTGCTAGGCCCTAAAGGATTCGCAGTAAGCTGTCTGACCTACTTCAGGCTGTACGTGGGCCGGTGAGCTGCGACTGTGAGGTCGTTGATCTGCGCGGCCTTACGAATGCATTAGTAAAGAAACAATCGATCGCTTCTTTTATATTAATGTGACTTGCCAAGTTCGTGAGTTATGATGTTCTTTGTTATTGGATCAGTGAATTTTTTTTTGGTTGTTTTCTAATATAAATTATTATCTAGGTATTTTTGTACTCAAATGCTGGCTGTTCTCTTTGTAGTTCATTGTTATTATTGGCGCGTATTTTGATTACTTGGATGCAAGGACCAAAATTGGGTTCACGTAGATAAATAAGACTGTCCTCACCCTTAAATCTATACTCCACAATATTTAAAATATTTTTAAATTATTGTTATTTTAAAGGATCTATTTAGTTAAAAAAATTACATAGCTACTAGATAGAAATGCATAATTATTTAAAAGATTATCAAAGTAATTTAACTAAGCATGATAAATTTATTTCATTTCTCGAATTAATAATTTCTAATGTCAAAAAAAAAGTCTGGATTTAATTAATTCATATGAATATTTTATATGGATCACCTGGCAACAAAAAAAGATAATTTATGCACAAAAAAAAAACTCAACAGGTATTGTGATATTTGGTGATTCCTTGTTGTGCTCGGTTCGTAGGTGTTTCGTAGCACCTCGTAGCGCGCAGGCGTCTACGAAGTGCTACGTCCGGCGCGACGTAGCACCATTATTGCACTTCTCAACCAAACCACAAAGCCACTGTTTACGTTACACTTCACCACCATACTGGGTATTACGTCATCTAATTAAATGATTTTATTTTATTATTGAACAAGTAAAACACTTTTGCTAAGATATTGCAAGTCACTGAGACGTCAAGGACAAAGTCCGCACAGTACAAAGGGCTTACTCACCATAGTCGGCAGGCAGGTCCTGAGTTTAAACAAGATCTGGCGCTGCTCCGACTCCTTATCGAAGATATGGAGCCTGGGACCGCTCTTCAGGGAGCACAACCGACAGAGGTCGGTGAACGCCGTGAAATTGAGGTCCTCGGGCTCGGTCATCGCGAAGCACCTGATGAGGAGGTCAAGGAGGCAGGAGTTGTCCATGTATACGGCGGTGGTTCTCGGGTGGCGGGAGACAGGGTCAACGTCGCATGTCGCGGGTGCAGGCGTCGGGGAGGCGTCGCTCCGCCGCTGCGTCCGGGGGGCACTGTGGGGCCCGCGCGCGGCCCCTACGCCCCCGGGCCCTCGCCCCCTCGCTCCCCCGCGCCGCACGCAGCCCCGCTGCGCCCTCGCCCCCCTCCAGCTGAGGGGTGGCGTCCGCGGAAAACGCCAGTTTTCCCATTTAGTGTCTCAGAATGTCTGTTTATCGATATGCAATTGATTTTATTGTTTGTTTGCGTAGGTTGTCTGTCTTTGTCGTTGTTGAAGACGGTTTAGATGGCTATGGAATTGGGAAAGTGTGTAGGTGTTAGGTAATTAATTCACTGAGCTTATTATAATAGTAAGACTAAGACTCTTTAGCGAATAAATTTAATGCAAGCACATTAATTACCTATTAGCTAAAATATTTTCATAGATATTTATTCAGTTTTTTTTTTAAACTTTGTCTTACTGAAGAAGCGGTTTTAGGCTGCCTGGCCACTTGCCGCGGAGCGAATAAAAGAGGAGCGGAGTTTTTATGCAATTCGATTGGTTTGCTCCACTCCTTTTTTCTCCGCTCCGTGCCATGTGGACAGGCAACCTAAGATACTCAAAATCTGCCTTGTCACGCACATATAGGCATTTAGTACATGAATTACGAAATTATCTTTTAAGTTTCTCTAAAAACATTTTCAGCATCAAACAACAAAATCCTGTACACGACCTTATTAACATATTCATGATCCAAATTAACATTATATTAAGGCCTTGACAACCATTATAACTTGATACACGGCGACATACTAAACTACATTTACGTACTGAATTCGGCTTACATTTTTGACATTTGAATAGACAAGCAGCGCTGTTAAAAAGTGTCAAGAAGAATAAGGCGTTGTGGACATTCGACCTCTTTTCACGACCTACAAACGTCAAGTGTTCTGTCATTATTTATTTTTCTACGAAAACAGAAATAAATTATAAATTATGTCTAACGCTTCTTCGGAGACTGATGCAGATTACCATACTTATTCGGAGCGGACCCTGGCTATCATCAAGCCGGAGGCCTATGAAGATGCAGAGGCGATTATCAACACCATTTTAGATCATGGTTTTACTATCCTTGCGGTTAGTGCTTGTGATCATGTTTTACACCCCCACTGAGCACAGAGATATCTTGGTTTGACTACTGCTAGAGCGCATTTTCAACACACAAAAAAACCAAACGTGTCACCGTTTATTCGCACTTAGGTTAAAATGTCGTACGTAGATTGATGGCATTGAATGCTGTGCAAATGCAATGCAAACTTAACACACACTTTCGGCACCACGGATTTTCGCAGTACTGTCTAAAACGTAGTAGTTATTTTCTCTGTGGTACTGTCGTCTAGCGGCTAGCTTTTCCTGCGAGGGCTGCAATTCCGTGCTCTGTGAGGTAGATTTAAACTGCAACCGCCAGTTGCAGGTAAAAGTTAACTATTCATTAAATACTTTATGCTATTGCTTCCTAGATTGGTTTGCAGACAGAGCAATGGTAGGCACTAATCAATCATCAAGCATTGAACTGATATTTAAAAAAAAGCTAATAATCCTATTAAAAACAACTTGTATAAAGCGCAAGTTCGGTCATGCATGGAGTACTGCTCTCTCCTCTGGGATGGATCTGTCAAATACCAGCTTGATGCACTTGAGTCGATTGACAGACGGGCCAAAAGGCTTATTGGCAACGATGCGCTGGTCGCATCAAAGCTCCCGAACCTCGAACATCGACGCCGAGTCGCCAGTCTGTCGGTTTTTTATCGGTTACATTTCGGGGAGTGTGCGACGGAACTGCATAAATTGATTCTACCTAGCCCTTTCCATCATCGGACTACAAGACGTACGGCCATGCGCCATCGGTACATGGTAGACATCCCTCCCATACGCACAAAGCGTTTTGCTTATTTTCATTGTGCGCACAGGTAATGAGTGGAATTCCCTTCCAGAGTCTTTGTTCCCCGATAACTACTCGTACAACCTAGGGGTCTTTAAGTCAAGAGTGAATAGGTTTCTTCTAGGCAAGCGTGCTTCACCGTAGACCACATCATCGCTTAACATCAGACGAGATGGTAGTCAAACGCGAGCATATAGATTATTAAAAAAAAAAAACAATGCTCCTACGTCCTTATATCGTCTCTGTGAGAGGGAATGGACCGTAATCCACCACGCGGGCCCAGTACGGGCTTGGTGGATGTCACATGTCTTTTTATTAATTATTTAATGCAATTTTTACTGAAGCTTATTTAAGGATTAGGACCATCTTACACGATTGCTTTTGTTACGCGGGAGGATTCTCGTAGACGTCTGCGACCACGCTACGAGAGTAAAAACAGTTCACCTCGCCCACACAAATACGCGGGCAAGAACGTAGAACCATATTTAGGGTTCAATAAATGTGTCTATTTATTTATTATTATTAGTACAAGCTTTTATTTAACTTGCAATGTATGTATGCAAGTGTGTTCGGGTCAAATCATGCAACTGAATTTTATAGCAGTTACCCTCCACCGATTAAGATGAAATTTTACATACGCGTTTAGTTTGGATGACTATACGAGTACATGGTTAGCCACTTGCGTCATTTTAAATCCAATATGGCGGACGGCCCATGTGCACTGCCATGATATGGATATGCTAGTATTATATTATCTGTGATATGGATATCAAATCAAAGGGTTTGCCAAGAAGAATACGAACAAAGCTATTTTTTTTTTTTTTTTTTTTGTGAATAATTATAAGCCTGACAAGAGGAACAACCTTGTTGCATTTATTTAACAGAAAATTTTGAATAATATTTCGCACGACGTAGGAATTGATCTCTCTCCTCGTATCCCATACATAGCAAGCTATTAATGTACATTAAAATATTCAAAATATCAAAGTACCCGACTGCAAAGAACAACCAAAAATATTCAATTAAGATCACTTTTCGAGCACTCCAATGGCAGTAGGTGGCAGTTACTTTGGTTCAGTCTCAGAATGATTACCACCAACTGCCACAGATCAAATAAAAAGTCAAGATGGAACGTTGCAAACAATAAGGTGACGCCGGTTAAAACTACGCCTTGCCGTATACATACATAAACATGTCAGTTGAGCTTTTTGTTTGATCTGAGAGCTCTACTGACAAGCTAAGGCGTAGTTTCATTGTACGTGTGTGCGTGTAATTGTGTATGTATACGGCAAGGCGTAGTTTTATCCGGCGTCACCTTGTTGTTTGCAACGTTCTTTCTTGACTTTTTATTTAATCGTAGGAAATCTGGTAACATTTAAGAAAAATATGACAAAAATTCAAAAGTATTCAAACAAAACAATATAACTATTGATATCATAATGGTAGCTCTATCTGGCCATTAATCTCGTCCATTATTGCTGAACTATTAAACACAAATGTCGCTTCGCACGCGAGTGATTTAGTGTTTATTAATTATATTTAACTGAGTTAATATAGGGCACGATTATTTTGCATTAATCTCAGCACCACAGAAACATATAATAGGTATGTTTAGTACGGGCAATTCTCTTAAATGGCTTTGGCATATGTATTCGGTAGATAGCATGTTCGTCCTTTTGGGTTGTGTAGAATAAGTGTAGGTAATTTCCGTACTAGATTTCTTTATCTTTAATTTATTAAGGATTTATAGTAGGTATAGTAAAAAAATATCATTTATGGTGCTCCCACATCGCTGTTCAAAAATGTTTACAAACATTAGTAAACATTTTCTAAACAACATTTTCCTAACATTTGTTAGTAAATGTATTGGTATAATAAAATGTTTGTAAACATTTTTAACAGCAGTTGCAGGAGCACAATTATACATACGTCTGTTCTGTGCCAAATCAATATGTTTTATTTCTTTTCTTTTTCTTTACAAGCGGCGCCACTGTTGTTACCAATTAAAAAAAGCTACTTCTCATCTCAAATCGAATACTGATTCATTGAAAATGTGAAGACTAAGTCTGCCTTCCACATTCCTACAGTAAGTTAGTCATCTTTGATTTCATCTTGAACTTTCGGTAATATTAAATATTGATTATTTTTAAAATACTTAAGAACATTGGATATTTCTAGGAAGCCACCTTTCAGCTTTTACCATAGCACATCGGCCTTTCTAGGCCAGTAAGCAGACGGATGGGTGGCTGCTATAACATTATTAATAGACAGGAGGGTCTGCCCATCCCCGCAGCCGCTTCAAACGACACCCCCGGTAGCGGTAGGGGGTTGTATATACGGTGTGCGTTTTCTTTTTCAACAGATTTTTTTTCACACAAGTATAAAGTAGGCAACTTATACTTAACTTCGGATCAATGTGATATAGAACCAATTTGATGGTTACAACTTAAAAAAAAAAGATTTTTGATGCGGTTTTCTACTCATTACTGGCACTTTTTAGGGTGCCGTACCCAAAGAGTAAAAACGGGACCCTAAGACTCCGCAGTCCATTTGTCTGTCTGTCTGTCCGTCCGTCTGTCAGCAGGCTGCTAGGCAGTTGAAATGTTCACATATGATGTATTTCTGTTGCCGATATAACAACAAATATTAAAAACAGAATAAAATAAATAAGAGAATAATCCTATACAACAAACGTGAATTTTTCGCGATAATGGTACGGAACCCTTTGTGCGCGACACCGACTAGCACTTGGCCGGTTTTTTTATGTTAGCCTACACTGTCCCACTGTAACCAAATACGTCCAAGTATTCTTTTCCATCTCTAACTGTCTTATCTCTGTAAAATAAGTTTAAAGAATGGGCCAATAGTACATTGTGTATTAAGGGCGGTAAGTAAGGAATTACGATCGAGACTCTAGTAGCAGCCCGAAGTCGAAGACTGAGGGCTTTCTGAGTCGAGGTTCGTAATGCCCGTACCGCCCGTGATACATACAATGTTTTTCATCACAATTGCGAGTAATAATTATGAATTATAGCTTTAATACACAAGTCAGCTCAGCTGTTATTACGAAATACGTGAACTTTTTTTTAAGCGGTTGGCGAATTTTTGCCCACACCACAGATTATACATTGTTTCGTTCAAAGGGCAAATACTTACGTAGGTATACAGCCATGACGGAGTGTAAAAAGTTTCATACGTTTTCATACTATAACTATTAAAATCAATTATTAAGAACATTAGTTGAGTATTTAAATAACATGTAGCAAGATTGCAAAGAAATTCCTGTTTAGATAACATTTTAAGACAATTTTTCAATTGCGTGTAAACTCCTTGCTTGAACTTGCATGACCTGTGTGCTGTGCCCTAGGGTTTCATGACAAAAAGAAAGCCCGAGGGTTTTATATGGGGCATTACGGCCAAGTTAACCTGTATGTTTAGATACTTTTACGTGCAAGTGTGATGAAAATATAATTAATGGTTAATTTATTTATTTAGTAAAATGTCTCTAACTAGTAGTCGACCTTGTATTCCTATTTTAAAATGCAATGTTGTTCATTATAAAATTCGCTCAAAATCTTGTGAATATTTTACGGCATCTACTGACGAAGACTATCCCCTCATGGCTAAACTTCTCACAAAGGGTTTCGAAATATTATGCAGAATAATATCGACTTGGCGATGTTCTCCTTTCTTTAGAAAATTTATCCTATTCAAAAGAGTTTAATAAAAGTTTAATAAAAAAAAAACATTTTAACAAAAAATACAACCGACTTCAAAATAAAAACACTACAAAGTGAAAAATAACTTCAATATCGGCAGTCGGTTTTCTTGTTTTGGTTTCTTCGTTTTTTGACACCGACTTCCGAAATTGAAGTTATTTTGTTTTGAAGTCGGTTGTATATTTTGTTAAAAAGTTTTTATTTTTCACTTTTTAGTTGTGGTACATAATGGACCATTTCTCCAAAGTGAAGCCAGAATAGATTAACCCAGAAACATGCAACTTAAACAAAAACGGTGGAATTAGAGTATAACAGGGTGAACTGTTCACACCTGCGTACCCCTTTAGAGCGTGCTAGTGTGATGTTATGTTATGAAATGATGTAAAGAATAAACAGACATCCGATTGCAGCTATCCCGAGTGATTTGCCGTCATTTATTGAAGAGTTCTGATGTATATCTCCGAAGTTCTTCATCAGATCTTGATGATATTTAAATGGGACCACATGACAAGCACCAGCTTTCAAATGAAAAAAGATTAATCAAAATCGCTCCACCCAGTAAAAAGTTCTGAGGTAAAACACATAAAAAAAAATACAGCCGAATTGAAAACCTCCTCCTTTTTGCGAAGTCGGTTAATGAAAAAAGGTCCTTGTAGCTTCATTCATTTCTAAATCTTCAAATGAAGTTTTAATATAATATTAAAACTTTTTATGTTTTTTTCCAAAAACAGTTCTGAATGTCCCAAAATATATTTGAACGAAGAGAATACAAAAAAAAAGCAGAACATGAGAACATGTAAATAAAAATAAAAGGAGAGTGACCATCCCCTCATGTTCAAATTTGGCTGGACGCGTGCCGCGGGCATCGGAAGGGTTGTGTGTGATATGCAAACTCATACGTATCGATATTTAGCGAAATTCAAGAGGGTCCGTACTGTCAGTAAAATATATCGGTACAGATAGCTTTTTCTAGATGGTTTGATAAACCATATGTATGAATGAATATATAAACGAAGCACAAGCAGATGTGTATAGAAAGTAGCAAGTAAAAAGAATGACTTTTTTTATTTTTATTTTATGACTTCGAATTGATGGAGCTTTTGTAAGGCCATCTTAATCACTTTTTGCTAGTAAGTAGAAGATGTAATCGGTGATAATCGGTTCCCATATGAATGCATAAATATCTAATATTGTATGCAATTTAGGAGAGACTTATGATTATTTTTTAGTCTGAAATCTTCAACACGGTTTTAGCTAGTCGCATCTTCTTTGTGTGTGAAGAGACCCTTCACTGTTGTGGGACAGGCGGGTATTATAAGCATTTTATAAAGAAGTAGATAATATTAAGATAAGCATAGATATATTTCATAAGTAGTTGTAAATCCAGCCATTCCATAGCCATTTCACAAATACTAAGTCCAGGCATTCCATAGCTACATTACATTGCACAAATACTAAGCCAGGCATTCCATAGCTACCTTACATTGCACAAATACTTAGTCCAGGCATTCCATAGCTACATTACATTGCACAAATACTAAGTCCAGGCATTCGATACCTACCTTACATTTCACAAATACTCTCTTTCGCATTCTTTCGTCGTCCGGCCACCCCTCATGTCCGAATCGAACTAGCCACGCGCCTCGGGCACTGCAAGGGTTGCTCATGATATGCAAAAATCATATCGACATTAGCAGAGTTGAAGAGGGGCGCCTTCATTATTCCGCGTCACAAGCAACCCTCTTTAGAAATAGGGATGACACGCTTGCATTGTTGAGTTATTATTTGGAGCTTTGCTTTTACAGCACGTAGATGCGTGGTGGAAGCTAAAAAAGTTCTTAGAAAGTAATAAAGACTTTCAAATTATGGCCATGAATTTCACCTGCGTGCGGCTTCGTAAGTAGGTAAATAGCACGAACCGAAATAAAGTGGAAAATATAGGTAGGTAGAATTTAAGATATTTGACTGCATTATTTTATTATATTTCTCGAAAAACTAGAGAAAAATAAGACAGTAAGCGTGTTAAAATCTAAGATTAACAGAGACAGCACTACATAAATCTGACGTCACTATGAAGAACAATAGACGTTTTGCGTGACAAGGAGCACATATTAAAAGCGTGTATCAACTCCAATATTTTTTTTAATTTTTTTTTATCGAATTTAAAAAAAACAAGTTAACGACACGTATGTATGTAATATTGTTTGAATTGTACAATATTCACATAATATGTTACTCTATGTGGGCTTCTAACCACGTGTGCCAAATTTCGTTAGCGTATGTTTGTCCACGCATTTCTCCGAAACTAGTAATCGTATCGTGAGCATTCGTATTTCATTGGATTAAGTATCTTTGAGCTTAGGGATTGTCCAAGTTTCATTTAAATCGGTTCAGCAGTTAGCAATATATGGAATAACCGAGCTCCTTAACGACTAACAGCACGAATGTGTAAATTGAGTTATTATAGGCATTCCGAAACGAACGAAAGTTATTTTTGCTCTTTTCATTGTTTCGCTTCGGAAGTCGGTTTATTTATTGCGAAAAAGGATTTTTTCAAACTTGATTTTTGTTCTTACATTTTTTTGGTCATTGTAGTCAAATACCCTAGTATTGTAATTGTGCCACCAATACCAGGCGGTGTGATCATTTTTTAAGAAAAAACAATTGTGTTTCAAAAAAACAAAAATAACTTTTAATAACTGTACTGTATTCGACAACCCTACGTCAGCGGCAGATCTTTGAGCCCCAGCTCTCTTGTCGGTCACCGCTGCGCTGTTATCTATGGCAACCATAGAAAAAAAACTAATTACGACTCCCCATTGACGTTTGGAGGGGACACTGTTTATCAGCGCCCATGATAATAATTGTTATTTGCATACGCTCCGGTTTATTTTAACTCACTATTATTACATAAGAATCATATTTTCTAGACGCATTTTCTTCGTGTCAGCTACAGCCGGGTCTTTATATTTTCAGAATAGTGTCACTACTATTGCGAAAAAATAACGACTCATCTGGCAGAAATAAATACGAAAGGATTTGAAATATAAAAAAAATAATTAGGGCGTCTTTTTTTTCAATGTCAGATATTCATTATTCATTTATTCTGTATTCTAGGAATATTTAATTATTGTATATCTCCAATTTTATACCAAGGAATAAAAAAAAAGTTTTTACAAAAAAATACCGAATTCCAAATAACGAAACTGCAAAGTGAAAAATTACACTTTATTTTTGGCCATCGTTGTCTTTGGTAGGTAGGTAGCTCTCTTTTAGCGTTATGGACACCGACTTCCAAAAATAAAGTTATTTTTCACTTAGTAGTTTTGTTATTTGGAAGTCGGTAGTATCTTCTTGTAAAAAATATTTTTTAATTTCTCACTTTTTAGTTGTACCTACCTAATAGGCAAGTAGTTACGTAAGATACCTATAATGCCAGAATAGATTACCCGAATATCATGAAATTGAACATAACTAACCGGTGAAACGAGAGTATACCAAGGTGAACTGTACACATCTGCGTACCCCTTTAGAGCTTAAAACTTTAAACAATAAACAGACGTGTGACTGCAGCAATCCCGAGAGATTTGCCGATATTTATTGAAGAGTTCTGTTGTATATCTCCGAAGTTATTCATCAGATCTTGACCAAATTATAAAAAAAAACTTTTTGCAAAAAAATACTACCGACTTCCAAATACAAAACTACAAAGTGAAAAATAACTTAATTTTTTGAAGTCGGTGTCTTTCGTAGGTACCATTTTTTTGCGTTATGGACACCGACTTCAAAAAATTAAGTTATTTTTCACTTTGTAGTTTTGTATTTGGAAGTCGGTAGTATTGTTTTGCAAAAAGTTTTTTTATTTTTCACTTTTTAGTTGTACGTACCTTATAGGCAAGTTAGTAAGGGAACTATTTCGCCAGAATAGATTTCATGAAACTTGAACATAACCGGTGAAATGAGAGATCTGCTTACCCCTTAAGAGCGAACTGGCGTGATGTTATGTTATGAAATGTTATAAAGAGTCCGGGGCAGTGGTCCAACTGCTCTGTACAACTAGTTGGAACAACAAACAGACATGCGATTGCAACAATCCCGAGAGATTTGCCGTTATTTATTGAAGTTCTTTTTTTTTTTTTTTTTTTATTTGATATGGGTTTGCTCTTGACTCTAGTCTAAGTCATAGGTGACAGAGACAGAGTCGACGATGGAGTGAGCTTACCCAGAAGGAGCCTGTTTACTCTAACTTTGAAGAGATTCGGGTTGAATGCGTTCGGAAACACAGATGCAGGTAGTGAGTTCCATTCATTCGCTGTGCGCATTATGAAGGATGTTTGGAAGCGCTTGGTGCGAATTGGTGGAATGGCAACAAGGTAAGGATAACTTGAATAAATAACTTGCAGTGCGTCTAGATGTCCGATGGTAGAAGGGGGCTGGTGGGATGAGGTCGTGGAGTTCTTGAGCACACTCACCGAAATACAGTCTGTAGAAGACCGACAAGCAGGCAACCTTGCGGCGATGAGCCAAGCTGTGAAGCTTGGTATCCACCAGTTCAATGTCGCCGATGAGCCTCTGTAGTATATCTCCGAAGTTCTTCATCAGATCTTCACCAAATTAAAAAAAAAACTTGAAGTCGAACATAGAACCTCCTCCTTTTTGGGAAGTCGGTTAAAAATGGGACCAATTCCGGAACATACTCTTTCAAACAAAAAATGAAATTTTCTAAATCGGTCTACAATTGACGGAGATATCGGTGAAAATAAACAAACATAATTTCGTACCTACATAGAACCTCCTCCTTTTTGCTTACCAAACAACTTGAAAAAGGTATTGACTTTAAAAACTTAGCTCTTATTGATGTGTAAATATTACCTACAATACTTGGATGATAGCGTTGTGGACTTTTACTTTGATTCATCGTTGCCAAAAATGTTGCCTACTAGAAGAATATTATTTTTTATATTTCAAAGACTGCTTGCATACGTAATCATCCTGCTAGCTCTGCATGATTAAATTAATCTCCCCCAAACAATATTTGACGCACCCCTAGCTTAAAGATTACCTCTGCGTAGATTCTGCGTAGGAACTGTGCAGCGATTTAAATGAAAATCACGCTACGCCGTAGGTTGCTACGTACTACGTTCTCGTAGGTACATAAAAAAGTTTAAAGTTTGTTTGTTTTAATGAAGTTATATTTTTAACAAAATTTTACTACATTTGGTATACCTACCTAACTTTATTCTAGCTTAAAGTAAAAACAACTTGTGCCTGCTTGGGGCTCACCTTGAAGCCATTTCACAAAAAAAATGTTTTGAACTAAGAGGGCATTTTAAAGGTCTATCCACACATATCAGAGCCATGCCCGGGACGTGGACAGACCGTGCCCCGTCAGGGGCTCAAAAAAATATCGGCGTGTACATTTACTCGTTCACACACGTACGTGCACGGGTCAGTGACGGAGCGTCAATGCATGGGCCCGGCCCTGTCACGGCACGGCCCTGATATGTGTGGATAGACCTTTAAGGTTTTTATTTGGACACATGGTAAAGATTCGCAGATCGTATTCTGACAACTTTGCTATAGAAGTTCGCGTTGCATACGAATTTGAACATTATCGTTATCAAAATAAGGTTTGTATGCATATGATACGATACATGGACTTAGGAATGTAAAATCAAATTGTAATCTTGCCCCTATCGCAGCTAATTCCGCCTCCGTACCTAATAGTACATTGTGTATTAAGGCGGTAAGCAAGGAATTACGATCGAGGCTCTAGTAGAACCTTTTTTCAAAGCGGATAGCGAGTTATTGCCCACACCACAGATTATACAAATGTTTCGTTCAGAAACGACTTACGTAGGTAGTCAGCCATGACGGAGTGTAAAAAAAAGTATATCGACGTTTTGATACAATTAACTATTAAAATCGATTATTAAGAACATTAGTTGAGTATTTAAGTAACATGTAGCGAGATTGCAAATAAATTCCTGTTTAGATAACATTTTAAGACAATTTTTTCAATTGCATGTAAACTCTTTGCTTGAACTTGCATGACCTGTGTAAAGTGCTATAAATTAAAAAAAATATTACTTACCGACCTTGGGTTTCATGACAAAAAGAAAGCTCAAGGGTTTTATATGGGGCATAACGGCCAAGTTAACATGTATGTTTAGATACTGTTTACGTGCAAGTGTGATGAAAATATTTTATTATCATTGTCACCCACAGAAGCGCCAAGTCCGCCTGACTCCTGAGCAAGCAGCTGAGCTGTACAAGAATCACTATGGTTGCCATCACTTCCCCCACCTCGTGGCTCACATGTCCAGCGCACCAATCATCGCGCTTGTCCTCTCCACTAATAACTGCATCGCGAAGTGGAAGACTCTCATGGGACCTGCTATGTAAGTAACAACACCAACAACAAAAGAAGATAACACCTGATAAATATCAGGTGTTATCTTCTTTTCGTCAACACTAGATGACAGCTAAACGACTGCTTAAATAAACGCACGTTATTCCATTTGTTGAAAATGGAACAACGTGTGGTTATAGCAGTCATCAGCGCCTAATGTTGAATAGCCAATATCGTTCTTTTAATTAAGCATCGCCTTGTTGGTGCATTAGTGACAACGAGGTTTATAGTACATTATGGTACAAGTGTGTAATGTTGGTGATTACCGCTGAAGCGCCATTGAGACCCGAGCCATCAGGTGAGTGTCTTAAGAGAGCCGAGGACGGTAATCATTTAATACACACGTGTATCATACGACGTTTTTCAACACACTTGTGAAGAAAATAATACTAAAAATCATTTCCAACAGTGAAAACGAGTTGTGAAAAAATTTTCGCAATGGCGAGCAAAATTAATCAGTTTTCCTATGCGCGCGCATCTAACAATGGCGGTCGGCCATAGACTAAAAAGAATGAGGATTAATTTTTTTGGATTTACGCGGATAGCGTTTTAGCCACGTATAAAATGGGAAATTTCAAGTTTTCTTTATTACAGAGAAAAACAAAAGTTATATTTGAGTGACAGTTTTATTTATAATCACGTACGAGTTGAAATTATCAATAAATAAAAAATAAAATAAAAAAACTTTTTGCAAAAAAATACTACCGACTTCCAAATACAAAACTACAAAGTGAAAAATAACTTAATATTTTGAAGTCGGTGTCTTTCTTAGGTACCATTTTTTTGCGTTATGGACACCGACTTTAAAAAATTAAGTTCACTTTGTAGTTTTGTATTTGGAAGTCGGTAGTATTTTTTTGCAAAAAGTTTTTTATTTTTCACTTTTTAGTTGTACGTACCTAATAGGCAAGTTAGTAAGGGAACTATTTCACCAGAATAGATTTCATGAAACTTGAACATAACCGGTGAAATGAGAGGTCTGCTTACCACTTAAGAGCGAACTGGCGTGATGTTATGTTATGAAATGTTATAAACAACAAACAGACATGCGATTGCAGCAATCCCGAGAGATTTGCCGTTATTTATTGAAGAGTTCTGTTGTATATCTCCGAAGTTCTTCATCAGATCTTCACCAAATTAAAATGGGACCAATTTCGGAACATACATTTTCAAACAAAAAAAGAATTTTCAAAATCGGTCCACAATTGACGGAGTAATCGGTGAACATAAACAAAAAAAAAAAAAAAAACACAAACCTGAAGTCGAACATAGCACCTCCTCCTTTTTGGGAAGTCGGTTAAAAACTATAACTCATTTGTGAATAATAGCAATGAAAAAGTCACAGTTTGATTACAGGTGTCATTAATTGCGGTGAAATTAGAGCCACTTTATGAGCAAGTGTATTGAAAAAATGTGTGGTTTAGTAGGTGTCCAGAATAGAAATAAAATGGTTTGTGATTGAAAAGTTATAGCTATGTCCAGCAGTGTACCTACCTGCTTACTTGTTATAGGCTAAAGATTAACCCTGAAGTTGCCTGACTTGCTTTACCCTGCTTTTGAACGCAAAGGAGTCAATAGGGATGATAGCTGAAAATTTGTTTTTGTCCGTCAAGTACATTAATAAAAATATTGGACACGGTATTGACACATTCTTTCTTTTGACACATTAATATAATGTGACAACGATAATCAAATGCGTGAAATATCGTGTGACGTCACGCCGTTAGTACACTTTATACTGCATGCCGTCACAAACCCTCGACTCCTAAACTTTTATGCGTTTTATCTTTGTATTGTTTTTGAATTATTTTATGAAAATTAAAAAACATTTTTGCAAAAAAATACTACCGACTTCCAAACACAACACTACAAAGTAAAAAATAACTTTATTTTTTGAAGTCGGTGTCCATAACGCATAAAAATATGTACCTACTAAAGACACCGACTTCAAAAAATAAAGTTATTTTTCACTTTGTAGTTTTTATTTGGAAGTCGGTAGTATTTTATTGCAAAAAAGTTTTTTTCTACCCATGAAACATACCTAATAACGGTTGCAATTATAACTTACCTACATCTTTACCGATTTTACCATGGTTTTTCTGCCTCTGTACCTATTCCCCGAAGTTTTACGCAGAGGTTTCTCTAAAGATTCTTGCCTGTAGGGTGCTAGAGGCTCAAGCGTACTGGCCGGATAGCCTGCGAGCGTGCTACGGTCGGCGCACTAAGTACGGAGACTACTTCAACGGCATCCATGGTAGTGACAACCACGCTGAGTCGATTCGAGAGATTCATTTCTTCTTTCCTAATAGTAAGTTCTTTACCTTATTAGCCTTTATTTACTTTTACCTGTCCGGTGTCTGTAATCAAATCTTGCAAGTTAAATGTGACCCACTTCGCAGCAGAGTCCGATTGGACTGCATTTTTACACAACGTTTTTCTTGTGACAATGCAATTTTTTTTTAAAAGCTTCTTGTTTATTTGAAGTATTCGTCTAAGCTTGATTTTTCTCCGGTCGTGGCAGGTTGCCCTCCTTTCAGACAATGAAAATTATAGAATGCATCTGTTTTTGCGTACAGACAGGGTTGTGCAGTATTTGAATAACTTGTAGTTAAAATAAATAATTGAAATTCAAATACATATTTGGTATGTTTAATTCAATTAGATACTTCTTAAAAATGTTATTTGAAATTGGTATTTCAAATACCTGACGCTGAGATATTTTTTAATTAGTATTTCAAATACTTATGACTTCAAAATACATTTGAACATAAATACTTTTGGCGATCTTATTAATGGATGTGTTCTGCAGAAAATAGCGCGCGATAGCTTATGTAAACAAAATGACGACCGCTAAATATGTCAATCTTTAAAGTTGGCAACACTGCACCTGTATTGTATGTCAAATTGTCTCCTAACACCTGAATATCGCCGAGTTGCCAGCTTGTCGGTTTTTTATCGGTTACATTTCGGGGAGTGTGCGATGGAATTGCATGATTTAATTCCTCCCAACCCGTTCCATCATCGGACTACCAGACGTACGGCGATGCGTCATCGATATATGGTGGACATCCCACCCATACGCACTAAACGTTTTGGGAATACTTTTATTATGCGTACAGCTAAGGAGTGGAATTCCCTGCCGGAGTCTGTGTTTCCCGATAGCTACAATCTAGGGGTCTTTAAGTCAAGAGTGAATAGGTTACTTCTAGGCAAGCGTGCTCCACCATCGACCACATCATCGCTTACTATCAGGTGAGATAGTGGTCAAGCGCGAGCCGATATTAGATAAAAAAAAAAAAGAATAGTTAAAATACTGTATTTTGTATTTCAAATACACGACTTAAAATATTTTGTATTTTAAATACATGCGAGATAGTATTTTGTAATTTCTATTTTAATTAAAGCAAAGCATATATTTTGCCCTAACATAGCCCGAAGAATTGCTAAACTTAAGTGGTAGTGGGCAGCTGGGCACATTGCTCGCAGAACGGATGGCCATTGGAGCTAAAAGTTCTAGGGTGGCGACCGCGTACTGGAAGACGCAACGTTGGAAGGCCTCCATCTAGGTGGACCGACGATCTGGTCAAGGCTGCAGGAGTTCGGTGGATGCGAAACGCACTGCACCGATCAGTGTGGCGGCTCTTGGGGCAGGCCTATATCCAGCAGTGGACGTATTTCGGCTGAAATGATGATGATGAAGTATTTTGCCCAGCTCTGCGTACATACTATGATAAGCATATCATGCGTTGATGGGTAGTCGCCATGATTAAAACCCGGTTAGGACTTAGGTAGAGAGACGGAGACAATACATTTTTGCACTCTCCGCTACAAAATTTAAAACACATTCCTTTTCCATACAAAGTCAAAGTCAAAGTATTTATTAGTGTGTTTTTTGGTGATACAGTAGGTCTTATAGTTAGATTATGGTGACTCAAAAAACTACCCATTAGGGCGGGCATACACAATTTAACAATATAAGAATTTAAAATCGATATTTCATACAAATTAACACAATTTCAATATTAGCAATACAATCAATCCTTATACTAAACATTTAGAATACAATTAATTATTATAATAAATATACAGAATACATTAATAAGTCAAGTTTTTTAATTGAAAAGCATAGATAAATAATTATCATTTAGAATATTACATTTTGTCAAGCATGAATTCGTCAATGGTATAGTAGCATTTGTCAATTAAAAAAATATTTAGTCTCCGTTTAAATTGAGTCAAGTTTAAATCTTTAATGTGGTTTGGTATTTTATTATATATTTTCAGAGCCATGCAGAGGATGCTTTTGTGCATAAGTGCGCTCTTTGAGGCTCTTAGACATAGTTCGTGACGATATTCTTGTCTTGTCGATCTATAGCGCTGCTCTGAAGCTTTTTTAAACAGTTCACTATTTTTCTTGACGAACAATGCGGTCTCGTATATGTAAAGACAAGGTAATGTGAGTATTTTAAGAGATTTAAAATGCGGTTTGCAACTTCAGGGGGCGTCTAACGTCTCAAGTCACCATTTTAGTTACTGTGATAAAATAAATAGATACCTACTCAGAAAATTTATGAGACGCTAGTCAGAAATAATCTTACTTAAGGTGCTAGGCCTCTTCATACTTTGATTGCTCATAAAGTCCATACTACTTACAGACGTTTTTCAGTAGTTAGGTATTCAAACGATTAAAATGTCATCTCTTTCCACAGTGAAAATAGGCCCGCTCGTCCGCCGCTGGCAAGTAAATGACTACATTCAGAAGCATCTGACGCCAACCTTACTGCCAGCATTGACGGCGCTGGCCCATGAGCGTCCAGCAGAGCCCATCCTATGGCTGGCCGATTATCTCCGAAGACATAACCCGAATGAACCCGAGCTCGCGCCTCAACCGTCGGAGCAACGGGACGACGTACGATGTCATACGCCTCAACCGTCCGAAGAATCACTTGTAAAACACGTAAATATAGCACATAGGCAAAGCCCGCCTTAGTAAATTCATTCATTGGTCATGTTACATGTAAGACACGGTCAACTTAATTATGCATCTCGCTGGAATGCGACGCAACGTTGCCGTGGTATAACTTAAATGCCATTATACGCCATCTGGCCGATTTTTTACTTTTGATGCCATATTAAATTAATGAGAAAAAAAAAATCTATCGATCTGTGTATGAGAATTTCCAAAACTATTCAAGGTATTGAAAATTCGCATACACAGATCGATTAGATATTTTTCAACACACTTGCTCATAAAGTGGCTCTAATTTCACCGCAATTAGGCACATAATAATACCTGTTATCAAGCTGTGACTTTTTAGTTGCTATTAATCACAAGTGTTTTTTTTTTATTTATTGGTTGAATTGCTTTGTTCTTAAAAGAGTTTCGATATAAAAAATAGTATAAATAAATTAATGTACCTATTGCTTGCTCATTTCATTTCATATCATATTCAAACTTCGTATTTAAATAGATAATTTCAACTTGTACGTGTTTAATAAATAATACTTTCACTCAAATATAACTTTTGTTTTTCTCTGTAATAAAGAAAATTTTAAATTTCCATTTTGTACGTGGCTATTTTCGCTATCCGCGAAAAGCCTAAAAAAAGAAACCTCATTATTTTAGTCTATGGCCGATCGCCATTGTTAGATGCGCGCGCATAGGAAAAATGATAATTTTTTCCCGCCATTGCGAAAAAAAAATCACAACTCGTTTTTATTGTTCAAAATGTTTTTTTGTATAATTTACTTCACAAGTGTGTTGAAAAACGTCGTATGATTCACGCCTCTATTACTGATTACCGCTGAGGCGCCATTGAGACCCGAGCCGTAAGGCGAGTGTCTTAAGAGAGCCGAGCCTCATTACACACTTGTACCATATTGTACTAATTTTCCAAAAGTAAAAAATCGACCGGATGTTGGATAACGGTATCCGACATCTGGTCGATTTTTTTCTTCATTTTAGTTATACCACGGCATTACGCCCGCCTACCCGCGCAGCGCCCCATTTTCGCCTTGGGCGCCAATAGCGAGAGTCGAACGTCAGAGTGACGTCATGCACCAGGTTCGCGAACCTCTTGCGTTCCTGCAACTGCTCCACAAAATACCTACCCTCCTTTATACTGTAGACTTTAGCTCCAGCTACAACATAGTCTTCTTGCTTTTCTTGTTCTAGTAGGTATAGCTTTATTTGGTTGATTAAATAATTTCGAATGTTACTGGTTTTTTTTTGTCTGTGGTTTGCACGTGAGTTAGGCCACTAGGTCCGATTTGTGGGTAGGTCCTATGGTGCCTTTGTTCGCATAAGGACAGATTCTCATAAAGACAGATTCGCAGAAGGACAGATTCTCTTAAGGACAGTTTCGTATAAAGACAAAGTACAGTTAAGTTGAAAAGAATATATATATTTATTTACTTTTTTACTTTATAAACCAAACCAAAACAACATTATTTGAATGTACTACGTGGTACTATATTCAATTCATTCAAAAATACTTTCACTGTAGGTTTGGTACGGTTCACATTTTTCACGTCTCAGTCGGTCTCAGTATTGCGAGGCGTTGACTCTATGGCCGATATTTTATCGTTTGCGAAATCCAAAATAATGTTCTCAATTTTACTGTCAACCAAAATATCAGATTTTTCTTATTTTCTTTTCCTGCACAATGCACAGCGACTATTTTTTAATTGGACAGTTTTGCTTCCTCTTTCAAGAGTGTGATGAAATAAAATGAAGGTGGTCTTTTAGGAATATTAGAATTAATTCATTGATGGCATTCGTGGTTCGAAATTTGGCTATAGCAATTAAAACTATCGCTGGTAATGAGTTTCATCCACTGTTTACTGAAATAATCTTGAAAAATAAGCTTTCCTCTTTACTAGGGCCTAACTCGCATAAACAACACCGGTACGCCACTGGTAACAACGTTGCTGACAATAGTGCTAATAGGCAGAACAGTCGAGTGTATTTACGACCCTCTTTAGAAGAACTGAATCCTGAACTTTTGACTTCTGCCAAATTGCATTTATAAAATGATAGTAGCAGCCTTTTAGTACTATGTCAGGATAGGTTAACTTGATAGCTTGGATAATAGCTATTTCATAATCACACTGCTTTGGAAAACTGTATGTATGCGTGGCGGTGAAAATGTTAAGGGTCTAAAATAGTGTGCGGAACTGTACCTTTTCTGTCTCTATGCGAAACTGTCCTTATGAGAATCTGTCCTTCTGCTAATCTGTCTTTATGAGAATCTGTCCTTATGCGAACAAAGGCTATGGTGCATTGTAGAGAAAGGTTTTTGCACCGTGATGTCTATATATACGTGCAGTTTGTTTGGGATTTATTATTTTACCGAATACATACTGTTACTATAATTAAAAATTCGAAAAGGTAATATGAATTAATGTCAAAATTGCCTATCACTGTACACTTTTGAGGGGAAAAACAACCGTTGATTTGTGCTAGTGAATCTTACTCGTTTTGTTTGTCGTATTATATTTACAGTACCTGGGCGACCGAGGTCTGCTCGGGTGAAAATAGATAAGACGACGTTTTCTAAAAATTAAACCTAGAGCGATTTATGGCCCCCGAAATCCCCTGCATACTAAATTTCATGAACATCGTTGGAGCCGTTTCCAAGATTCAGATTATATATATACAAGAATTGCTCGTTGTAAATGTAGGCATTTTTTTTTTTTTTTTATGTATTAGCTCTTGACTCTAGTCTAGGTGAAAGACACAGAGTCGACGATGGAGTGAGCTTACCCAGAAGAAGCCTGTGCAACTTTGAAGAGATTCGGGTTGAATGCGTTCGGAAACACAGACGCAGGCAGTGAGTTCCATTCATTCGCTGTGCGCATTATGAAGGATGTTTGGAAGCGCTTGGTGCGAATTGGTGGAACGGCAATAAGGTAAGGATGGTAACGTGCAGTGCAGGTGTTATATAGATAGATACATAGAACAAAAACAACAATTTACTTTTCCCAACTTTATTTATAAAAACAGTTTACAAATGAGCTATCACAGGCGTGTAACTACAATGTCGTTGCAAATATACGTTAATAGCGATCTTTACTGATTATTTCATGACGGTTACAAATTATAATGTTACAACTTAAAAAAAGAAAACTAAAATAAAATACACTTAAAACCATGCTTACTTCGAAATGCCGTTTAGATTATACTCATTATATATTTTTTTCTAATACATGTTACATGATCTGCCAAGTTTACACAATTATTAATAAATATTTTTACGTGAATCTAAACAACATTTTAAAGCAACAGCTAGATGAAACAAAACCTTATTGTGACTATTTATTTCGCAAATAAGTACACTTCTCCGCGTCAATTTCTTATTACAAAAATAATATAATTTTTTTTGCTTCAACATTTCACATAACTTTTATTTTTAGTCTTGTAACACTTACTAAAATTACCTAACCGCAAAAATAGTCACAACATTTTTTGTTAAAATGAATCAAACTTATCACTACAGTGATTTGGTAGAAAATCATGACTTAAGTAAAATTAATATTATGGGAGATTACGAATATCTTCTAAACACCGGTTACGGCATCTGAAATAGAAAAAACATATTAGTATAATAATAATTCTCCAAAACCAGGGTGTCGATAACATAGCCCGAAGAATTGCCACACTTAAGTGGCAGTGGGCAGGGATGGATGGCCGATAGGGCAGAAAATTTCTGGAGTGGCGACCGCGACCCGGAAGGCCTTCCACCAGGTGGGCCGATGACCTGGTGAAGGTTGTGGGGATCTTGCTGGATGCGGGACGCACGGGACCGGTCAATGCGGCGACGCTTGGGGAGGCTTATTTCCAGCAGTGGACGTCTTTCGGCTGATATGATGATAATGAATAATTCTCCATATATTTGAATTCGGATTTTGAGATAATTACCTACCCTAATAATATATATATATATATATATATACATATATATATATACATATATATAAAAACAATCCTTGATGCAGATTATATATCATGCTAAAATTTCAGCTCGATCGGTGCAGAACCTTTTGAGTTTTTGAAGCGTACACAAACCAACATAACATTTTTATATATATAGATTGCAACAACCAACCAACTCTATCTCATATTTTAAAAAGTTCAAATTCCATTGCAACCTATACTTCTCGGACATTTTCAATACATTGTCTTTTGTACCTACCCATTGTTTCCCGTTTTTCGACACCGACTTCGGAAAAGAAATTTATTTTTTGCTTTGTAGTTTTTTGTTCTGGAAGTCGGTTTGATTTTATGTTAAAAAGTTTTTATTTTTCACTTTTTAGTTTTGGTAGGTACCTCCAATAAAAAAAAAAAGATTCCGACGAATTGAGAACCTCCTCCTTTTTTTGAAGTCGGTTAAAAATCAACTTTAAATACAAAACCCTGAAGTCCATATTTGTGGCATTGGCGATGGATATCGAATGAATTCAAATATTCTTCATACTATTTTGTTCCTTCTCCAATGAAGAGAAGTGTTAATTATAAAGCATTTAACCCTACTTTAATTAATACTTGCTTCTGCCAGCGGCTTCGTCCGCGTGGAAAGTGTTTTCTTATTCTAAAGGAACATTATATTGGGATGAAAATGACATTCTAGATTATAAACTATGTTTGAATCAAAATTCATCCAGATCCATACAGCCGTTCTGGCGTGATTGAGTGACAAACATACATCCACATCCATCCAAACTTTCACATTTATAATACTAGTAAAAAGTAAGATAGTAAAATTATAAATGTGAAATTTTGTATGTTCGCGTTTCAATCACGCAAAAACAGCTGAACAGATTTGGATAAAATTTTGCACACAGCTTGTTTATAACCTGGATTAACACATAGGAATTTTTATCCCGATAAACTCGGTATAATTAAACCTTGGGATACCAACACATATCACGCAGGCGAAGTCGCGGGCAGAAGCTAATATCAAACATAAACATAATTATCTAATAATGTAATAACATAATGTTTATGATTGATGTGCAAATAGCGAAAATAATATAAACTCATCAAAGTAATTAACCTTGAAAGCAACTTATATAAAACTTGCTAATCATGAATTGTAGCGTTATGTGACATGACAGTTGAAAATATTGTATCATCTTTTATCAATCATTATTGTATTATATTATTAACTACCTGCTTCCCGTAACTTCGCCCGCGTTTATTTTTTATTGGGCGAGACCACTTTTTCAAAATAACTATTTTTCTAAGGTAAAGAGTATATATAACATCAGCCATCTGCCCGTGAAAGTCCCTTCAAAACCCATCCAGCCGTTTCGGAGATTAGCCGGCACAAACAGAAAATCAGAAAACCATTGTTTTTTGTTTGTTATCAGTACCGTATATACTTTCATATGCATTTAGTAAAAAGCTGATATTTTGACATTACAAACATAGACTTTAATTTGATATCATCATCATATCAGCCAAAAGACGTCCACTGCTGGACATAGGCCTCCCCCAAGAGTCACCACATCCAGCGGATCCACGCAACCTTCACCAGACAACGTCTTCAGTTCGCGGCTTAAATGGCAGTGCATATTACTCGCAGAACGGATGGCCGATGGGGCAAGAAAGTTCTGGAGTAATTTGATTTTATAGAAGCTAAATAATGATCTATACTAAAGGCAACTGCAGAGCTAGCTGATGACCTAGTTTATCTCGACCACAACGTGGAACTACTTAGAGATTGCAAAACAGCTCATGGTTATACGAGAAGACTAAGCGCTCATGCCCACGAGACGGTTTTTCGCCGGAGCTAAGCCGCGTTCATCAAAACCGCGTCTACGTCCGGTCGTCAGTAATGTATGGGACACTATGGAGCCATACACACGACGCCGGGGCTAGCGCCGGCTCACCGCGCAACCGTAGCACCGCTGCTAAACCGGGCCGGGTTAAAACCGTCTCGTGTGCATGAGCGTTTAGTTTAGATTTTGACATTTTGCTATTACGGGGCCTGAGGCTCCTATACAACTGAAATACTATCAACAAATGTGTCGCGACAGCGATGGTATAAAGTAAATGTATGGGAAAGCCAAGCGCTGTCACGTCACGGTATCATTTTATAGGAAAAACAAGCACTATCGCGTCACGTGATCAATTTATGGAAGCGCTGTCACGTCATGTGATCATTTTGTGGGCAAGACAAGCGCTATCACGACCCGTGATCAATTTATGGGAAAGACAAGCGCTATGGCGTCACATGATCAATTTATGGGAAAGACAAGCGCTATCGCGTCACGTGATCAATTTATGGGAAAGACAAGCGCTATGGCGTCACTTGATCAATTTATGGGAAAGAGAAGCGCTATCGCGTCATGTGATCAATTTATGGGAAAGATAAGCGCTATGGCGTCACATGATCAATTTATGGGAAAGACAAGCGCTATCGCGTCACGTGATCAATTTCTGGGAAAGACAAGCGCTATGGCGTCACGTGATCAATTTATGGGAAAGACAAGCGCTATCGCGTCACGTGATTAATTTATGGGAAAGACAAGCGCTATGGCGTCACGTGATCAATTTATGGGAAAGACACGCTATGGCGTCACGTGATCAATTTACAGGAAAGACAAGCGCTATGGCGTCACGTGATCAAATTTTGGGAAAGACAAGCGCTATGGCGTCACGTGATCAATTTATGGAAAAAACAAGCGCTATCGCGTCACGTGATCAATTTCTGGAAAAAACAAGCGCTATCGCGTCACGTGATCAAATTTTGGGAAAGACAAGCGCTATGGCGTCACGTGATCAATTTATGGAAAAAACAAGCGCTATCGCGTCACGTGATCAATTTCTGGAAAAAACAAGCGCTATCGCGTCACGTGATCAATTTATGGGAAAGACAAGCGCTATGGCGTCACGTGATCAATTTATGGAAAAAAAAACGAGCGCTCTCGCGTCACGTGATTAACTTATGGGCAACTCAAGAGCTATCGCGTTACGTGTTTAATGTATGGGAAAGACGAATTCCGTCCAAATTTTGGATTGAAGTCAGGCTATTGTTATTAAATCTTGGACGTGTTTATCGGTAAGTCTACTCAGAAATTTATTTTTTCACAAATCGACGACAGTAAAAACAAAGCACGGGGTAAATGATTAAATAACGTACTTAAGTAACACAAGTAAATTATATTGTAAGGTCCACACAAAATAGGTCTGCGGTCCAGATCCGGACCGCGGTCAGCCCTTTGGTGACTTTGGTGTAGTGTATTTCAGGGAAGAAACGAATTAAAAATGGTGTCACTATTCATTCTCTCTCACTCTAAATGCTCCTGTTTTTGGCCACTATTTTTACCCAACTGCCGAAGGAGAGTAATGTGTTATTAAATTTTCGATTGATATCTTTAAATGCGCGGGTTATTGTACCTTAACGAATATACAAGAATACTTACAAAGTTAGTTCCTCTTCTCCCTGTACATATGCACGTAGGCGGCATCGGAGGGCGAGCACATGCCGATCTTCTGACACACTCCCTTCGTGCCCATTTGTTCGATCAGGTGGATGATGCTGTCGCCGTAGATCTCCAAAAGTGCGTGACACTGTTTAGGAAAAAAAAATATAAGAATTATTGTATAATGTAAAGCTAGCGAACGGCTTCGCTTGGGACAATTATATATTTTACGGACAATATGATGGGATGGGAGTAGGCAATATGATAAAAACTACTGTAATAATTAAATGGACCGTGTTTTCTGGATAATGCCCATCACTTATGGGCCCGAATAATAAAAAGATGTGCTTTTTTTAAAAAAAAAATTGTTGACTTTGGTTATAATATAGAATAGGTAAGTATGATACCTATTTAAGCAACAAAGTCGACGAAGACCCGCTGCTGTTTCTGTCTGCAGGGTCGAAAGTAACCTAACATGAAGGAGATGACGGGAGCTGAATTCGCTCGCTTTGCTGCTCACTTCAGCTCAAGTCATCTCCTTCGAACCTAACCTATCCGTGTCGGAGTGCCATAAGCTAAGATTAATTTCATTGACCATAATTATCGAATTGCCCAACCGTTACGTAGCAATATTCATAATGACCAGACAATGTGATAAATATAGAAGTTTAAATCAGTATTCATTACATTGACCGATTTGACTTGACTATATTCATAATGCCCGGGCAATATACATAGTGCCCTGATTAATCATTTGGTCCATGACATATACATAAACGTTTCTTGTTTATCGCCCTTTCTATAAGTTCGCCGTATCAAAATCCTTTGGGTGGTGGGAGAAAGAAGTGGTAAAACAGACAGAGGCACACAGCTTCTTTGCTTTTATTTGAAGATAGAGATCCTTGTCTACAGATGTTGAGTAACAGCTTGTAGGAGGGTTATGTCAAACTGTAGTCTACGACAGACTGAGTTGATTGATAGGCTTAGGCCTGTGTAGTACATGTACTATTAGGAAGCAATTCCTTTAGGTGAACGAGAACGAACTATTCTGTTTAGGTCGTTTAAATCGTTCAACTAGTACAGTGATCCAAGCGACATCGGATCGCTAGAGTGCTAAATCAGAACGAATTAGTTTAGTACGGTACGAACTACGAGTGTCTGAGCCTGAGCGAGTAAACGAGTTGAGTGATTTGAGAAGCGTGCGCGCGAGCGTGATGAACGATGTACTAGTTTGCTGTGTACGATCTCGATGACCGATCTGGCGCACATTCGCACAAGAATATCTTAATGAACGGTGAACTAAAATGAACTAATAGTACTAGAAGACCGAACTAGTTATTTTCAACTATTGTACTAGTTCAGAGCGTTCCATTCAGTGTCCGAGTAAGAACAAGCCTAGATAGGCTGAAGAAGTATGAATCAAGAAACTGAGAAGAAATCAATAAGTTTCACTATCAGTGCTAAAAGACTCAACTAATCTTTGATTTTTAATTTCGTAAACTAAACTGACATTTGCGGGGTTGCCACTTTATCGTAACATAAAAATAGTGTTGTATCCTGAGTGATCAGAAGTTAATCGAAATACGAAGTCGCTCGAAAATTGCATTTAATTATAACATTTGTTATGAAACTAGCGGCCATTATTTAATTTCAACTCATTTATGTCAGACTTCATTCTATCGATCGCATTTATTTTATTGTTGATTTCTTATTTATTGCAATAAAAGTTTATATACTGTGTCTATTAACACTGTTATATTTAAATATGTTACGTTTACATTCTTAAAACATTTAGTTAATAAACCAATATGAATTAAGTCATGTCACATCGATTCGATGCATCACTTATGATTGAGCCTTATTTAAAACACTATGCTCCGCGCTTGCAACATTTAAAAAAAAATAAGGTGGCAGCTGTCAGTATAGTCTACGAAATTAAAAATCACAATATACTTAAGTTAATTAAAGAAAGATCAAAAGATGGCCGTTTTATGTAATTGATTATGATTAAAAGTGATTTGTGGGAAAACGAAAGGCCATTTAAATTGCAGCCTTCACAAGTTTGGGTTCCGAAATATTATTTATATTTTTGACCCAAAAGACACACACATTTATTATTGCCATCATATTTTATAATGTGAAACATCATCCTTGTCATGTATATCCAGTTATCGTAATCCAAATAATTATCCATTAAACATTATTTGTGATAACGGTATTTAGTCACAGGTACAAAGCTATAGTTTAATTACACAGAGATTATTTAGATAAAGTAATGTTTAAACCATTATATGATGGGTAGTAAAGATACATTGATATCTATACTATATAATACTAGCTGACCCGGCAAACTTTGTTTTGCCATAAAAACACCAAACATTCACCTACCCTACCCTACCATAACCTACCTACCCTACCGGGTCTAAGGGGTATGAAAAATAGATGTTGGCCGATTTTCAGACCTACTCAATATGCTCACAAAATTTCATGAGAATCGGTCAAGCCGTTTCGGAGGAGTACGGGAACGAACATTGTGACACGAGAATTTTATATATAAGATTATAAAGCTGAAGAGTATGTTTGTTTGTTTAAACGAGCTAATCTCAGGAACTACTGGTTGGAATTGATAAATTTTGTGTTGGATAGCTCATTTATTGAGCAAGGTTCTAAGAGTGCTTATGTACGGATAACTCCCGAGTAGTTGGTACTGATTTGTAAAGTTTATTGTATTATAATCATGTTTAAAATATTGCAATGATTCAACATAGTAAGCTGAAAATCAAGTTTTTAACTCATTCTACCACCCTGCTTCTATTATAAATACGAAAATATGTGAGGATGGATTGTACAAAAAATACAGAACGGTATTTTCTATCCAATCCATCGCCCGCGGCTCCACTCGCGTGTTATTAGTACTTCTCCCAATATCTTTATACAGGGTGTCCCAGAAATCGACGTCAAGCCGTAAATGGGTGATAGACCAAGTTATAACAGTTCTCAGAAAAATACGAAAAAAAATCTATCTCATGTTTTTAAAAAATTATGTTCACTTTAAAAATTTACTAAAAAAATCAATCCCTGTAATGGTTCTTTAACTCCAATTGCTACAAATCCCATAATTTATCTTTTTTTTTTATTATTATGTAATCTTGAATAATGCTTGTGTAGATTTTTGCCTAAAATTTAAAGCCAACTCCTCCTACTTAGAAGAAAATTAAACTTTTTCAAAACCAAATTATTCAAATTTACTGTTTCGCCCAACTTTAACTGAATGTACTGAAAAAAAAATGTACTACGCTAGTTTGGCAAGTAACATGAAAAATTGGCGCATTTAATAAGGATTCAAAAATGGTGTAACACTTGCTAGATTACGTTTTCAATAATTGGTAATTTTTTTTTTTGTAAATAGTATCGGTTTTTACCCAAAATGTCCATACTTCCTTAAAATGACTTTAGCTTACCTAAAGCTTTGCTAAACTCCGTTTCTAATTCGATAGAGACGGAGAGAGTCATTTTACGAAGTGTGAGCGAGATAAGAAATCGAAATTTTACGTAATTTAAGAGCAAATAAAAAAAAAAAAAAAAAATTAATTAAATTCAATTTTTTTATTTTACGTACTGATTTGTAATTGTGTGTGCGTCTGCGCTTACAAAACAGAACAATAACTACTGCTGTCTCATTCGCACTCATCGGTAAATTGTATCTCCGTTTCATGATAAAGGTTGTGTCACTGATAAAGGTGGCGTCACTCTCTAGTCTCGCTCACACTTCGTAAAATGACTCTCTCCGTCTCTATCGAACTAGAAACGGAGTTTAGCAAAGCTTTAGGTAAGCTAAAGTCATTTTAAGGAAGTATGGACATTTTGTGTAAAAACTGAGACTATTTACAAAAAAAAACTTGACCAATTATTGAAAACGTAATCTAGCAAGTGTTACACCATTTTTGAATCCTTATAAATGCGCCAATTTTTCATGTTACTTGCCAAACTAGCGTAGTACATTTTTTTTCAGTACAGTCAGTTAAAGTTGGGCGAAATAGTAAATTTGAATAATTTGGTTTTGAAAAAGTTTAATTTTCTTCCAAGTAGGAGGAGTTGGCTTTGAATTTTAGGCAAAAATCTACACAAGCATTATTCAAGATTACATAATAATAAAAAAATTAGATAAATTATGGGATTTGTAGCAATTGGAGTTAAAGAACCATTACAGGGATTGTTTTTTTTAGTAAATTTTTAAAGTGACCATAAATTTTTAAAAACATGAGATAGATTTTTTTTCGTATTTTTCTGAGAACTGTTATAACTTGGTCTATCACCCATTTACGGCTTGACGTCGATTTCTGGGACACCCTGTATACTATAGCCTGTTATTCTGATGTGTAATAAGCTATATTTCTATAGTTCCATCAAAATCCGTTCAGTAGTTTTTGCGAGAAAGAGTAACAAACATCCATCGTCGCAAACATTCACGTTTATAACAGTAGTAGGATACATCAAAATAAAAAAGGGTATCATTTGTGAAGACAGAAGTACTAATATTTCGCGAGCATAGCCGAGTGCTGCAGGCAGTATAAAATGATTTTATTAACCCCCGACGGAAATAGAGGGGTGTTATAAGTTTGACGTGTGTTGCTGTGTATCTGTGTGTCTGTGTATCTGTGTGTCTGTCTGTGGCATCATAACGCCTCAACGGATGAACCGATTGTGATTTAGTTTTTTTTGTTTGAAATGTGATCGTGTCGAGAATGTTCTTAGCTATGCTTGAATGAAATCGGTTCTGCCGTTCAAAAGTTATGGGCGTTTTACTGTTTGAATCGGGATGTTTTCGCAAGATAAATGTGTCGGGGAATTTTTATTTTTGAAATTTTACTTGTTTATATTGTACTTTGCAGCTTTCCCCTTTCACTAACAATTTGTTTTATTTTGCATCCCTTCGATGTTTCATTCGAAACTAAACAATACATTTCTCTCTTTATAAAATCCACGTTATCTACCCCTGTATAATTGAAGCCCAATTGACGTTACAATATCAGGTTCACATTCATTGATTTATTTATAAAAAGGGGTGTAATGTAGGTCACACATGTAACTCACATTAGGCAATTTATCAATTAGATATCTAAGTCATGTGTGATGGATGAAGGGTGGAAGTGGAGTGCATGATATGCACTTGCTACTGACTGATGTGCCAAACGAGCCTCAAGCCAGGGCTTATTTTTTTTAATGACTTCTCCCGCTCTGGGTAAAGCGGGAGGACGTGTCAGAGTTTTACAGACTAAAACCCACCCATCCTTCAGTTGCTTGTGCCAGGGCCGCGGTAACTCTCTTTCAAATTTATCCGCGACCCAGACATGCATCGGCCCTGGCAAGCCCCGTCAGTTTTGCTGTAATCTCTTTGAGGCGCGCGAGGAACACTACGCGACGGGCCACGGGCCAGGTCCTTATCGGGCGGAGAGCTACTTCATGATCTTTATAGTGTATTTCCCGATATCCTCTTTTAAAATAACTGCTTTTATCCAGTTACATCCAGTTTTGGCAAATGGCAAGACACATGACTGACAAAGCTATTAGGAGGCCTACATTCGCCAAATCATAGTCTAGACTTAGGATTATGTCTATTTTGTATTTAATAATCTTCTTCTGCCTAGCCTTTTCCCAACTATTTTGGGGTCGGCTTCCAGTCTAACCGGATTCAGCTGAGTACCAGTGTTTTACATGGAGCGACTGCCTATCTGACCTCCACAACCCAGTAACTGGGTAATACGGTAGGTACCCCTTGGCTAGACTGGTGTCAGATTTCAAGCGTCTGACTACTCGTAACGACTGTCAAAGATCTTCAAATGACAGCCGGGACCAACGGCTTAACGTGCTTTCCGAGGCACGGAGGAAACTCGGTATGTTGAAATGGTCACCCATCCACGGCCCGACCTCGTCAAGCGTTGCTTAACCTTAAGATCTACCCGTGCGGCTGTTATTATTTAGCCACGAGCTCCTCTATTTTGTATTTAATAATGACATAATAAAATTATCTGTTTTTTTTTTTTCGCTAATCATGCAACCAGTAGATAATTATAAGAAGATTATCTGTAGCCAGATTGTGTGTCATGTTGACTCATACAAACTCATTTGCCTCTGAGATTGGTCCAAGGTAATCAGTAGCTCATTGTATGCTATCTTCGACAGTAATAGTAACTTAGGGGAGGGTTTAGAATTTGTCATCCCTTTTGAAGGTTCGGTCTGAAATTATATTCCGTTCAACGGCCGACCCAACAGCCAATTAATATGTGCTAAGGGTACTTACTCAATCGTACACATTTTGTGTAGATTGAGACAGAAACGTCAGGGTGTTCTGGGATCACAAAAAAAAACTATTAACCTGTTGCACGGATAGTAGTACTTAAGCCAGACAATGAGTGGATTTGTATGAAGTTTGAGACCCATTTTGAAGTTTTATTTTTATATGCAATTGTTTGAAACTCACCCTGTCATTATACTTGGCTGGTAGGAGCGCGCAAGACTTCTCAATGACGTGCACGATGTTACGGTCGACCTTCTCGTTGCTGAGCACTTTGTGCACCGCCATCACCACCGCCTCGCATACCGCGCAGTCTAGAATCTCCTCTGTGGAATAAATTATAGCTGTAAATTATCGTGAAACTAGTACGATAGAGCTTTCTTTACCTATACATACATATGTCGCCCATCCTATGTTACAAGGGCGAGACTCATCTTTCATGGGGTACTGTGTTAAGGACGCTATTACATTTTTCTACAAATAACAGTGCTTTTCAGGTACAATTTTAATGTATATGCAATCACAGATGTGAAGATATCATGGTCTTAATTTAAAGATAATATATTCAGCTCCAGATTGGCATCAGAATAATTGTATGACATCATACAAAATTTTTGCACAAATACGTTTTGCCCATCACAATAATCGCAAAAATATTAAAAAAGTAGGGTCCGAATAGGTCCCAGTTTAGGTAAATTTACAGCATTTTTTAATCTTCAAAATTATAAGGAATTGCGGTATATATAGTCCTTTACAGGTTCAGCTAATTATTTTTTACTTAAATCTTTATATTTTTTAATTATTAGCTAAAATAAAAACACTTGCCGACTTCTTCATACATTTTGCACACGAGGCTGACCGAGGCTCTTCATTCCGCGCTCAGAAGCGCTCGTGGAAGGATGGCCGTATCGCTTTTTCGCAAAAAATAATTACGATAAAAGTAATAGAAAAGATTGTAGTGTGCATGCGTGTGAGTACCGTCGGCGTCGTCGTTTGTCTTGATCGAAAGGAGTTGATATTTTAACGGGCCGAAATAAATGTACGTTTGAGTTTCCTATTATTATTAAGAATGTGATTTAGAAATTATATTGGGTAAGATCGGGATTCGGATAGGTGGTGTTAAGCAGTTGTTGACAAGGTTGAGAAATGGATGGGTGGGTTTAAACAGCTCTTAGTAAGATTAGGATTTGGATGGGTAAGGTCAAGCTATCGGCGGTGAAGGTTAGAAGTGGATGAGTGGGAGGTGATTTATGATTTTAACCGGTTTGTATGTATGACGAATACGGGGCCAAAACCAAAACCCAAGATGGCGCCGACGAAAATTAGACATCTTTTTGTCACGGGTGTCATTATCATGGTTTTTGGGTTCGCTTAAATCGAATATGGGGTCAAAACCAAAATACAAGATGGCGCCAACGAAAATTTGACATCTTTTCTTCATGGGTGTCATTGTCATGGTTTTTGGGGTGGCTTAAATCGAATATGGGGTCAAAAATAAAATACAAGATGGTGCCGACGAAAATTTGGCCGCTTTTCGACATGCGTGTAATTTTCAATGTTTTTTGGTTTCGCTTATATCTAATATGGAGTCAAAACCAAAATATAAGATGGCGCCGACGAAAATTTGACATCTTTTCTTCATGGGTGTCATTGTCATGGTTTTTGGGGTGGCTTATATCGAATATGGGGTCAAAACCAAAATACATGATGGCGCCGACGTAAATTTTACATCTTTTCGTCATGGGTGTCATTTTCATGATTTTTGGGGTGGCTTATATCGAATATGGGCTCAAAACCAAAATACAAGATGGCGCCGACGAAAATTTGACATCTTTTCGTCATGGGTGTCATTGTCATGGTTTTTTGGGTCGCTTATATCGAATATGAGGCAAAACCAAAATAAAAGATGGCGCCGACGAAAATTTGATATCATTTCGTCATGGGTGTCATCATTGTCAAGGTTTTTGGGGTGGCTTATATCGAATATGGGACAAAACCAAAATACAAGATGGCGCCGACGAAAATTTCATATCTTTTCGTCATGGGTGTCATTGTCAAGGTTTTTGGGGTGGCTTATATCGAATATGGGGTCAAAACCTAAATACAAGATGGCGCCGACGAAAATTTTACATGTTTTCGTCATGGGTGTCATTGTCAAGGTTTTTGGGGTGGCTTATATCGAATATGGGGTCAAAACCAAAATACAAGATGGCGCCGACGAAAATTTTACATCTTTTCGTCATGGGTGTAATTTTCATGGATTTTGGGTAGTATGTCATTAGCTGCTGCTCATTATGTAAAAATTTTAGATAATAATATTTAATATGTTCCATGTAAAGCAAATTAAAAATTCAAGTAATTTTTAATACTTGTGACCATAAATTATTTCGTTTTAGGTATCTACTTATTTCACGTACCTAACATTTTTTTTTAAATACCTACTTACTACAACAAAGTCCAAACTAATTTTCTTTTCGGATGTCGGTGTCGGTACCTATTGTTTTTTGGTTTTTCGACACAGGAAAGTTATTATTTTTCTCTTTTTAGTTTTTGTTGCACCCCATAGTGGGTATACTAAATACGTCTGTTTACCCCCTAAAACCATTCAAGCGTTATTTTATATTATGGTATGGTAAAACAAAACAAACATACGATCACACTATTCGCAGGTCATTTGCTATTTGTTATTGAAGAGTTCCATTGTCTATCGCCGAAGATCTTTATCAGATTCTAATATATTATACAATAAAACCTTCCCTGAAAAGACATACATTTATCGACGAAAACCCGATCATTATCGGATAAGTAGTTTTCACGAAAAGATAGAGCACCTCTTTTTTTGAAGTCGGTTGAAAATAATAACCTACTTTTTACGACGACGGTTTGTAAAAGTTACCAAATGCATTTTCAAAGTGCCTTTCAAACCTAACCTTCCTGAATCAACTCCAATAAAATAAAAAAATAATATCAAGGATCAATATTATTTCGGTGATGTATAAAATCGAGCGCTCAGTAGTTTCAATGAGTGCGTGCGCGTAATGTTGCTGTGTGCGACTAGATACCTAAATTTGAGTTCGTCGAAAATGTAACAGCGTCCTTAAATTCTATAACAAAATACCTTGTGATATATTAAAACTAAATGAAAGTGAATTTAAAACTTTCGTTAAAAGCACATTACAAATTAGATGATTATATTCAAGATAAGAATGCTTGGAAACATTTCTGGACCTGCTCCATAGGGCAATCTTTAGTGTAGACAAAATCAATTTTTTTAATTTATATTCATAGTTATTATATTCTTTTTTTTTTTAAGAAATTGTCTCACACACTGTTCCTTTGTTGTTGATTTAGGTATTTTAGCTATGTTTGCAATATTTGTAAGTATGTGAGAAACATGTTCCTATTTATAAAATTAATGAGTTTACCTGTTAATGATTTTAATACTTTATACCTGTTCGTTGTATAGTGTGTAGTGCTTTTCTGGGTGGATGGTCCTCACATATATGAATTTATTAATGTATATACTTAAGTATAATATATTGTTAGACAATTTTTTTTTAAAAAGAGTGTATATGGAGTTTTTTGTGCATTCTTCTCCATAACAAGCCATTTTTTCGAATGCACGGTAGAATCAACTTTGATTACTTGAAAATTTTAATTATAATTTGTGTACGACGTTCAAAAGTGCCGTTTTTTGACCTAGTTGAATAAATATATTTGACTGAAAGTCGAAGTCAGTCAAGACTTCGACTTTGAGACATTTTTTGGGACAATCCCACCGCATTATTCCCAAACCATTGTAACTCCTGAAAGCCACAATCAACAGTGGCTACCACCAGAAAAGCGTCGAGGCAATGAAGAATGAAGATGTCCCGGAAAAGGTTTATAACAAGCCTTGCTATATCACATAGATCTATTACTCTCCTCTCGTTCAGTCCATCCAAAGGTTGTCTGTAAGAGATTGCCCTGTGCGATAAGACCGCCCATTGTACACTTGCTTTTATGATTGTTCGTCCTGCATATATATTTTTGTGGTGTAGTCTGATGCATTGCACACTGAATTATTATGACCTAGCTCATCATTTTGTTTATTTGAAACTAGCGACACGCCCCGGCTTCGCACGGATGCAATGTAGATACTAATGTGGTGTCAGTGTGGAGTGATTAATAAACTTACGTACAACGTATCTAACGTATTTAATTGGATAAATAATAATAGTGTATTGTTTAAAATTTCTTCGTAAATAACCCATGTCACTGTGGGTTATCCTTAGGATATAAGACATATACCTTATCGGACATTTTTGTAGATTTTTTTAAGATATTCAATTTCGTAGTACATTATTTTGATCTATCTCGTAAGGTTTAGCAGCGTTTGCAATGTAAGCGCACAATAACAAGATTTTTACGACAACACATTACAAATCTTTGAAATCCTCGCCTTTTCTCTATTTTAATATGGCCTTCCTCTTGAATCACTCTGTCTATTGATGGAAACCGCATTAAAATCGATTGCGTAGTTTAAAAGATCTGAGCGTACAGACTGCGGGCAGCTTTGTTTTATATTATGTAGTGAAGAGATATTTGCAACTACGAGTAGCTAGTGCCGTCTTAAGCCGCTGGCTTCGTCCGCGTGAATATCGAAAATTTATCGCACAGGTGCGTAGTACGCAACCAGTAGGACACCAAGACAAAACCCATCTTTAACAGCGGCAACACCGGCGCTGTCGCACAGCTTGAGCTCCTGGCACACCTGCTTGGGCTGCAGCTCCTGCTCCAGCAGAGATGAGCATGTCGGCGTACTTCTCCACGAACTGGTCGCACTAAGCGGATGTTCTTCACATACCTTTAACAGCGGCAACACCGGCGCTGTCGCACAGCTTGAGCTCCTGGCACACCTGCTCGGGCTGCAGCTCCTGCTCCAGCAGAGAGATATGCATGTCGGCGTAATTCTCCATGTACTGGTCGCACTAAGCGGATGTTCTTCACATACCTTTAACAGCGGCAACACCGGCGTTGTCGCACAGCTTGAGCTCCTGGCACACCTGCTCGGGCTGCAGCTCCTGCTCCAGCAGAGAGATATGCATGTCGGCGTACTTCTCCATGTACTGGTCGCACTAAGCGGATGTTCTTCACATACCTTTAACAGCGGCAACACCGGCGCTGTCGCACAGCTTGAGCTCCTGGCACACCTGCTTGGGCTGCAGCTCCTGCTCCAGCAGAGATGAGCATGTCGGCGTACTTCTCCACGAACTGGTCGCACTAAGCGGATGTTCTTCACATACCTTTAACAGCGGCAACACCGGCGCTGTCGCACAGCTTGAGCTCCTGGCACACCTGCTCGGGCTGCAGCTCCTGCTCCAGCAGAGAGATATGCATGTCGGCGTACTTCTCCATGTACTGGTCGCACTAAGCGGATGTTCTTCACATACCTTTAACAGCGGCAACACCGGCGCTGTCGCACAGCTTGAGCTCCTGGCACACCTGCTCGGGCTGCAGCTCCTGCTCCAGCAGAGAGATATGCATGTCGGCGTACTTCTCCATGTACTGGTCGCACTAAGCGGATGTTCTTCACATACCTTTAACAGCGGCAACACCGGCGCTGTCGCACAGCTTGAGCTCCTGGCACACCTGCTTGGGCTGCAGCTCCTGCTCCAGCAGAGATGAGCATGTCGGCGTACTTCTCCACGAACTGGTCGCACTAAGCGGATGTTCTTCACATACCTTTAACAGCGGCAACACCGGCGCTGTCGCACAGCTTGAGCTCCTGGCACACCTGCTCGGGCTGCAGCTCCTGCTCCAGCAGAGAGATATGCATGTCGGCGTACTTCTCCATGTACTGGTCGCACTATGCGGATGTTCTTCACATACCTTTAACAGCGGCAACACCGGCGCTGTCGCACAGCTTGAGCTCCTGGCACACCTGCTCGGGCTGCAGCTCCTGCTCCAGCAGAGAGATATGCATGTCGGCGTACTTCTCCATGTACTGGTCGCACTAAGCGGATGTTCTTCACATACCTTTAACAGCGGCAACACCGGCGCTGTCGCACAGCTTGAGCTCCTGGCACACCTGCTTGGGCTGCAGCTCCTGCTCCAGCAGAGATGAGCATGTCGGCGTACTTCTCCACGAACTGGTCGCACTAAGCGGATGTTCTTCACATACCTTTAACAGCGGCAACACCGGCGCTGTCGCACAGCTTGAGCTCCTGGCACACCTGCTTGGGCTGCAGCTCCTGCTCCAGCAGAGATGAGCATGTCGGCGTACTTCTCCACGAACTGGTCGCACTAAGCGGATGTTCTTCACATACCTTTAACAGCGGCAACACCGGCGCTGTCGCACAGCTTGAGCTCCTGGCACACCTGCTCGGGCTGCAGCTCCTGCTCCAGCAGAGAGATATGCATGTCGGCGTACTTCTCCATGTACTGGTCGCACTAAGCGGATGTTCTTCACATACCTTTAACAGCGGCAACACCGGCGCTGTCGCACAGCTTGAGCTCCTGGCACACCTGCTCGGGTTGCAGCTCCTGCGCCAGCAGAGAGATGAGCATGTCAGCGTACTTCTCCACGAACTGGTCGCACTAAGCGGATATTCTTCACATACCTTTAACAGCGGCAACACCGGCGCTGTCGCACAGCTTGAGCTCCTGTCACACCTGCTCGGGCTGCAGCTCCTGCTCCAGCAGAGAGATGAGCATGTCTGCGTACTTCTCCACGAATTGGTCGCACTAAGCGGATGTTCTTCACATACCTTTAACAGCGGCAACACCGGCGCTGTCGCACAGCTTGAGCTCCTGGCACACCTGCTCGGACTGCAGCTTCTGCTCCAGCAGAGAGATGAGCATGTCAGCGTACTTCTCCACGAACTGGTCGCACTAAGCGGATGTTCTTCACATACCTTTAACAGCGGCAACACCGGCGCTGTCGCACAGCTTGAGCTCCTGGCACACCTGCTCGGGCTGCAGCTCCTGCTCCAGCAGAGAGATGAGCATGTCAGCGTACTTCTCCACGAACTGGTCGCACTAAGCGGATATTCTTCACATACCTTTAACAGCGGCAACACCGGCGCTGTCGCACAGCTTGAGCTCCTGTCACACCTGCTCGGGCTGCAGCTCCTGCTCCAGCAGAGAGATGAGCATGTCTGCGTACTTCTCCACGAATTGGTCGCACTAAGCGGATGTTCTTCACATACCTTTAACAGCGGCAACACCGGCGCTGTCGCACAGCTTGAGCTCCTGGCACACCTGCTCGGGCTGCAGCTCCTGCTCCAGCAGAGAGATATGCATGTCGGCGTACTTCTCCATGTACTGGTCGCACTAAGCGGATGTTCTTCACATACCTTTAACAGCGGCAACACCGGCGCTGTCGCACAGCTTGAGCTCCTGGCACACCTGCTCGGGTTGCAGCTCCTGCGCCAGCAGAGAGATGAGCATGTCAGCGTACTTCTCCACGAACTGGTCGCACTAAGCGGATATTCTTCACATACCTTTAACAGCGGCAACACCGGCGCTGTCGCACAGCTTGAGCTCCTGTCACACCTGCTCGGGCTGCAGCTCCTGCTCCAGCAGAGAGATGAGCATGTCTGCGTACTTCTCCACGAATTGGTCGCACTAAGCGGATGTTCTTCACATACCTTTAACAGCGGCAACACCGGCGCTGTCGCACAGCTTGAGCTCCTGGCACACCTGCTCGGACTGCAGCTTCTGCTCCAGCAGAGAGATGAGCATGTCAGCGTACTTCTCCACGAACTGGTCGCACTAAGCGGATGTTCTTCACATACCTTTAACAGCGGCAACACCGGCGCTGTCGCACAGCTTGAGCTCCTGGCACACCTGCTCGGGCTGCAGCTCCTGCTCCAGCAGAGAGATGAGCATGTCAGCGTACTTCTCCACGAACTGGTCGCACTAAGCGGATATTCTTCACATACCTTTAACAGCGGCAACACCGGCGCTGTCGCACAGCTTGAGCTCCTGTCACACCTGCTCGGGCTGCAGCTCCTGCTCCAGCAGAGAGATGAGCATGTCTGCGTACTTCTCCACGAATTGGTCGCACTAAGCGGATGTTCTTCACATACCTTTAACAGCGGCAACACCGGCGCTGTCGCACAGCTTGAGCTCCTGGCACACCTGCTCGGGCTGCAGCTCCTGCTCCAGCAGAGAGATGAGCATGTCGGCGTACTTCTCCACGAACTGGTCGCACTCTGAGCGGATGTTCTTTGGCATGCGCTTGCATACGCTGTGGATCACCTTCTTCACTTCGTCCTGGGGAGAAAATGTGGTGTGAATTATAAGATACGAGCTTAGTAATTACCAGATTTCTCCCGCAACTTCACTTCGTGGAATATGCCATAGGAACCGGTCGTTTTTTTTTTTCGTTTAAATGTAGCGTAAATCCAACTGTACTTCCAGAAATTAACTTTGTCAAACAAGTTTACTCTTTTATAATACTAGACGTCGAAAAACACACTACAAAAAATACAAATTACTGCAATTGGTACATTCAGGCTCTTTCGGTCTGGGGGGGATCACAAGCTCTTAGAGTAAGATTATTTTGATATCGAGTAAGTGACAGATGTATACACGTCATATACATCTGTCCCTTACTCGATCTCAAAATAACCTTACTCTAAGAGCTTGTGGTCACCACCCCTGGACTGAATTAAATTGCCATCCATATAAGAAGTTACAATTTATTGTAAAGAATCGCATCTTGTGACCGTCTTGTAGACAAAATGCTTAATTGGTTATGATTGTGAAGCATGGATTGCTAACTAACAAACATGATAATTGTACACACCTCGTTATGCTTGTCCTTGATCTGGTCGTCGATCTCTCTGAGCACAAACTCGCACAAGACGCAGACAGTCTTCTCCGACACCGGAGGCCTGACAGCGCGACCGTTCACTGTGTTGTCGTAGATTTCGTTCGTTTCTGAAAACCAAACCAGACAAAAACACCAATTAAAAAAGTATTTAATTTAAAAAGCTTTTTATTCTATTAATGATTATTTAAATGAGAAAGTAATGAAATAATTGAGTTGAGTAATTGTTTCAATAATATATACTAATCTATACTAATATTATAAAGCTGAAGAGTTTGTTTGTTTGTTTGTTTGTTTGAACGCGCTAATCTCAGGATCTACTGGTCCGATTTTAAAAATTATTTCACTATTCGATAGCCCGATTATTGAGGAAGGTTATAGGCTATAAAACATCACGCTATGACTAATAGGAGCGGAGTAGTAATCAAAGATGCGAGTGAAACCGCGAGGTTCAGCTAGTACTAATATAATATTATAACGCTGAAGAGTTTGTTTGTTTGTTTGAACGCGCTAATCTCAGGCACTACTAGTTGGAATTGAATAATTCTTTATGTGTTGGATAGTCCATTTATCGAGGCAGGTTATAGGCTATAAAACATCACGCTACGACCAATAGGAGCGGAGCATCAATGAAAAATGTTGCAACAACGGGCAAAATTATTCCTTTTTTAAGAGCTTCCGTTGCGTGCGCTGCGTAAACGGTTTAAGTTACGCTAATACCATGTATGATGGAATTGTTCCTCTTTATTTCTTCTATCCTTTAAGATTGACTCACTATAACCTTTTTTTGTGGTAATCAAATTAGTTAATTTGCGAAGGAGTATTATCAACATCCATACTAATATTATAAAGCTGTAAAGTTTGTTTGTTCGTAGGGTAGGTAGGTATTGGTAGGTAGATAGATAGCCAGTTGACGGGAGTGAAGCCGCGGGGGTCAGCTAGTCTTTTAATATACTAACAATAATATGGTGATATAAGACAACGTTCTTATTCTTTTCTTGTCGACGGTATATTTACATAGTTATACTGTAAAGATACAGTAAGTGGAAATATTTATAGCGGCAACGGAAGCCTTATTTAGATCGTCGAGGGTGGCGGTGAAAGAACATTTGGAACACTTCGGCAGATGTGGACACAGTTTGATCAGGAGCAACGCACACGAACTGTGTGTTTGATAAATAATAATCTCCCATTGTAGTTGTAATTTGTATTATATGTAAAAACATTGAAAATACAGCAATAACATACCGATATCATGGTCCTTGTTCGCGACCACCAACATGTTGGTCGGCAGCAGGGATTTGCCTCTGAAGTTGTTCCTGTCACCCATGCGCTCCGGCTTCTCGTGGAACTTGTCGATCGCACTGTGTCTGGTGACCTTCAATGGATCCTAAAAGTTAGAGATTTGAGATGTAATAGTGTTAGCAGTATCAAACAAGTAAAATTTCAAAATTTAAAAAACCCCCGACAAATTTATCTTGCGAAAACATCACGATCTAAACAGTCAAACGCGCATAACTTTTGAACGGCTGAACCGATTTTATTCAAACATACCTAAGAACACTCTCGATACAATCACCTTTCAAACAAAAAAAACTAAATCAAAATCGGTTCATCCGTTGAGGCGCTATGATGCCACAGACAGACACACAGATACACAGCAACACACCTCAAACTTATAACACCCCTCTTTTTCCATCGGGGGTTAAAAAGAAACATCGATCGTGTTTTAGAAAGAAAGAGGAGCTCGTGGCTAAATAATAACAGCCGCACTGGCCGATCATCAAGGGGGAAGCAACGCTTGACGAGGTCGGATCGTGGATGGGTGAACATTTCAACATATCGAGTTTCCTCCGTGCCTCGGAAAGCAAGTTAAGCCGTTGGTCCCGTCTGTCATTTGAAGATCTTTGACAGTCGTTACGAATAGTCAGAAGCTTGAGAGCTGACACCAGTCTTGCCAAGGGGTACCGTGTTACCCAGTTACTGGATTGTGGAGGTCAGATAGGCAGTCGCTCCATGTAAAATACTGGTACTCAGCTGAATCCGGTTAGACTGGAAGCCGACCCCAATGTAGTTGGGGAAAGGTTAGGCAGATTGATCAAGTTTTAGAAAGAGACTGCCATAATAGCCTAAGATCCGACTGCAGAAATCAGTGTTTTGGATTAAACTTAAATTTCATGAATGATTCTTGATATTAGAATAGATTGCTGCAGGTTTGCCTGGAAATATCTAGCCGAGATAACCTTAATTTAATAAATTAAAATTTAGATTTGAAAATTAACCCCAAATATACAAGTTTTTCAAGTGATTCCAACACCAATTGAAAGAAACTGGTGTAGAAACGAGGAAAAGAATAAGTTGCCCAGATCTCAGTTAGCCGCAAGGTAAGCTTTTTCGTATTCTTCTCAGCAAACCCTTTCATTTGATACCCATATCATAGCAGTGCACAAAAAATAACTAGTCCGCCATCTTGGGCCGTCCGCCATATTGGATTTAGAATGACGTCAGTTAGCTAACCATGCATTGTCATCCAAACTAAACGTGTATGCAAAATTTAATCTTAATCGGTGGAGGATAACTACTTTAAAATTGTTGCTGCAAGTTGTGGCAATCCTGCAGTAATTTTTTGTCAAGAACCATTCATAAAAATTATGTTTCGTCAAAAACAAAATACTTGCAGGTTTTTGCTGTGAGATCATAGTACATAAAGGTATTAGTGACAGAGATGTCTTTTTAAAAAGCCATCACTTTAAATAACATATTTACAGTACGAGAGTAAGAATGGTTATGGAGAGGAGAATGGTGGTGATGAGACACATTCCGGAAAAATCAGACTAGTAGTTTTGGAGAAAAATGGCAACATGATTTGCACAAACAATGTTTGCTGCAGCGTCCCCTGATGAGTTGTCACCGCATCATCTATCTAAGAACATGCACCAATCAAACACGAACCCATAACTGAAAACTGCATCAAAATCGGACTAGCAGTTTTGGAGAAAAATGGCAACATGGATTTGCACAAACAAACATCCTCTCACCCCAAACGCATATACCGTCTCCGTTCCGTCGTGGGTAAAAATCTGCTAGCAAACTTATTTCTGCCCTAAGATGAGTTGCTTTGTTTCCGTTCGAAGGCTTAATATTATTGGTTTTGTAGAAGGTTGATAACCACATACAATCACCAAAGTCGTCGACCAATTTACCATCTAAAAAATCTATTTTATAAGAAATACCTTACCCTTGCACAGTTTCCTGTGCATATTTCCTGAACGTTCATGTTGGCGACCAATGTCTCGACCAACTGCGGAGCGTATGTGTCCACGCAGTCTACGCATTCGGTGCGGAGCTTGGTTGAGAGATGCGTACAAAGGTCGATAATAAATTAATACAGCGAATGAATGGAACTCACTACCTGCATCTGTGTTTCCGAACGCATTCAACCCGAATCTCTTCAAAGTTAGAGTAAACAGGCTCCTTCTGGGTAAGCTCACTCCATCGTCGACTCTGTCTCTGTCACCTATGACTTAGACTAGAGTCAAGAGCAAACCCATCTCAAATAAAAAAAAAAAAAAAACATATTTCTACTGTACTGCTTACCTTGACCTCATCCTTGCACAGTTGGAGGTAAACGCATATTTCCTGCGCGTTCATGTTGGCGACCAACATCTCGACCAATTGTGGCGCGTATCTGTCCACGAAGTCTACGCATTCGGTGCGGAGTTTAGTTGAGAGGTGCGTGCAAAGGTTGTCCAGAGCTTGTTTGATGCTTTCCTGTAGAATGATGATCATTTCTTTAATAAAGTCTTAGAAAGGATTATCTTTCAGAATATGATGGCAAGGGTAAATTAATAGTATATTATTGCAAAGGCCGGGCAATAGGCAATTGCAGGTCGAGTATTCGTTTGACTTCACTAATACGAGACAGGCAATTGCCATTTCCGCCGAGGCATATATAGTGCTTTTCTCAAAAGAATACAGGGAAATAAAACATAATTTTAATATTATACATTGAATTTATTAAAAGTTACAACATCATTGCTGTAGCGTTGTAATGTTCCAAATTAAAAAAAAACGCTCCTGCAATGGATTTGATCAACATTGCTGTAGCTTTGTAATATTCCAAATTCAAAAAACGCTCCTGCAATGGATTTGATTTTCTTTGAACGTAAATTCGATACTTCGCGTGTTCTTTTTTCGAAAATAATGACAATATTTCCATGCATGTTTGAGAAAAATAAGTTTTTGTCTCTGGGCGAGACTATTTTACCATTATTTGATCACTTTAAAGACTTAGGCCTATACGTTGATGACAGGTTAAGCTGGAATAAGCAGGGTCACTCTGGTTAGCCAGAGAGTCACATTCACACTGCGGTCTCTCTATAGATTCAAACATTTTCTTCCGTCTAGCACTAAAACCACCTTAGTTCAAGCTCTTGTAATGCCTATAATCGACTATGCTGATGTTTGTTACTCTGATCTATCCCTAGAACTTCTTAACAAAATGGATCGACTTCTTAACAATTGTATTAGTTTTACTTTTGGCCTTCGTAAATATTAAGTTCTCAGCTTAAATGGCTGCCTATCCGTCGGAGCAGATCCATCCATCATGAACAATCCTTGTACTCCCGTTTATTTAAAACAATATTTTAAAGTGTTGGGCAGTTCTCAAGATCTTAACCTTCGAGCTTCCAAAAACTTATTTCTCCATATTCCTTCTCACTCACTGGGTTTCTATCTAATACTTACACTGTCTAAACTATAAAACTCTGGAACGTGCTTCCCCTTGACATCAAAAAAGCTGAGAATAAATTTTCATTTAAGCGTAGAAACCGGAACTATTATTTGTCCTCTCATACATAGCTCGGTTTTCGTATAGTATTTATTATCTAATACCTTTAAACAAGCAATTCTTGTATATATGCATATATATTATAATCTGAAGCTCGGAAACGGCTCAAACGATTTTCATGAAATTTAGTATGCAGGGGGTTTCGGGAGCGATAAATCGATCTAGCTAGGTTTCATTTTAAGGAAAACGTCGTTTTCTCTATTTTCATCCGAGCCGAGCTCGGTCGCCCAGGCATTAATATTTATTAGTCTATTGTTTTATTAAGTATTTATGTATTTTGTTAGGTAGTTACACCTACCACTGTTGTGCCCTTTTTAACCTAAAGGTTGACTGGTAGAGCATGCTTTGCTGCATTAAGTCCGTCTATGTAACATCATTGTACATGAAGTATACATAAATAAATACTGTTAGGTGGATTTTTATGTATTAGTTCTTCTGGAAAAGTTTTCGAAATCGACAAACGTTAACACTACTGCTTTAGAACACATCTAAACTCCATTAGCCCATTTTACAGCGCGTTCAACCGATTTTGACTTCTATTGCGTTGGTGATACGACAAATGGTAGCTGTAGTGAACAGTTGGTTTTGGTATCAGGTTTATGCTTTTTTATGCCTTCCTTATATTTACGGGATAGAACTCAAAATCGGGTGAACGGACTGTAAAAAGATTTGTAAATCAAACGTCATTTCAAATGGAGTATAGCATAATATGTAAGACACACAACGTTTGTTTCTTCTCCTAAGATATTATACTCGTTGCATGTTTAGATTATAATATGTGAAGATGCCAAGGTAAAATATAACAAAACAAGGCATAAATATGTTAATTCTGTGCATAACCTAACTGCCAGATGTACAAAAGTCTGATTGCAAAATGATACTGAATCTTCGTTATTTCCTTGTTGGATATCGCTGCACATGCTGAGATCTTTTATTGCTGTCAGAGAAATATAACAAAACAAGGCATAAATATTTGATTCTATGCATAACCTAACTGCCAGATGTACAAAAGTCTGATTGCAAAATGATACTGAATCTTCGTTATTTCCTTGTTGGATATCGCTGCACATGCTTGAGATAGAGCCTTTTTGGTCTCGCACGGGGTTTTTTATTACTATTGTTTAATTTTATGCATATTTCTCGTGTCTACTGTGCGGGTCACAAATAAACATTTTTCTTCTTCTTCTCAGAGTTAAATAAACAAAACTTCAAAGGAAATATTAGCATACCTCAGTGCGGTTGTTCTTGAGCATTGTCTCCAGTTGTTCGACGGCGAACAAGCACAGCGGGCAGTTGGACTTGTCGGAGTTGATTTCCACAAGACGGACTTCTTCGGTTTGTGGGCATAGGCCTATTGCGGGGCACACCTGGGGAACAAACATAGATTGTAATATGGCTGTCATTTAAATGTCAGCTAATTAAGGCGCTATACATGCCCCAATGTTAACGCAGTACTGGCCGTGCGCCCGCTCGATGCCAGAATATCAATATTGAACCTCCTTTCGAACAGTTTTGTTTGCAGAATATTATTTGATTTTCATATGCTATGTTAGTTATAAAGAAATTCCAGCCAGCAATTTATCTGTGTTAAAATATTTTTAAACATCCAAGTGGTTATGGAGGAGTTTCCAAAAATTGCAAAAAAATATCGTGTTGTTAAATATTTTTTTAAAGCAAAACTATTAGTTACACGAAAAAACCTTGTGTTCAAAATTATATACATGAATCAATAATAAATATATATTGTTTTCAAAGCTTTTAGCCTAGCCGTTACTAAGGAGTATGCTTTAGAAAGTTACCGTTTTACGGCACTAAAGGGTATGTAGGCCCTTAAAGAGGGCAGCTGCAAAATGTATTAGGTCAAGAAACAAAGTAAATTGAGCTGCTTCCAGTGGTCGGGCAATTAATTAAATTGATCAGCAAATAATGTAATTTTGGGCATCCTTAAAATTGATGTCATAGGAAATTAAACACATCTGCAGCAATATTAGCTAAGGTACGATTCCGTGCATCACGGTCGATCGCAGGCGCGCGCGGTCGATCGCGGTAGTTCGCGCGGTCGATCGCGGTGGTTCGCGCGGTGTATCGCGGTAGTTCGCGCGGTCGATCGCGGTAGTTCGCGCGGTGTATCGCGGTAGTTCGCGCGGTGTATCGCGGTAGTTCGCTCGGTCGATCGCGGTAGTTCGCGCGGTGTATCGCGGTAGTACGCGCGGTCGATCGCGGTAGTTCGCGCGGTCGATCGCGGCAGTTCGCGCGGTGTATCGCGGTAGTTCGCGCGGTCGATCGCGGTAGTTCGCGCGGTCGATCGCGGTAGATCGCGGTAGTTCGCGCGGTCGATCGCGGTAGTTCGCGCGGTCGATCGCGGTAGATCGCGCGGTCGATCGCGTGCGGCAGTCGCTCGCGACTTATGCAACAATAGTCAGAGTATGAGAATGTATGGCGCCGTTTCCGAGGCCTCATAATCCTATTGACGCGATAGATCGCGCGCGGCTGCGATCTGCCACGATGCACGGAATTGTGGTTTATAATATCTCAGTTTTTAGGATTTTCCTAGTAAAATAGATGTATCCATGTCAAAAGTTGAAGGTATACTCACGCTAGCTGGGTCGATCCTCTGCACCAATAGGGCGACGACGGCGGGTCCATATTGCGTCACAAATTGTTTGCATTCACCGTTGACCGACTGCGGCAGTTTGTCGCATGCCTTGTCTACAGCTTCGAAGATCTCGTCCTGTGTAATGACCAAATAATTAAAAACTTAGTAAAACATGAATCAAAAGTAGAAAATGAATGTGCTGTGCTAATCAAATAATCGACAAATCAAACAAAGGTAACAACAAGTCAAATAATTATTGAAAATGCAACAGTTTGCAGCTAATTTAAGAAAATTTTATAGTGATTTGTATAAAATTTTGTCTGCGCTTTTAAAACCAGGGGGATGACCATAAGCTCTTAGAGTAAGTCATATACATCTGTCCCTTTCTCACACTCAAAATAATCTTACTCTAAGAGCTTATGGTCACCCCCCTGGTCAAATTAGAATCGTGTCAATCTGCAATTAAGTCAGGAATTGATTATAATGCAAACCAATAAAAGTCCTTGTACCTTACGTAACTTGAAAACATTGTTTTTTTTGTTTATTTTGATAATTTTGGTGGCAAATTAAAGGTATAGGCGTAGAACCATTTTATCCGTTTAAATCATGTAAATCAGTCCACGGGTTAATAGATACTAGCTGACACTCGGGGCTTCGCTCCCGTCAACTGGCTACCTATCTACCTACCCTGCTCCTACTCTGCTTACCATGGCTACCCTGCCTGTCCTGGCTACCCTGCCCCTACCCTGCCTACTTTGCCTACCCTGCCTTCCCTGGCTACCCTACCTACCTACTAATTTTTATCTATCATCAATAGTTTTCTCAGCGCACGCCAAAGAATGAATTTTATAAGCAACATTTTGCTACCTTGGGTTACATTATTGCAATTTTCTTAAGGATCTCTAATTTTTTTTGGAAATATATTATAGCCTATGACACTCAGGAGTAATGTAGCTTTCTACTGGTGAAGGAATTTTCAAAATCGGTTCAGTAGATCCAGAGATTACACCTTACAACGTCACAAACTCACAAACTTTACCTCTTTATAATATTAGTATAGATTAACTCACTACTGAACGCCAACTGAAAGGGTCACGGACGCCCCTTACCGCGATACGTTTGTTTTAATCGTGTTAACGATATTGCCTTTACATTTTTTCCGTATCGTTTTGAAATATTGGAATACATTGGTAGACACATGTTAACGATTTTATTTTTTTTGTCATCTGGCTGTGACTTTGGTGAGTAGGGACTGCCCCTTCTTAAAAATGTTTCTTAAAATCGCGCACGACGGGTTCCGTACCATTATCGCAAAAACGGCAAAAAAATCGCGTTTGTTGTATGGGAGCCCCACTTTAACATTTATTCTGTTTTTAGTATTTTTTGTTATAGCAGCAACAGAAATACACCATCTGTCAAAATTTCTACTGTCTAGCTATCAAGGTTCATGAGATACAGCCTGGTGACAGACAGACAGACCGACCGCGGAGTCTTAGTAATAGGGTCCCGTTTTTACTCTTTGGGTACGTAACCCTAAAAATGGTGCCATTTTTCTTACGAAAACGTTCACTCTTTGCCTTTGGATTTTATAATAACTTATTGTCAGTATACGTACCTCAGTCCTGGTGTCACTGATCTCCACTTGCAGGTAGTGCAGGAAGTACTGGCAGAAGGAGCAGGCTGCCTTGCCTTGTGGCTGTGGCACTGACACGAACATGCGCTCGATGGGCAGAGGGGCTGCTTCAGCTGGAAGGACACGCATGTTGGTCTGCTTGGTAGCCAACTGGGGAATAATATAAAAAAAAGTAAAGTAAAGTATAAAAGTATGAAATAAAATAGATTAAGATAAATAATAACAAAATAGTATAAACACAGAAGGTGAGTCACAGTATGTATATGTATAAATAAAACACAATAAATATACGACCAAAATCGCGACGGCTCAATGATCATTTGTCGTACAGTAGATAAACGACAGAGCGCGCCAATCTTTATCTATGGTCGGCGTCGGCTGCCAAAATAAAAAAAAATATTGGTGAATTATGTAAGACATTTCTGTAAGTAGACAAAGTGAAAAGATTGCTAGTATTCGATAAAACAGAGTTCGTGTTGATATTACTGTGTGTGGTGTAGTGTTCGCCAGAAAATTTAAAAACTAAGAACAAGGAACATGACAGTAGATAATATTACCTACAACAGTTCACATCGAAAAAAATTATAAAAGGAAAACGGGCTCGCGATGGGGCCAATTTCAAACTATCAAAATGTAATTTCTCACCTTATCAGCATCCTTCTTATCATCACCGATCAGCTTGGTGGAAGTCATAGCAATAGTCTTCACAGCCAGCTCTCCAGACATCAAAGGAGCGATGGGTTCGTGCGTTCTGTTGCCACACACTCCGATCATTGCGCACAAAGTGTCGGCTTGTAGGTCGTCTACCAAGTACTTGTAGATAAGAGGGTAGTATTGTTCGGCTAAGTGGAGGCATTCGGTTTTAAAGTTGCCTGTTGCCTTGCAGAGGCCTGTAGGAGAAAATAAAGTGTAAATTGGGTGACATTTCTATCATGGTTATGTTACGTTTTTCAGAAGTCTAGAATAAATTGACTGCAAAATATGTAATAGTACATTGTGATACAAGGGTGGAAAGTAGGTTATTGCGAAACGAGCTGTCATGAACAAGCCCGAGCCGAAGGCGAAAAATCGTATTTATACCATTCCCCCTCTAAAAAGCTTATTTTATTCACTGAAAACAGTGAATAAAAAGCACTTTTAATCACTGTTTTGGTGTTTGAATTTAGAACACAGCAATATAAATTCTAACTCCATCTCAATGCTATACAAACTCCTTGCGCATAAAATATTCGATACAAACTTAGATAGAGATAGAGTTACAGATAGAGATAGAGATAGAGTTGTAGATAGAGTTAGAGATAGAGTTAGAGATAAAGTTAGAGATAGAGATAGAGATAGAGTTAGAGATAGAGTTAGAGTTAAAGATGGAGTTAGAGTTAGAGATAGAGTTAGAGATAGAGTTAGAGATAGAGTTACAGATAGAGTTAGAGATAGAGTAAGATATGGAGTTAGAGATAGAGATTGAAACACAAGTGCTGTTACCTAGCTCAGGGGTCAGGGTTTCAATTTTTTTTGTAAATTTCGAAGGTAATAAACCATTTATTTATTATTGTGCTTTTCGCTTCAATCTTTCTTTTTCTCGTAGTCATGGTATAAAATATAGTATGCAACTCTTGAATAAAACGGATTTATATCGAGGGCCATGAATCACTCGCATCGCTCATGATTCTAATACTTGAATCACTCGCTATGCTCGTGATTCAATCATCATGAATCACTCCCTACGGTCATGATTCAGTCGTTAGAATCCTTCACTTACTTGTGATTCATCTACGGCCCTCGCATTAAATCCGTCTTTTATTCACTAGTTGCATAATATACTATTGTCTCAACATTTTTACTTCTGTGGGAAAAAGATAGCAATATAATAATTCCTTATGAGTGAAAGGGACTTTCACAAAAGACATCAACGAGCGCTACTGTAAAGTTTGCAATTTTGATTTAAAAACCATTATAAGTTGACCTTTTTTAGATTGGTCAATATTTATTACTTTGCCTACTGGTGGAATATTAACCCATCTTTTTTTTAACTTGAAAGGCTGGTTGATTTTCCACACCATTTTACTGCACAATTCGTCATTTTTTTAAGACAAAACGTTGATAACTATTTTTTAAACAGAATTAAAACTAGAAATCGCTTGCGTCCCTACAGCTCTAATGTCTGGTCAACATTAAAGAGATCATACCGTGCGCTGAGTTATATCAGCCTAAATAGGCTGATGTGTGGTGCGCGTAAGTTGTCTTCTATGCGGAATCTATTGGGAGGTAATCTGTGCAATTTTCATAAGGGTCACTAATATTTTTGAAAATATATTATAGCCTATGACACTTATGAATAATGTAGCTTTCTACTGCTGAAAGAGTTTTCAAAATCGGTTCAGTAGATCCAGAGATTACCCCTTACAACGTCACAAACTTTACCTCTTTATAATATTAGTATAGATTATATAATACTAGCATACAGATGCCTCATCCCATACAAAGAAACCGTGCCGACGTAACCAGGCGTTTTTCTTATTTTTTTGTAAATCGAATTGCGCACCGTTCCTTTCTAGGGCGATAGATATATCACCATCTATATCCTTGGAATGGAACCGAACGCGATCGATGTACAAAAAATAATCAGTATAATCAGTACAGAACGTCGACACGGTTTCTTTGTATGGGATGAGTCACCGCTGGCCTATGTATCTGATTTTATTTCGATTTTAGTAATAACCATCTTCGTGCGTGTGTACTACGGGGATTGTGTCTTATGTTCGAATTCAGGTCATCGTCTACACTTGTGCCAAATTTAATCCAAATTCATTCAGCAACTGAGGCGAGGTAGATAAACAAACATGCAAAATTTTACATATATAATATTAGTAGGACGGACGATTTTCTATTTTTACACAGTAAGATCGAATGTTACCTTTGAGCACCCTGTAGAACTCGACTTCAGTGGTGTTGGCGACCATGACGTCACGCAGGTGCTTCACCAGCTGCTCACACAACTCGCAAGGCACGTCACTGCCGAACAAAGAAAAGAAAATCAGAACAAAGAATATTTAAATCAAGTTTATCAATATGACATTTATTTCTGAAAATTTTTAGTCTTTCTTTGTATAAGTTCGTCATCAACTCATCATCATTTCAGACGAAAGGCGTCCACTGCTGGACATAGGCCTCCCCCAACCGTCGCCACACTGAAAGATCCTGTGCGTTTCGCATCCACCGGATTCCTACACTCTTGACCAGGTCATCGCTCCACCTAGGTATGTAATCTCAAAGAAATCTATAAGTTAATCTGTTAGAATGGCACTGCAAGCGACTGCTTGGCAGGAATTGGGGCATTAGCCCCAAGGTCACCCACTGGGTCACATATAGGTAACGTGTAAATTTGTTCTGCATCTTTTCCAACCTTCTGAGAATATTTAGTTTCATAAGGATTCCAGATGATAGCACTAGTTTCCAAATTACAACATAGATTAACATTGATCTGTTAGAATAAACAAAACAATGCTACATTGTGGGACTTGCAGCTTTTCCGACCAACGAGGCAGTTGTACGCAATGGACGGAAACAGAAAATCCAGTCACTCCGTGTTAGACTGGAAGCTGTATTCATTTAGACCCTTGAGCCTTTTTCCGACTATGTTGGGGTCGGCTTCCAGTCTAAACGGATTCAGCTGAGTACCAGCGTTTTACTTGCGCGACTGCCTATCTAACCTCCACAACCCAGTAACTGGGTAACACGGTACCCCTTGGCTAGACTGGTGTCAGATCTCAAGCTTCTGACTACTCGTAACGACTGTCAAAGATCTTCAAATGACAGCCGGGACCAACCGCTTAACGTGCTCTCCGAGGCACGGACGAAACTCAGTATGTTGAAATGGTCACCCATCCACGGACCGACCTAGTCAAGCGTTGCTTAACCTTGAAGATCGACCCGACCCAACATAGCCAAACATAGTTGGAATAAAAGGCTAGATAGATCGAGTGGGACGCTATGTACCCATTAGTTTCGGCATAGTTCAACGCAATTACAGCTCAGTGCCCCAGCCCCCTAAAAAGCCGGCAAAATTTTCTAGGATGCGTGGGTCTATGTTATGGCAACTCCACTTCGGCGAGATGCGAACTATTCAAGACGTAGAATGTTCTAGAACCATGTATGACTTACTCAGTAGGCTTGAAGTCGGTAAACTGCGCAGGGAAGGTAAAGTCATCGTGTTGGTGGAACTTGTAGGCGCACTGTCCGCTCACGTGGCACATGCTCTGAGGAGTGAAGTCTTGTTTCACAGCCTGGAGGATGTTCTCGTAGTACTTGAAGACCAGCATCGCGCATGAGTCGGACAGAGAGTCCATTTTGCGGCACATCTGGAAAGTATTACATGGGAAAAATTATTTTGGTGTCAATAGAGCATATTTTATGGTGTGTATTTAATTTTATGTACTAGCTGACCCCCGGGGCTTCCCTCCCGTCAAGTGGCTACCTACCTACCTACCCTGCCCACCCTGGCTACCCTACCTACCTACCCTGCCTATTCTGCCTACCCTGCCTATCCTACTTACCCAACATACCCTACCCTATCTACCTACCTACTAATTTTTATCTATCATCAATAGTTTTCTCAGCGCACGCCAAAGAATTAATTTTATAGGCAACATTTTGAAAATATAATATAGCCTATGACACTCAGGCATAATGTAGCTTTCTACTGGTGAAAGAATTTTCAAAATCGGTTCAGTAGATCCAGAGAGGGGGGAGTAACTACATTATTGCAATTTTCATAAGGATCTCTTATTTTTTTTTTGAAAATTTAATATAGCCTATGACACTCAGGCATAATGTAGCTTTCTACTGGTGAAAGAATTTTCAAAATCGGTTCAGTAGATCCAGAGAGGGGGGAGTAACCCCTACAACGTCACAAACTCACAAACTTTATCTTTTTATAATATTAGTATAGATACGCAAAATTGATGTAATATATTTTCAAGTGTATGTTAACTGCTGTAATTAACTGGTGACAATTACAGTCAATCACAGCCATTGAGCTAGGAAAAACATGGAGGCGCCCCAATGATGATTTGCACGTTGTACCGCTCAGGTTAAGGTGACGCTTTTCAAAGCCTACTGCCAATCCTTTTACACGTGCAGCCTGTGGGTGAACTTTACGCAGAGGGCATATGGTGGCCTGCGCACACAATATAACAACACGTTCCGGGTGTTGATGGGGCTGCCGCGTTTTTGTAGTGCGTCCGGCATGTTTGCCGACGCGGACGTTGATAGTTTTGCGGCCATCATGCGCAAGAGATGCGCATCTCTACTACGCCGTGTTCGCGCCAGCCCCAACACCATTCTTAGAACGTTGGCTGATCGGTGGGACTCTCCGATCTTGGGGCGATGGATACGACTGCACGCAGTCAAATAGACATTCCCCAGGATCGGCGTGCCTCGCACAGCGTGTAATAAATGTAAAAAAAAAAAAAAATGTTACTAACACTATTTTATAAGTTTAAATTTTTACTAACAAATATGGAAGTGATTCTGAAATAAATGTCTTTTAATTTAATTTAATGTTCTATACATACATTAGCTTATACAAATGTGAGTGCAATACAATACAGAATGTGAAACATCGTTTTGTCTCATTTTTTCTAATGTAGTAATCGTATTTGACAAAAGAGACAACAATATTTCAGTTGTTGCTCATTATGGCAACATTTTGTTACGACGTAGTGACAGTTGTAGATACGTGCCATATTCGCCATATTAGTTACCGAAATTTGTGTTTGTGTTCGTGGTAGTCCTGCTGTCAAATGGTTGTTTACTTTTTGTATTATTAATGTGTGTGTGTTCCGTGATTGACACAACCATAGCATCGGCAGCCATTTTAAGGTTTAGGTAGGCACATTTTTTTTGTAGGTATTTCGAGTCCATATTGTTTATTAGGTCTATGATCACAACAAGTAACGCGATTCATTTTCGTTCCAGGAGGCTAGCTACCACACGTAATTGTATTAGATGGGCAAGTATCATACATTTTATTGTAAAGAAAATGAATATACAACACTAAATATCAAAGAAATTGGCTGCAAGACCCTGCGCATTTGCTTTTTTGTGTCAATGTTGAAGATGAAGATAGTATTGTATATCTGCCTCTTTCACTCGCTTACGTTTGTCGCATCGTCCTATCTCGCTTACTCTATGCAGTATACTCGATAACAAAAAATGATTTGATTTGATTTGAGTACATAATTCTTTCAATATGCTCTTACAAGTACATGGACCGACCAAAAGTAGAACCAAGTTCAAAAGAACCGTTGTTCTTTTGAACTTTTCTAACAATTACTTATCATTAAATCACCCCGAGTAAGATTGACCATTAACTCGAAAATAATTATATAGGATAGTTAGGGATGCCAACTTTTATTAGAAAAATAGAGTATATCTGATTTCAAAGGAGGTAAATAAAGAGTACGGACTTCCAAAAAAAAGTATCATTTATTTTATATTTTTTAAAAGGTACTTTTTCGTACCTTTTGCAGCATAACAATTTGTCACGGTTTTATATGGGTTATATGACTCCAAATATTCTAACTCTAAATTTATATAGATCAAGAGCATTTTTAATCAATTTCAATGAAGCTCTGTTTCTCTCTTCCCGCCACTTTACATTCATGACCGAAAATACTCTATCAGTGAATGCTGAAGTGGCGGGCACTAGTATAGTAAATATTGTGTAAATAAAAAGTATTTCCGCATACTCTATTAGTGTTATAGATTATAGAGTACGCCTACTTGATATAGAGTACAATACTCTATTTTAGAGTACGGTTGGCAACCCTAAGGATAGGATAAATAAATAACATTAATTTGTTATTTGTAAGTACCTGCAATAATCCAAGAAGGAAGTCTTCATAGCTGGTGGCGTCGAACTTCTTCCTCAACACGCCGACGGTTCTGTGACAGTTGTTGCATTCCACACGAAGGCTCAACTGTGTGTTCTGTAACAAACATGAGACACGATAAATATTAATTGAATTTAGAACTGTAATTTAGACAAATGGTTCACTTTCCATTGCATCTACAATTTATTTATATCGTTTTTATACGAATAGCATAATATTTATTTTCTTAAAAGCAAGGTGTATTTTTTTTTTGTATATCCTAATGGCTCGCGCTTGACCACTATCTCACCTGCCGGTAAGCAATGATGTGGTCGACGGTGAAACACGCTTGCCTAGAAATAACCTATTCACTCTTGACTTAAAGACCCCTAGATTGTAGCTGTCGGGAAACACAGACTCCGGCAGGGAATTCCACTCCTTAGCTGTACGCATAATAAAAGATTTCGCAAAACGTTTTGTGCGTAAGGGTGGGATGTCCACCATGTACCGATGGCGCATCGCCGTACGTCTGGTAGTCCTATGATGAAACGGTCTAGGTGGAATTAGATCGTGCAATTCCATCGCACACTTCCTGAAATGTAACCGATAAAAAAACCGACAAGCTGGCAACTCGGCGACGATGTTCAAAATTCTGGAACTTTGACTTGACCAGTGCCTCATTGCCGATGAGCCTCTTGGCCCGCTTTTCGATCGACTCTAGTGCATCAAGCTGGTATTTGGCAGTACCGTCCCAGAGATGAGAACAGTACTCCATGCATGATCGAACTTGCGCGGTATAAATAGAACAAACATTTTTCACTAAGTACAAGGAAACTTGTCATTTGGTTTATTTACAAGTTGTTCAAGCTTTTTTAAACGCGTGCTTAGCAAGGTCTCGATGCCCATTGTTTAATCATTAGACCTCAAAATTGAAATTACTAACTGAGGAAAGTTTAGGCATGCTGTTGGAATAATATCGTCTGTGAAATGTGTGTTTGTATGTTTAAGTGACTCTAACAAAGGAAACAGACATACCTACAATCCTATCATACCTGGAATTATTTACAGTATATTATTATGAATGTTATAGGTATTTATCGGTACAATAAAACATAAAATCGCAATATTTACAAAAGTGGCGTGTTTGAAGGTCATTGCGTCTAATGTAATCGCGATAACCTGATAATAATATTGTTATGAACTACTTTGAGTGACTAATGTGGACGAAAGTACTATTTTATTTAGCTGTGTTGCTTTTAGCACAAAAACATCAATACAAAGTACAAAGACCGTATGACTACGTCACCGAATGGTGTTGCCGTGGCTGAATTCTGTGCCAAACACAATATTTAAAGAACAATGGCAGGTGCCCATACATTGTTTTAGCTGAGATTAAATTCCTACGTCATTAAGAAGAAAAATATCTGGTTTAACTCAGGGCAGTAGCTTTAGCAGGTGGCGTTCTGTAGTTTCTGCCTACCCCCATGGGAAAAAGGCGTGAGTTTATGTATGCATGTATGTATGTACTAAGCTACTTTGACGTGTATCAAAGGGTCGTCGTCAACAACCAAGCTATATTTTTTAGACTTGGATACTAGTCTTTTTGCCAATAATTAATTGAAAGTAATTCATTTATTTCTACTACACTACAATATTCTTATCTACCTACAAGGAACATCTACACTTAGACATAAACTGTATTGTTAACTCATTTACTGCAATAAATACAATAATGATAATAATATAATTACTTAATATAGTTACTACTTGTCACTTAGCAGATAAAATATATAATGGAAACACTAAGCTAAAGAAATTAAATAAAAATCAAATAACTTTTTATTTATTATGTTTTTTTTTATCCATTTTGAACCAGCCCAATTATACTATAAAAAACGTAGACAATTAATAGAATTTATTTCGTATATTCACTTTCAGACGCTCAAATTTAAGTCAGCTAAGATTTCGCCATTGTTCTTTTTATATTTGCCATCGACACGATAAGAAGAAGAATACAAAGTTTGTACTGCAAGGATTTAACAGTAAAAGCCATAATTCGATTTTAAGTGCATTCTCTGTCATGAGTGATGTTCTTAAGAAAGGCCAGGTGCGCAGTACTCATAACGGGCGTGCGTGTATGAATAGATGTATGAACGTGAGTGAAGCAAAAGAAGTATGTAAAGATCGGAGCAAGTGGCGTGCTGTAGTTTCTGCCTACCGCCATGGGATAAGGGTGTGAGTTCGCATGTCTGACAACCTGGCTTGGCAATGAAATGCCAATTTATGGCATTTATTCAGCATTATTAAGGTCCTATAAAGATATCCTTGGTTTCTAAAATTTCGGCAACGGATTTAGATACAGTTAAGCAAATAATAATAATAAATTTATTATCCTGTATACTATTACTTATTTTCTGTGTCCGTTGATAGTTTTTATCCGACTTCCCAAAAAGGAGGAGGTTCTATGTTCGACATTATGTATGTTTTTTTTTTTGTATGTTCACCGATATCTCCGTCAATTGTGGACCGATTTTGAAAATTAATTTTTTGTTTGGAAAAGTATGTTCCGAAATTAGTCCCATTTTAATTTGGTGAAGATCTGATGAAGAACTTCGGAGATATGCAACAGAACTCTTCAATAAATAACGGCAAATCTCTTGGGATTTCTGCAATCATATGTCTGTTTATACCATTTTATAACATAACATCACACCAGTACGCTCTTAAGGGGTACGCAGATCTCTCATTTCACCGGTTATGTTTAAGTTTCATGAAATCTATTCTGGCGTTATAGTTACCTTACTAACTTGCCTATTAGGTAGGTACAACCAAAAAGTGAAAAATAAATAAACTTTTTTGCAAATCAAATACTACCGACTTCTAAATACAAAACTACAAAGTAAAAAATAAATAAAACTTTTTGAAGTCGGTGTCCATAACGCAAGAAAAATGGTACCTACGAAAGACAGTTATTTTTCACTTTGTAGTTTTGTATTTAGAAGTCGGTAGTATTTTTTTGCAAAAATGTTTTTTCTGCGTGACAAGTGTACTCTTAACTCGCATTAATAATAATATATGGTTTCCAGTTTTAATAGTACCTACTAACGAGAATTTACAGAACATGAGTAGCGTGATCGTGACTAATTTTACGAAGAAAACAATGCGGATGAAGTATAATAAAAAATTGATGACATCGACTTTTATGAGTCATTTGAACAATTAATATTGTTTCAAAATAAATATTTTATTGAATGTAACGAGAAGTTTCGATAGGTCTATAGCCGTTTGCAGACCAAGAACTATGCAATATATCGATGTAAGTTTTGGTCAAATCTTGTAACCGAATTTTAGAACAGTTATCCTCAACTGATTTAAATGAAATTTTGTATACACTTTTGTTTTGAATGACAATTCACGGTAAGCTAAAAAGCTTGCTAAAAAAACTTTTTTTATTACTTACATACATACATAAACTGACGCCTTTCTCCCATGGGGGTAGGCAGAAGAACGCCATGTGCTACGAACCTTACATACCTCCTTCAATATCATCTATATATCTATATATAAAAGACAAAGTATGTATGTATGTTCCTTATAGACTCCGAAACGGCTGGACCGGTTTCAAAAATTCTTTCACCGTTGGGAAGCTACACTATCCCCGGGTGACATAGGCTACTATTTTTTTTTTACGGGTACAGGCAGGAAACCGCGAGGGGTCCGCTAGTATATCATAAACATATTTCTTATATTTGTGCAGACTACAAACTATTTTGACAAATACGAAAAAAAATCTCAGCTACGCAAGCTAACTAAACTGAGCTCTTTATCTGCAACTGACATAAAGATTATTCTGTTTTTAGTATTTGCTGTTATAGCGGCAACATAAATACATCATCTGTGAAAATTTCAACTGTCTAGCTATCACGGTTCATGAGATACAGCCTGGTGACAGACAGACAGACAGACAGACAGACAGACAGACAGACAGACAGACAGACAGACAGACAGACAAACAGACAGACAGACAGACGGACCGCGGAGTCTTAGTAATAGGGTCCCGTTTTTACCCTTTGGGTACGGAACCCTAAAAAACGAAGAAGGGAAAAAAAAGGACGTAATTGAAAAGTAAAACGTAGTAATAATCTGATGGATATGAGACTCACAGGACCAGTGATGCTACACTTTGGGGAGGCCTATGTCCAGCAGTGGACGTCTTTCGGATGAAATGAAGACGTAATGATACAGCATAATTATTATCAAATGCTGTGACATTTATTAGTTCTCTCTATCTTTTCTCTTTTAATTACTTCTAGGCAAGCGTGCTTCACCGTCGACCACATCATGACTACATCAGGCGAGATAGCGGTCAAACACGAACTTATCACAAATAAAAAATAATTATAACAAAAAATACACGTATTTCATTATCTAATAATACAACGTCCTTATTGATTTGTTTACAACAAACTTAAACATCGTAGATAATCTCAATGACGCATTAAGTTCATCCTTGTCATACAACTGGGTCAGTCCGAACTGCGCATGTACTTTGTAACAAAAGGCAACCAATTTTATTATTTGAAAATCACAAAGGAATAGTTAATAATGAGGTTTACTAAGTTCTGCAGGTAGGTAGGTATAGGCACCTGACTACCTTTTACCAATATGGGTATTGAGATGGAAAAAATGCATGTTAGTATACCCATTCATTCAAATCTTAATATATATAAATCTCGTGTCACAATGTTTGTCCTCAATGGACTCCTAAACCACTTAACCGATTATAATAAAATTCGCACACCATGTGCAGTTCGATCCAACTTGAGAGATAGGATAGTTTAAATCTCAAATTATAGTAGCAATTTTAATTTATTGCTAATTATTTGTCTGTTATTATTTGACAGTCAAAATAACCTGACGCTATAGCTCCAGAACGCACGAACCGATTTCCACGGTTTTGCATTCGTTGGAAAGGTCTCGGGCTCCGTGAGGTTTATAGGGTAAGTAGGGTAGGGTAGGTAGGGTAGGGTAGGGTAGGTAGGGTATGGTAGGTAGGGTAGGTAGGGTAGGTAGGGTAGGTAGGGTAGGTAGGGTAGGTAGGGTAGGTAGGGTAGGTAGGGTAGGTAGGGTAGGTAGGGTAGGTAGGGTAGGTAGGGTAGGTAGGGTAGGTAGGGTAGGGTAGGTAGGGTAGGGTAGGTAGGGTAGGGTAGGTAGGGTAGGTAGGGTAGGGTAGGTAGGGTAGGGTAGGTAGGGTAGGGTAGGTAGGGTAGGGTAGGTAGGGTAGGGTAGGTAGGGTAGGGTAGGTAGAGTAGGGTAGGTAGGGTAGGGTAGGTAGAGTTGGGTAGATAGTGTTAGGTAGGGTAGATGAATGTTTGGTGTTTTTATGGCAAAACAAAGTTTGCCGGGTCAGCTAGTCTTAATATATATAAATCTCGTGTCACAATGTTTGTCCTCAATGGACTCCTAAACCACTTAACCGATTATAATAAAATTCGCACACCATGTGCAGTTCGATCCAACTTGAGAGATAGGATAGTTTAAATCTCAAATTATAGTCGCAATTTTAATTTATTGCTAATTATTTGTCTGTTATTATTTGACAGTCACAATTATCTATTAACTCCAAATGATTCTAACAGATGTCGATACCTTTCGACTGGGTTGAGTAAGTGAAGATAATACAGTGAAATTAATCCTGTTTTTTACAAGTCCGTGATTAGACCTGTCGTACTGTATGGATTAGAATGTTGGGCTGTGAAAAAGATGGATGAAACGAGATTGCATGTAGCAGAGATGAGAATGTTGAGAAGGATTTGCGTAGTGACGAGAATGCATGAATGATGATCGATGAATGAATCGCAACTTATTATATCAGCCAGCTGGACATAAAGATATTTATAAGAAATCTACTATATAAAAATAAGTCGGGTTTTCCTTCCTGACGCTATAACTCCAGAACGCACGAACCGATTTCCACGGTTTTGCATTCGTTGGAAAGGTCTCGGGCTCCGTGAGGTTTATAGGGTAAGTAGGGTAGGGTAAGTAGGGTATGGTAGGTAGGGTAGGGTAGGTAGGGTAGGGTTGGTAGGGTAGGGTAGGGTAGGTAGGGTAGGTAGGGTAGGGTAGGTAGGGTAGGGTAGGTAGGGTAGGGTAGGTAGGGTAGGGTAGGTAGAGTAGGGTAGGTAGGGTAGGGTAGGTAGAGTTGGGTAGATAGTGTTAGGTAGGGTAGATGAATGTTTGGTGTTTTTATGGCAAAACAAAGTTTGCCGGGTCAGCTAGTTGAAATATAAAAATTGTTAATGGGCTGAGTAAGTTAGTAGGAACAGACAATGCAGCGTCTCGCTGTGAAATCACACATTTTTTAAAATATTTTCTATTATATTCCTATTCGTACCACGGGGTCCCAGCGCTAACAAAAAAAAATCCTTTCAAATAAATGTCACTAGATGGCGCGGTATATATATCGTGACACAACGCTCGACTTTAGGTATTTTTGTAAATCTAATGAGCGATTTGAGAAGAGATGAGTCAAAATCGCGGGCGCGGGGCGGGGGCTGCCACCACTCCACTATCCCGCAAAAAACAGTGTCCAACAAAAAACCGCACGCAGGAAGCCGTGTGAACACTGCTATAGAAATATATGTGTCATTAAACGGGATGCCGCTTTTTACTGGACGACGGATCCAGTTTCCGGTGACAAAACCGAACTTTATAAATCGACGGGATCAGCATTTTGCTCGTGTGAACACTAGCATATAATCTATTTTACGATCAAACGAGATCCTGCAGAAAACGGGATCCTGCAAAAAACTGGACTGCCGTGTGAAAGGGCTGCTTACAATTCGCTGCTAACACCATCTATAACCATCGAACGGAACCGAACGCGATCGAAGTACTTATAAAAATAATCAGCCTAATTAGACGAAAAACGCTAGTTAAGTCGGCACGGTTTCTTTGTATGGGATGAGGCATCTGTATTCTAGTATTATATTATCTGTGTTCGTACATACCTACGCAGTACGCACGTATTTCTATTAACTTACTCCTTTTTCCCATGGGGTTAGGTAGTAACTACAGAACGCCAACTGATATATACATACATCTTCCTCAACTCATTTTCCTCATATAAGTTTTCCCTTTTTTCCTGTTTATAACAATATTGGCGATTCATAATGGCATTATACACCTTGGCACCTTGGTGAATTTCAGAATAAAGTTTATAAAATACAACTTACAAAATTTTCAAGTAGGTCATCAATTCGTTCGCTGTTACACAAACCGGCAACGGAGCAGACTTGCTGAGGGTTCATTTCGGAAGCCAGGGTCTCCACCAGCTCGGGAACGAAGTCATCAGCCAGCTGCATGCATTCCTTTGCGACTATGTTCACAGGGATCAGCTTGCAGGATCCTTCGAACACTTCCTTCAGCTCCTCCTGCAAATATAATTATTTGTTTTGTAGAGTATTGTAGACAACAGTATTTAGTTAAGTAGTTAGTTCTTGAAACGTAAGTGGCTAAAATATTGACACATGGACAGGATCATATATTGATCAAAGCGGTAACAGGGGGGTGACCGTAAGCTGTTAGAGTAAGGTTATTTTGAATGTGCGTAAGGGACAGATGCATACAAGTCATATAGTACGGACGTCAAAACAAATCGCAAGCACGCCATCTGGCGGCAAAGCAAGAACAACTACGCATTGGCGCGCTTTTTCTAACCGCTTGCGTGGCGGGGACAGCAGAATATGGCAGTTGTGTACTGACAGCCTTAGAGCAAACACGTCGTAGAATCAGTGTCGATCGGTAATATTAGTAAGCAGGATTGTAACTGTGAGTTGTGACTATTTAAAAAACCCAGTGTATCGAATAACTTGTGTGATTTCATTTTCACGATTGTACCCACTGACCTGCCCACACACGATGTCTTAACCTAAAGGAATACATCCTGACTTCCCAATGGTTTACATCCATCGGCCAGCCTTGATGCGACATATACATCTGTCCCTTAAACACACTCAAAATAACCTTAATCTAAGAGCTTATGGTCACCCCAGGATTCACGGTGACCACTGCCTTGAGAAGAGCCGAAGACAGAGTGGCCTGGAAGCAGTTCATCAGTGAATCCGTCAAGACGTTTCAGGACAGGCACGACTGTCAGCAATGAAAAAACGAAGACATGGAGAGGGGGCGGTAAGCCAAAGGAACGATGTATGGACTAACGTGACCATACGTCCCGTTTTGGGCGGGACGGTCCCGCTTTCAGACTCGGTCAGCGAGGGAAAAAATGTCCCGCTATCGCGAACAGACTTTGGTCTATAATTACGAAAAATCATAATCAAAATGATTGCTTAGTTAGATCTTAGAAGTCCTAGGATTAAGGCTAGTAACCTAACTAATATGTACTAAGGCCCACTTTGCATGAACAACTTGACTCAGAGTTATAGTCAGAATTTTAATTCGATTCCAGATTTGACATTAGCTACTGTCATTTTGTGAAATAATGATACCACATATAATAGTGTAGTGATGAACACAAAAATCGATAAACAATCAGTGTGTGTGCCATCAGTGTGCCAATTAAAGACTAAATTATTGATTTTTATTTAAATAAATACATAATTATTCATAATAATTATTTATTAATTAGTAATCGCTGCTCTATTTTATAAAAAGTTAATATTTTTGTTTTTATATTAAAAACAAAACTTATACTACAAGAGCTTCGATAGTTTTCAGTATTGGCAACCCGTGCGCGCTCGTGCAGCTATCGCCATTTTGTTTATCGTGTCATTCGGCTTCATTCTCCCAGTGTGACTACACGAATATCTTATTTCATTGCGAATCGATATTTTGTTGGGTTTTTGTTAAAGTGTTGTTACGTTGTGTTTGTTCTCATGATCACATTTTTTTATTTATTTCACACACAATTATAAAAGAAAAGTCTCAGATCGTTAATTAATCGTCAAAACTAAATTATCGGTTCAGAAATATTTAATTTCCTGATATACTTAGTTTACGAGAGTAAAATTATAAACGAGAAGAATCGATCCGGAAATATTCCATTTCCATATCGAATAATTTTGCAACGTCACTATTTAGTACTTGTCATAACGTTGCAACACTGAAATTGTCAAATCTGGAATCGAATTAAAATGCCGAGTATAGTTGCTAACACGCGGTTAAATTGACAGGCTGTCAATTGTCATACAATATTTATTATATACTTTATTGTACACCACTTAAATAATTACAGAACAAAACATTTATAAAGATAAGTGTACAATGGGTGGTCTAATCGCACAGAGCAATCTCTTACAGACATCCTTTGGATGGACTGAACGAGAGGAGGTAGACATAGGGTTGTCAGTGTACAAAAACTATCATGAAATAATACAACTTAGACATTACATTAAATACATACATACAAATAAAATAATATACCAATAAACATCAAATATAGAACACAGAAAGGAGAAGAATAGTTACAGAGACAGGAAATGATCCTTCACCATTTTCTTAAATGTCGGCAATGTTTACGCACGCCTTACATCAATAGGTAATGCATTCCACAAACGAGCTGCTTGAACCGTGAAAGATTTGTCGAAGAAGGATGTGGAATGCATACGAATGCTTAATTTCAGGTTTTCCGAAAATATTGTCAATTAAACCTTGTGTTAGCAAGTAACTCTGAGTTAAGTTTTTTGAAGATGTGGGCCTAAAACTTACTTATTATTAAGTGTTCCACATAGTAACAACACGCTATAAAATACGTTTTTTTTTTTTATTCTTCTACATATTCACGAGCTGGCTGACCAAAACCAGATGTATCCTCCGACTGCACAGCATGATTTTCTTCTTGTTTACGTCTTTTTAGTTCGCTTTTCAAGCAGTCGGGTTTTTTGATTTTTATAATCAACATTTTTTAATTACAACTTTTTAGTACTTTCTTTTTATGTATTTTGAAATCACCTCTTAATTTTGACCCTTTATTTTGATACCCCACACGATGGGTTTGGAAGAAAAAGAAAAAAATTTAACCCACAAAATGGCGCCCAAAATCCGCCATTTTTTTCTTTTCCATTTTTTATGTAGCCAGTGACACTCGCAGAGTTAAGACGAATCGATTGACGTAAGAATAATCAAAATCGGCCAACGCGTTTGGTCTCTAGAACGCCACATAGGAACAAACATACATACATACTTACATACATAGACTGATAAACACATTACCCTCCTTCAGCAGTCGGGTAAAAATAAATGGTCACGTTATGTATGGATTGTGTATGTGTGAGGAATGGAATATAATGGCGTGAATGACAGATTGAACTTTGCGCAGACCCCAAGTAACATGGGAACAGGATAAGGGCATAGAGATACAGATTTGAGAAAATGGTCAGGAAATCAGCGTTTAGAAATGTGTGCGATATGTTGTTTCTAGGCAAAAGAGGCATCTAGGAAATAGTCCGCAATCCAGGCTGGTAAAAATGTATAATCTCACTTATGATTGTAGCATTGATTGTGTAGAGGTCACCAATTTACACTTCAGGCAAATTATTCAATGTTGTACCATTATGTGTTTATCCAAAATATAACCAATTTCCCGATTCATGTTCTTTAAATTAACAAAAGCAAATTATTGTTGCCACCATAATGATAATGATGTAACTAATAATACTTAAATATTTTATAGTCACGCTTGCTGCATGTTACGGGTGAAAGATGGAACAAAATAATTAGCAACGCATGGCTATTTTGCCAATAATTGTATAATGACTTCACTAGAGGTCACGACCTTTATACTAGTATACTTACGTTAAAGTTTGTGATAATTGTTACTCTTTTGCGCAAAAACTACTGAACGGATGTTGATGAAACTCTACAGATATGTAGCTTATAAATCAGAATAACACATAGGCTATAATTTATAAAGATATTGGGAGAACTACTAATTCAAAGCGGTCGAGCCGCGGGCGGCAGCTAGTAAATTTATATAAGAATTAATTGAAAATATTATACAGAAAGAAAATATATCCGTCTACAGTTGTTAAGTTTTGATAAAAGAACGTTCTTTTCTCATGACATGACGCCCAAATTAAACACTATGTACTTTTTATCTGATTTTACTGGTACCTACGTCTAACAAACACAACAATGATAATTTTAAAAACACAACCGTTCTATCACTAAAGATAAAACTGCTTAATGACGTAATGAATAGCTACAAAATATCAACAACAAAGGAAAACAATAGATGTTTTCCGATATAAACCTACATACGTAAACATCACTCTAATTATTAACATTAACAGAATACACAGACTTACTATAAAACTACGTATCCAGAGCAGAATTTGAAACCATGTTTACTATTAGGCAACCGTTTGTCTTTCTTGGTATGGTCATGTGATGAGGAGGGATGAAACGCATGTTACTAAAAGTGATATGAATATAAGTGTGGATAAGATGGAGAGGGATTAGACGGCCGAAGAAAAGATGGATGGACTGTGTGAGGAGTGACATGAAAGAAAAGGGAGTCAGTGATAGCGTGACAGGATGGTATGGAAGAAGAAAACGTGTTGCGCCGACCTCAAGTAACATGGGACAAGGGCAGGAAGATTATGATATTTAACCAACCTATTAAAGAGAACAATACAAAAATATTTAAATAAAATTATGTTACATACAGCCAGTGACAAATATCGCTAATAACATTGTGGATAAGTGTATATTTTCCTTGTATAGCCAGATGTGGAAGTAATATTTTGAAACAATGAAATCGTACGCATACTTTTAATTAATGAATGTATTCAGATGGTCACAATGATTGGATTCAGGTCATTCTTATCATGGCAGCAAAAACAAAGGGAAGACGTTTACGCAAGGGCAGCGCCAGCCGATGGACCAGGGAGGGGGGGAGGAGCAAGTGGTTATATGGAGGATGGAATTATATGGATGTTATATGAAGTATTAATTTTAAATACAGTCATAAATGAAGCTTTAGACTGGCAGTGCGAGTCTTAACTTTACGGCGGTAGTAATAAGAACGGTACAAAGTCCAATGAGTAAAGTTCCACGAGCTCAATCATGAGGGGCTTTTTACCCGACTGGCGAAGAAGGACAATGTGTTTATCAGTATATGTATATTTGTTCCTATGTAGCGTGCTGGAGACCAAACGCGAAGGCCGATGAATGTCAATCGATTCGTCATAACCTTGCAAGTGTCACCAACTACATTAAAATTGGAAAATAAAAAAGGCACATTTTGGGCGCCATATTGTGGGGGCCCATTTTTTTTTTCTTCCAACCCCATCGTGTGGGGTATCAAAATAAAGGGTTTTAATTTTAGTCGGAGGATACATCTGGTTTTGATCAGCCAGTTCGTGAATATGTATCCTCCGACTGCACAGCTTGATTTTGTTCTTGTTTACGTCTTTTTAGTTCGCTTCTTAAGCACTCTGGCGTTTTTTTTTTTTGATTTTTTGAATTAAGTTTTTTTTTGAAAACTTCTCGAAATGAAAATCTTTTATGTTAAGATGGGCTGGTGTCCGCAACTCCACGTCCAAGCGCGTATTTTGCGTATGGGCACAGATAATATAATACTAGCTTACAGATGCCTCATCCCATACAAAGAAACCGTGCCGACGTAACCAGGCGTTTTTCATCTGATTAATCTTGTTATTTTTTGTACATCTGATGCGTACGGTTCTGTTTCACGGTGATAGATAGATGGTGTTAGCAGCGACTTGCAAATAAAAGAGTTTACTAAGTTCGTGAATATTTTTTTCTTTAAATACAGTGAAGGTTCGTTTTATAGTATTTATTGCCACGTTTTTACAGTTTTTTTTTTGCACCAAAATGTGTTACAATGCAAATTTTAACAATCGAGTGGAATGCCTCAGAAATAAAAAAAATGCGCCATCTATTGGCATCAATTCTAAATGATCCGTTAAAATATTCTTTGAAATGTGAATTAAAAGCCCAATATTCCATAATTTTGTACTTAGGAGAGTTGATTAAACAAGAACATACAATTTTTATGTTCAATTCCAGAAAATATGAATTTTACACACATTCAATAACAGATACGTGTATATCGCGCCATCTAGTGAGATTTATTTGAACCAAATTTTCTTTCTTAGCAATGAGACCCCGTGGTATGGGTAAGTTTTCATTAATAAGTTTTTCTCAAACATGCTTGGAAATTTGAGCATTATTATGACAACCTTCTTCGAGATAAATCGAAATTGCAGTACAGGCCAAATACATGCGAGCAGCGGCCGGCAAAAGTTGTATGAAAATCCATATCTGTCGTTTGCAGCGGCCAAATAAATTACATAGTAAACTCATATCTGTCGTGTAATTTAAAAATGGAACGATCTTTTACTCCGAATCATGGCAACCAAGGAGGTAACTTATCAAAGGTTTCATTTAAATTTCGAACTGGCTTGCAAATAGAAAGCTGTGTATTGAAAAAAAAACAAATGCACACTTTAAGGCTTAGCACGCACTGTGATTTTTATTTGCGTGCATTTTTGTAGTATTATTACCGCGTGATTTTTTTATCGCAACGCGTGCGGCTTCATACAATTCCATAGGTCACAGAATGGGCGGAAAACGCGCGAATGCAAATCGTAGTGCGTGCTAAGCCTAACGCGGGAATAGGTAATTATTGTTGTTCGTTATTGATTTTGAAAAGTAATTGTATTTGACAAAATGAGTTCTAGGTACTACTTTGTTTTAATTTCCGCGCATTATTTGAGAAAAGCACTATACAAGCCTTGGCCACAACTAGGCATTGATGGACTTACGTATGTGTGCCTCGGCTTCGCCTCGGCCCACATTTACACGTTCGTCCATCAATGCCTCTTTTGCTGGCCGCTGCAGTAATGTACTATTATGTGCACAGATCATAGTCAGACCATTGAGACGAGTTTTCACCATAGTGTATCTTAACTTTTAATCTCCTGAAGCAGCGTACAGGTTGTTTGGGCACGGTAGACCGACCAACATTTTCAACGTTCCTCGCTTAATAAAAAAAATTACTGTTTAATGACATCAACAACAGCTAGATTTCTTGGGTTGGGTTTATGTGGACTTAGGACTTTGATTTCTATGCATTCGGCTACATTTTTTTTATCTCTAGGGGGGAAAGTGGTACCTTCACCTACCTGCCCTTGCGTTTATGGGTGAGTTGTTTGCATACCTAAATAATTTTAGACATTTTTTTATGCAGTAGGTATCTCGTTTCCTGACCTATAGATAGCTAGCTTCTGTCCGCTGTTTCGCACGCGTAAAAAGTGTTTTATCATCCCAATCCCGAGGGATACACTACCGGAATAAAAACCAAATTTCGTCTAAATCGGTTCAGCCATTTACTCGTGAAAAAGTAATAAGCAAACAGTTACTTTTGCATTTATAATATTAAGTATGGATTTGGTTTTTCTATGAATAGTTACAGTGTGAGAGAAATACATACATTATTTCAGATTGATAAAACTGGAGAGCAGTGATAGCCCAGTGGTATCGGCCGCGACTTCAAGTTGTAGGTCGTGGGTTCGAGCCCAGGCAGCCGCTTTACTTTGTGTAAATTATTTCATCCTCCTTCACCGTTTTGAGAGCAGTAGTCTCAAAACGGTGAAGGAAAACATAGTGAGGAAACCGGCATGTACTAGAACCAAAAATTCGAAGACATGTGACATCCACCAACCCGCACTGGGCCCGAATTGTGGATTACGGCCCATTTCCTCTCACAGAGAGGACCTGTGTCCCAGCTGTGGGAACATTAATAGGCTGATGATGATGATACAATTGGATGGGCCAAAGCTAGATCTGATCACTTTGAAAACAGAATCCCGTGCACAAGATGACCACAGTTGCGTCCGCCCTTTTTGCGTCAACCATAGCCAAATGACTTGTTTGTTTTTTGCAGTCTTTTTTATTACAAAAACAAGGGGCTAACAGGTAATAGAGAAACAGTCACCCGATGCTGCGATGCTATTGGTTGATGAGTATAAGTCGGCGTTAATTTAGCGGGAGGGCCCTGCAAGCAGAAATAGTCCTTACGGTGATCAGATATAGCTTTGGCCGATTGTACATCTAAAAACTAACAAAGCGTTAGTTTCACATATATTTAGCTTTATTTATAAGTGGGTTTAAAGCAGTGATAGAAACTCAACACTCAGTCATTGTTCCATCGTTCGATTACTCGTCGTTATGATAATTGTTCAGTATTTATAAAACAATGTTGCGCGGGCGTCGTCAGACTATCGGCCAATGACTTACACACAACAAGGTGTAAGTTCAACCTTTGTTTGTTCTAAGATAAGTTGTGAACGCGAGCGCTGACAAAAAATTATTACTCTCCTAGATATGGCTAACATTCTTTTGTTAGAAATCGTTAGAAAAAAAACCGGCCAAGTGCGAGTCGGACTCGCGCACGAAGGGTTCCGTACCATTATCGCAAAAAACGGGCAAAAAAACACGTTTGTTGTATGGGAGCCCCACTTAAATATTAAGTTTATTCAGTTTTTAGTATTTGTTGTTATAGCGGCAACAGGAATACATCATCTGTGAAAATTTCAACTGTCTAGCTGTCACGGTTCATGAGATACAGCCTGGTGACAGACAGACGGACCCTTTGGGTACGGAACCCTAAAAATGAAAAAAGATGTCAGTTCCGTTTCATCTAAAAACTTTGAATTATTATTGAAGTAATCCATACTAATATTATAAATGCGAAAGTAACTCTGTCTGTCTGTTACCTCTTTACGTCTAAATCGCTGAAACGATTTAGATAAAATTTGGCATGGAGATAGTTTGATACCGTAGGAAGGACATAGGATAGTTTTTATACCGGAAATCATCCTTAAGGGGTGGAAAGGGGGTGTCGAAGTTTGTAAGGTGAATTAATCATTTCTCAAGTAAGGCGTCAAACACCTACAATATTATTGCGCGATATAAAAAATAGGCTATTCGAAATAATAATGCTACGCAGACGAAGTCGCGGGCAACAGCTAGTGCTGATTTATAAACAACATACATATTATTCTTTTAATTCAGGTTTGGCGCAAGTCTAATATGTATGTAAGTTTGGGTAGGTTATGGTCTTACAAAACTGCAACATAATGAAAGGGTGGACCACAGATATAAATCTGACTAGATCACGCGATTGTATGCACTTCGCGTGTCAAATACCGGAGTAAAATTACGATCAATCTTCGTAATTTGAGCTTTTCATTTAGCATTATCAGCATCAAAAATGCCTATTTATTATTATAATTACCTTGTGGTTTAAAAGAAGATGTAGTGACTAAAATTGAAAAGAGTATGTTAAGATGGTTTGGCCATGTTGAGAGAATGAATGAAAGGCGACTAACGAAATGTATTTACAAGGCAAACGTGAATGGAAACGCCGGGAGGGGACGCCCTAGAAAGACATACATAGACCTTATAGGCCGGCGTGTGTGTATGACTAGATGTATGAATGTGGGTGAAGCAAAAGAAGTATGTACGGATCGTAGCAGGTGGCGTTCTGTAATTTCTGCCTACCCCCATGGGAAAAAGGCGTGAATTTATGTATGTATATGTTATCGGCACCGGAAATCCAGCGGAATCTAGAAAAATGCCTTTTTATGCCATATTGAGCTGTAAAGACCGTATAGAAAAAGTTGGCCGAGGCATTGGCAATGTTTTCTTTCATTGATAAGTAAATTTGTTTTTAAATTGTGTGTGAAAAAATGGCACGCTTGGTTTTCATACAGATGGAGGGTCTTGCGTTCTCTAGTTAGATTTATGTCTGTGGGGTAGACGAACTCAAAAGTAAACAATAATTGACATGCTGTAACTCTTTTTAACCCCCGCCGGAAAAAGAGGGGTTTTATAAGTTTGACGTGTGTTGCTGTGTATCTGTGTGTCTGTCTGTGGCATCATAGCGCCTAAACCGCTGAACCGCTTTTGATTTAGTTTCTTTTTTGTTTGAAAGGTGATTGTGTCGAGTGTTCTTAGCTATATTTGTATAAAATCGGTTCAGCCGTTCAAAAGTTATGTGCGTTTTACTGTTTGAATCGGGGTGTTTTCGCAAGATAAATGTGTCGGGGGTTTTTTAAATTTTGAAATTTTTCTTGTTACATAAAATATACGGTAATTGAATCCAGGAGGATCCATATTACAAGTTGAAATCGATTTCAACAGTGACGCTGCAAATAGCTTGTTCACCTTATTTCAAAAGTATCGGATATGACGAGGGTCAATAACGCCATCGTGATTCTGTGTTAAAAATAAATCTCTGTGTCACACTGCAACAACACGCCACTGCCGCTCTATGACACTATAGTACATTATACAAGTTTGTTTGGGTCACAAATAAATATTTTTCTTTCTTTAATTATAATTCTTACCTGTGTCTCGTTGCTCAGCAGCTGGTCTCTGGCCTGTTGCACCATGTCGGTACAGATCTTGCAGATGCTGTCGGTGTCTTCTGGGACGGCCATCTTGGGCCATACTTTGGTGGCACAGTGGTGGGTCGCTCTGCATTCGCGGCCGGTGCTGGAGGAAAAATCAAGAGTTTTTAAGTAAATTTGATTTTTTGGAGATTCATTTATACAGGCTATCTTTCGATATTGCTAAAGAAAACATATCGTATTTCTTTATATTCAGTACAGAGAAGAATTCGCTTTCGGGAACGTTGTTGATGTTGTGGGTTTATCTATATACTTCATTTGAGATAACATTATAAATTTAAACAAGCCCTTTTTACAGCTACTTAAACCGATTTTGAATTCTATTGCGTTAGTGATATGACAAATGGCAGCTGTAGAAAACAGTTAGTATTGGTAACAGGTTTATACTTTTAAGCCATCCTTATGTCTACGGAATAGAACTCAAAATAGATTGAAAAAACCTGAAAAAAGGGATTAGGTCCTCAAAAAAAGCAGGTGGAGGATATATCTATTGGTATAAAATCTATTTGAACAATTCGTGAGCACGCAAATGGAGCAATTAATGATGCCACTGTTTGTGGTAACAACGTATTATTTTAATTACTAAGGTATTTAAGAAACCGGCCAAGTGCGAGTCGGACTCGCGCACGAAGGATTCCGTACCACTATCGCAAAAAACGGCAAAAAAATCACGTTTGTTGTATGGGAGCCCCACTTAAATATTTATTTTAATCTGTTTTTAGTATTTGTTGTTATAACGGCAACAGAAATACATAATCTGTGAAAATTTCAACTGTCTAGCTATCACGGTTCATAAGATACAGCCAGGTGACAGGCGCACGGTTTGCGCAGTGGTTGAGCAATTGACTGCTGCGCTGCGTGTCACGCGTTCGATACCCGCACGGAACAAATATTTTTATGACCTACAGAAAGTTGTTCCGGCTCTGGGTGTTTAAGTGAGTTTATATGTTTGTAAACGCAACACGATACAGGAAGAAATTCCTAGTGTGGGGCAATGTTTTAAAAAAAAAAAAAAGACAGACGGACCGCGGAGTCTTAGTAATAGGGTCCCGTTTTTACCCTTTGGATACGGAATCCTAAAAATGAAGTCAGCTACTACTACAGCAGTACAAATCCACATGGTATTATGCTATTGATTGCTCACGTAATTGTTGATGGCAACACAAAGTTATTTCATTTCTAATTTAATCTGTTGTAATATGTTATCTGTGTAAGGAACTGACATACGTTCCCTACTCTATAGCCTGTCTTCTATGACCAACACGTTTCATGTGAGTTAAAGTAAAATATTAAGGTTACACTAGTCTATAATTCTTCCATACAAACGTAGTCTGGCGATTACTCCACTGTTTGATAAAAATTAGTCTCCTCATTATCTAGCTCTGTATGGAAAAAATTGAAGTTACGAGTGTCGAAAGTTCCATATTTCAACACTAATTTTAACGCATCTTTGGGCGGAAATAAATACCATAAGAAGGAAAATTGCAAAACGGCCTCCATACAGGGATAGATTAGTAATTCAACAATGCAAATACAATTATTTTGAAAATATACATTTAGTCGATTTTTCATGATCAAGAAAGGTCTGTTTATAAAATTTCGCGCGCTCGTATTCGTCTTTTGTCATAAATCATCATCCATTTCGCTACAAACTTGCAAAAGTGCTAATTCGTACGAGAACTAGCTTCTTACTGCTCATCACAGCATCTATCTCTTTCGCACGTGTTGTCGGATGAGATAGCATGCATTTTAACCCCGCGCACAAAATAGTTCGTGCCGTCGACTAGGGCAACCTTAATAAAACAAGCAAATTGTATCAAAATACAAACTACAGTCCGCTTACCCCTTCACCACATAAAGAGCATGGATTTACCTAGCTCAAAGTGAACGAAGCTTCAAACGTCACAGTTGCCCTATGAATGAACACCACAGGTGTAACGGCGACCTTCGCATTCATTGGTTCAATCAGTGACGTAAGTCAAGCGTGCCATTAAAGTTATGAATACGAAAATAAAGAGGTTTGATAAGAGAATATACAAATCTCAACTCTGTTTACATCAGACGAAATAACATTAAATACTATTTGACTATGATTTTGATACTTATAGATTATTTCAGTCGAAGGATATCCACTGCTGGACACAAGCCCAAGTATCGCCACTTCAATAGGGTAGTTTACTGAAAATTTGTTTTTTGTCCGTCAGGTAGATTAAGGCGATATATACGCCCTAATGTAACGCAGTACTGGCCGTGCGCCCGCTCGATGCCAAAATATCAAAATTGAACCTCCTTATGAATAGTTTTGTTTGTAAAATATTATTTGATTTACATATGCTATGTTAGGTATGAAGAAATTCCAGCCATCAATTTTTCTGTATAAAAATATTTTTTAACAACCAAGTCGTTTTGGAGGAGTTTCCAAAATATGCGAAAAAATATCGTGTTATTAATTATTTTTTTAAATCAAAACTATTAGTAACACGAAAAAATCTTGTGTTCAAAATTATGTACATGAATCAATAATAAATATATATCTTTTTCAAATCTTTTAACCTAGCTATTACTGAGGAGTATGCTTTAGAAAGTTACCGTTTTACGGCACTAAAGCGTAGGCCCTTAATAAAAAAATATTTGACACGTTAACATAAAGTGACAACGATATAATGCGTTGAAATAACGTGTGACGTCACGCCGCTAGTACACTTTATACTTAGTGACGTCACAAGCCCCCACTCCTAAACTTTGATGCGCTTTAACTTTGTCAATTTTTATTGATTTGGTAAGGTAAAAAATACTTGACAAATTTTGATAATCTACCGACGGACTAAATAGAATTATCATTTTTCTATCCAGAAAACATCCCTATTCTGTGCGTCTTGAATCGAGCAGATTTCCGCAGCCCTGACAAGGCCATCGCTCCTGCTAGAGGGAGGCCTTCTAACGCTGCCACTTCCTGTACACGGTCGCCACATGATTTTGATACTTAGTAGTATAACTATTGCGATCATGAGTGTTCAACTAACAGGTCAAGACGAAAAGTGGGTTATGTTTAGACGTACCTACCGTATAAAAAAATTGTTCCTATATTTGAAAATTAACAATTGTTATTTAATCATAATAAAAACTAATATTATAAAGAATTTAGAGTAAGTATTTGCTTACAGGAGCAGTGGTGGCCCAGTGGTACAGCCCCGACTTAGGTGTCGTAGGTCGTGAATTTGAACCCAGGAAGGCAATTTACTTTGTATAATTTCATCACCACTGCTCTTAAAATGGCGAAGGAAAACATCGTGAGGCAACCGGCATGTCCCAGAACCAAACATTCGAAGACATGTGACCAACCCGCACTGGGCCTGAATGGTGGATTAAGGCCCATCCCTACAATCCAAAGTCTGCCGCGGACAAGATAATCTACCATAACTTTCATATTAATTATGATTTGAAACGAAACAATTTCATATACCTTGCTACAACCAGAAAACAGCGATCAAATCTAATGTAAACTTGTTGAAATGAATTCGATACGTATAATTCGATTATAGGTTACTAATGCAACCAGATACTAGTCAGCGAACGGATTATACAACGGACTTATGTAAACAGTTTTACAGTCGATTGTGTCCGAATACCAGAATTGATACGGATTGCAAACCGCTTGTTGTATTGGCAATAAATTGGCGGTCGGCAATTCGGCATATACAGACCACGGAATCGCCACGCAGTGCTACTAAAGCAAGCTTTCCAATTTGCTGCGACCCAACTGTGTACGCGGGGTCAGGTAGGCCCTCCACCATTGCAAGCGCAAAGGTGAGACCTGACATTGAGGTTGGACTCGCGGTGGTCTATGTGGTGGTTGCAGAGGAGTGGCATGTTGTCTGCTCGGCTATGTGTGGGTCGAGCGTCATTCCTCGCGTGCAACAAGTGTCTGAAGTTACCGGCTCAAGGCAAAGGGCCACCTGGTGGTCAGACGCGGGGTTCGTGAGTAACCCTCAAGCAAGTGAGCTCCTGTGAGCGAGCTGCATCTCCGGCACTTTCCTGGATAGAAAGAAGAGGACTACCCGTTGGATTAGTTTTCCGGCAACCCAGCTGTAGGCATTGGGTAGATGCGATGATTTGTATTCGAGAGATGAGCGTGCTTACAGCTCCGGGACCATTCTGGAGAAATGGGAGCCAGCTTCTCTGGCGTCCTTAACGGGGATTAAATCCGCTAGCACCAACTGCGCTGGTGCCGGTGCTTGCACTAGTGCTGGCGTGCTGGGGTGCGTGTGGTGAGCGGCTTTATTGCTCCGGTACCATTCTGGACAAATGGTAGTGAGTAATCATGATGCGACTCACATTTTCTCTTGAGTACCAGGGGCGAGTGCTCTCGGAGGCGTGACCTACCGAAGATGGTCCCAGACACCTCGTAAGGGGTTGCCTGGTATAGTGTGCCGCCTTATATAACGTAATGTTGGTGAAGGTGGCCACTATAGGAAATCTCAGTAGTTTGATTGGGTCATGTTCGAGAGGCCGGCTGACAGCGAGGATTCACTATTTTCTTAACGCGAATCTAAGCTAGGCTAGCTAAGTTTACACAAACAACCTTAGTCTGTGGCTCTGAAGAAACGTAGTACGGTTTACTACGTCTTTAGTAATTGTGCAATCTAATTGAAGTATTTGTTCTTATGAATAAATATAGATAAGTAGCTGAGCACGCGGCTTTGCACGCTGGTTATGCCATGTGTTACCTAATATGGAAATGTAGTAAAACCTATCTAGAGTATAATTACTGTGACCTACCTATAAACGTTCAACGTGAATTGTACCTAAGATTTTATTTCTAGTTATAAGAGACCTAAGAGAACCTCAGAAAAACACTTATGAAGATGGGAAAAATCTCTCTAATACTTACTATCTTTGATAGATAATCACGACTTATTTCTACGCGATACCGTACTACAGCTCCTGAAATATAAACCTAGGATCTTAATTTTGTATTTTAACATAATTTTGACAAATTGAAAATCTAGGTTGTACAAAAACCTTCAGACCTCTGCGATACTTTTTCAACGACATATCGGCGACAATGTGTTTTACACCGTTTTAATAGCGCGGCCATGGGGTTTTAGGTCTTACAGTTCCAGAAATATAAACCTAGGAGTTTTTGTTGTAATTTAAAAAAAAAATACATATTCAAATCTGGCTTTTACAAAAAACATCAGACGTCTGCAATGCTTTTTTAGCAAGATATCGGCGATAACATGTTTTTCACCGTTTCAATGGCGCGGCCATGAGGATTTTAGTCTGACAGCTCCTTAAATATAAACCTCGGACTTTTTTCTATGTCTTTAAATTTTTTTTACTAATTAAATTTGTTATTTACTTCAATTTCAGGTTTCTGCAACGCTTAGTTTTAATGATCTCCGTGGCCGGCGCGGCCACGTTTGAAACCTTAAAACTTTTTAATCATAAATTTGACAAATTTATTTTCTGATAAATAATACCAGTCGCCTTTTACATCACTAAGGAAGCGAGGGGCCAGCTAGTTTCGCGGATACCACAACGCCAATTTGCTTACAAAAACATTTCTAAGGTGATTTGCTATGGCAATAACAATTGCGCAATTTAATTGAATAATAGTTGTTCTAGCGGATTCTAGCCTATTATGGAAACAATGGTCAGTGAACGGATACTGCACTGCTTTGATGCAAATGATAGTTTCGTTTTGATGTTTCTATTTTGTTTAATGTTGATTGTTATAAAATAATCTCTGTAGCAGACAGACGAAACTTATGAATCAATTTTACCTTACGGGACCATATAGGTCCTGTTTGAATTTTGTTTTTAGGGTTCCGTACCGAAAGAATAAAAACGAGGCCCTATTACTAAGAGTCCCATGTCCGTCTGTTACCAGGCTGTATCTCATGAACCGTTATAGCTAGACAGGTGAAATTTTCACAGATGATGTATTTCTGTTGCCGTTAGTTGTTATAGACAACTAAAAACAGAATAAAATAAATATTTAAGTGGGGCTCCCATACAACAAACGTGATTTTGTTGCTGTATTTTTGCGATAATGATACGGAACCCTTCGTGCACGAGTCCGACTCGCACTTGACCGGTTTTTTCGTGTTATAAACTTATACATTATGAACGTATTAATAATATCTTGTATTTATGTATACATAATATGACAGGAAAATATTATTAATTAATTAATTCCTATTTAACAAATTAATAATGAGGCGATTTCCTGTTCCAGCCAAATTATTCAGGTTCATCCTTATTGTTGTTATTGCAAATTTGCAACAACAGCAACAGTAGACGTAAGAAAAAAAAAACACCATTAAAATTTACCACTAATGACCACAAAAGTACTTAAATAAATCCCGCTAAATTAAATATTGAATACAACCTGCAAATATTTCTTGTTTACGTGCACAAACAGCGATTATAGCAGGCAAACCTTGTAGTTGGTTATGTCATTTAGATAATATATGTTTTTCATAGGACATCATTATCAACATAATTTCAGCCGAAAGACGTCCACTGCTGGACCGGTCCCGTGCGTCTTGCATCGGTCCACCTAGTGGGAGGCCTTCCAACGTATCGTCTTCCAGTTCGCGGTCGCCATTCCAGAACTATTCGGCCCCATCGGCCACCCGTTCTGCGAGCAATGTGCCCTGCCCACTGCCACTTAAGTTTGGCAATTCTTCGGGCTATGTCGGTAACTTTGGTTATCTTGCTGATATCCTCATTTCTGACAAGATCACGCAAGGCAACTCCGAGCATAGCCCTCTACATTGCCCTTTGGGTGTCTTTAAGATTTCTGATAACGCCCATTGTGAGCGACCACGTCTCGGTCCCATAGGTGATCACTGGCAACACACACTGGTCATAGACTTTTGTCTGCGGTAAATTGGACGAGAAGATACCACGCAACTTCCCGAACGCCACCCAGCCGAGTCCGATTCGACGGTCGACCTCATACATTATACATGGATATATTTACCTGAAATTGCTGCACCAGTAAGACGGTCCCCATGTACATTGAGCGCTGCCTAACAGGGTACCTGAAATAGAAAAGCAAAGTTAGCTATACTCCATTTGAAATAACATTAGAAATTTTTACAACTCCTTTTTACAGTCCGTTCAACCGATTTTAAGTTATATCCCGTAAATATAAGGATGGCATTAAAAGCATAAACCTGTTACCAAAACTAACTGTTTAATACAGCTGTCATTTATCATATCACCAACGCAATAGAAGTCAAAATCGGTTGAACAGGCTATAAAATGGGTTTATTTAAATGTCTAATGTTATCTCAAATGGAGTATAGGTTGTTCAGATTTTTGTAAAAAAATTGTTACTTTTGCCATGTCTTTACCGTCCTACTGCATGGCATGCCTGCCTTTTATGCCCTCCTAGCTTAAGCTTTATTTCCCAAGGGATCATTAAATCGGGTTAAAAGGTTGCATATTTATTTATTATATACTAATAAAGTACACCAAGATAAAAACAATAACACATACGGAAACCTTAAAATAAAAACAAACATACAACAGGCGGCCTTATCGCGTTCTTCGATCTCTTACAGGCAACCCATATGTCCTATTGCAGACCATAATCTATCTGTGTGTCAAATTGTATCCAGCCAGATCCGTTTAGCCGTTCTGGCGTGATTGAGTAACAAACATCAACATTATAATATTAGTAACAAGTAAGATTAATAAGTAGCAGTTTACCAGGTTAGAGTATGCCCTTACCAGGTCTACTGTTACTATGGGATTGATAACAAGAGACCTTAAATGTCCTTATCTTAACCTCTATATTATTGCCGTTAGTAACCATCTTAGCACTCGGCGAAGTTTACAGATTTAATCTAATGATTAGCCTGCCTGTCAAATCATATCTTTTAACCCGACTGCCGACGGAGGGTAATGCGTTCCTCAGTCTATGTATGTATCTGTTTGTTCCTATGTGGCGTTCTAGAGACCAAACGCGTTGGCCGACTTTGATGATTCTTACGTCAATCGACCTATCTTAACCTTGCGAGTATCACTTGTTACATTAAAATTGGAAAATAGAAAAATGGCGGATTTTGAGGCCTATTTTTTTTTATCTTACAAATCTATCGTGTGGGGTATCAAAATTAAGAGTGTGAGAGGTGATTGCAAAAATATGTAACACTTATATGTTTAAATGTAATTAGAAAAAAAAAAAAAAGTTTACTAAAAGTTATAAATTAAAAAAACGAACTATAAAGATGTAAACAAGAAGAAAATCTTGCTGTGCAGTCGAAGGATACATCTGGTTTTGGTCAGCCAGCTAGCGAATATGTATCCTCCGACTGCACAGCATGATTTCCTTTTGGTTTACGTCTTTTTAGTTAGCTTCTTAAGCAGCCGGGTTTTTAGATATTTCAATTAACTTTTTTTATTGATTTGGTAGCCCACCATAACATACTTGAGGAAGTACAGTGAGAACATGATTTTACTGCCTTAGGTCACGCTTGCAACAATGCGTGTCCAGCGAAGTGGAATTGTGGGGTGATTCTTTGTAGTCTTAAGACGATGAAAGTCGCCAACGACCTTGAGGAAACAAAACGCGCACTCGTTTCACACCCGCGCGACCAAAAACTTAGTAGTTTTTCCTACTTTCCTTATTATTCAACGACTTTAAAAAATAAATCTCTGATCAAAATGTAAATGATTAAATTGTCTTTGACATGGTGACAATTTCATTAAAATACGCGCGGCTGTTTCGGTGCGATTGTCGTTTTTTTGTCCGTGTAAGACATAACTTTACAAATTAATTACGCTATGTTATACGAATAAAACTCAAAATTTTCGTAGTTCAAATTATTAAGAAATTGGTCTTATGTAACATATATTTTTTCAACACACTTGCTCATAAAGTGGCTCTAATTTCACCGCAATTAGGCACATAATGACACCTGTTACCAAACTGTGACTTTTTCGTTACTATTATTCACAAGTGAAATAAAGAGTTCTTTTTTTAAATTTATTGGTTGAGTTGCTTTGTTCTTAAAAAAGTTTCGATACAAAAAAGATCGTGCTCAATAGTACAAATGCAACACATTTCATGCAACTTCGTATTTAAATAGATAATTTCAACTTGTTCGTGTTCAATAAATAAAACTTTCACTTAAATATAACTTTTGTTTTTGTCTGTAATAGAGAAAACTTGAAATTCCCCATTTTGTACGTGTCTAAAACGCTATCCGCGAAAAGCCAAAAAAAAGATAACTCATTATTTTTTGTCTATGACCGATCGCCATTGTTAGATGCGCGCGCATAGGAAATCTGATTAATTTTGCCCGCCATTGCGAAAAAAAATTCTCAACTCGTTTTCACTGTTGGAAGTGATTTTTTAGTATTATTTTCTTCACAAGTGTGTTGAAAAACGTCGTATGATACACGTGTGTATTGATGATTACCGTCCTCGGCTCTCTTAAGGACGCTGTTACATTTTCGACGAACTCAAATTTAGGTATCTAGTAGCACACAACAACATTACGCGCACGCACTCATTGAAACTACTGAGCGCTCGATTTTATACACCACTCAAATAATATTGGTCCTTGATATTATTTTTTAATTTTATTGAAGTTGATTCAGGAAGGTTAGTTGGCACTTTGAAAATGCATTTGATAACTGTTACAAACCGTCGTCGTAAAAAGTAGGTTATTATTTTCAACCGAATTCAAAAAAAGGAGGTGCTCTATCTATTCGGCCCGTATGTATCCGCGATTTTCTTTAAAACTACTTATCCGATACTATCGGGTTTACGTCGATTAATGTACGTGTTTTCAGGGAAGGTTTTATTGTATAATATATTAGGATATGATAAAGATCTTCGGAGATAGACAATGGAACTCTTCAATAACAAAAAGATTCCGACGAATTGAGAACCTCCTCCTTTTTTTTAAGTCGGTTAAATAGTAAATGACCTGCGATTAGTGTGATCGTATAGTTATGTTTTGTTTTCACTATACCATAATATAAAATCACGCTTGTGCGTTTTTAGGGGGTTAACAGATTTATTTAGTATACCTACCCAATATGGGGTACCAACAAAAACTAAAAAGAGAAAAATAATAACTTTTCCGTGTCGAAAAACGAAAAACAATAGATACCGACACCGACTTTCGAAAAAAGAATTAGCTTTCACTTTGTTGTAGTAAGTAGGTATTTTTACAAAAATGCAACGTAAAATAAGTAGATACCTAAAACGAAATAATTTCCGGTCACAAGGATTAAAAAACCGGCCAAGTGCGAGTCGGACTCGCGCACTACGGGTTTTGTACCATTATTGCAAAAACCGGCAAAAAAAACACGTTTTTGTATGGGAGCCCCAATATTTATTTTATTCTGTTTTAGTATTTGTTGTTATAGCGTCAACAGAAATACATCATCTGTGAAAATTTCAACTGCCTAGCTATCACGGTTCATGAGATACAGCCTGGTGACAGACAGACAGACAGACAGACAGACGGACCGCAGTCTTAGTAATACGGGCAACCCTAAAAATGACTTGAACATTTTGCATTACATATTATATAAAATATTACCATCAAAAATTTTTGGAGTATTACATAATGAGCATCAGCTAATGACACACTACCCAAAAACTATGAAAATGTCACCCATGACGAAAAGATGTCAAATTTTCGTCGGCGCCATCTTGTATTTTGGTTTTGACCCCGTATTCGATATGAGCGACCCCAAAATCCATGACAATGACACCCATGACGCAAAGATGTCAGATTTTCGTCGGCGCCATCTTGTATTTTGGTTTTGACCCCATATTAGATATAAGCGACGCCAAAAACCATGACAATGACACCCATATCGAAAAGCGGTCAAATTTTCGTCGGCGCCATCTTGTATTTTGGTTTTGACCCCATATTCGATAGAAGCAACCCCAAAAAACATGACAATGACACCTGTGACGAAAAGATGCCAAATTTTCGTCGCCGCCATCTTGTATTTTGGTATGACCCCGTATTCGTCATACATACAAACCGGTTCAAATCATAAATCTCCTCCCACCCATCCACTTCTAACCTTCACCGCCGCCAGCTTAACCTTACCCATCCAAATCCTAACCTTACTAAGAGCTGCTTAAACCCACCCATCCATTTCTCAACCTTGTCAACAACTGCTTAACAATACCTATCCAAATTCCGATCATATCCAACATAATTTCTAAATCACATTCTAATAATAAAAGGAAACTCAAACATACTTTTATTTCGGTCCGGTAAAATATCAACTCCTTTCGATCACGACATACGACTCACGCATGCACACTACAATCTTTTCTATTACTTTTATCGTATTTATTTTTTGCAAAAAAGCGATACGCTCGTCCTTCCACGAGCGCTTCTGAGCGCGGAATGATAAGCTTCTAGTGCAAAATGTATGAAGAAGTCGGCAAGTGTTTTTATTTTAGCTAATAATTAAAATATATATTGATTTGGGTAAAAATTAATTATCTGAACCTGTAAAGGACTATATATACCGCAATTATTTTATAATTTTGAAAATAAAAAATGCTGTAAAATTAACTAAACTGGGACCTATTCGGACCCTACTTTTTTAATATTTTTGCGATTATCGTGATGGGCAAAACGTATTTGTGCGAAAATTTTGTATGATGTCATGCAATTTTTCTGATGCCAATCTGGAGCTGAATATATTATCTTTAAATTAAGACCATGATATCTTCACATCTGTGATTGCATATACATTAAAATTGTACCTGAAAAGCACTGTTATTTGTAGAAAAATGTAATAGCGTCCTTAAGACCCTCACCTAACGGCTCGGGTCTCAATTGCGCCTCAGCGGTAATCACCAACATTACACACTTGTACCATAATGTACTATTTGCCAATAATTTACGCCTAGCCGTTTAAACATGATTCTCATTTTAAAATCATGATGAGAAAAAGCATGATGTTATTTGAAATATTGCTTCTTATTGTTTAAAAAAGCTGCTGAGAATTATTATTTTTTGGATTTGGAATGGGACTTTGTGGCGCACATTAGTGTAGGTCTATGTCCAGCAGTGGGCTGCGATAGGTTGAGTTGATTGATTCATCCATTAGTCTTTTTTTTTGAATGCTCCATTGTAAGATGCTAATAATTAAGAAGGGGAAACTAAATATAGATTCTACAATAACAAGGTGAAAACATTCTAGTGTCCCTAAAAAATTATGAAAGTCATGTCTTGGCACAAGTACTGAAACGTGAATAGCAATTATAAAAACATGCTGAAAATTTATTTACAGAAGTACCTACTCTAAGTATGATGTTGTAGGTAGTTTAGGTTTTTAGGGTACCGTACCCAAAGGGTAAAAACGGGACCCTATTACTGAGAATCCGCGGTCCGTCTGTCTGTCTGTCTGTCACCAGGCTGTATCTCATGAACCGTGATAGCTAGAAAGTTGAATTTTCACAGATGATGTATTTCTGTTGCCGCTATAACAACAAATACTAAAAACAGAATAAAATTAATATTTAAGTAGGGCTCCCATACAACAAACGTGATTTTTGTACCGTTTTTTGCAATAATGGTGCGGAACCCTACGTGCGCGAGTCCGACTCGCACTTGGCCGGTTTTTTAGCATTTTTATCGCATTTATTTTTCATCTAGCTTCTGCCAGCGGCCTCGCTCGCGTAAATGTCGAAAATTATCCCGAGAGAACATATTCCCGGGATAAAAAGTATCCTATGTGCTATTCCTGACTATAATCTATCTCTGTGCCAATTTTCATCCAGATCCGGCCAGCCGTTTGAGTGTGAAGAAGTAACATACATACACACACACTCACAAACTTTAGCCCTTATAATATTAGTGTGATTTTTATGAATCATAATTTGTAAATAGATAACATAAATTTCAATTCAAAATCAATTTTTTATTCATGAACAATTCACATTGTGTTTGAACTCTTAATTTAAATAATAATTAAATATGTTATAGGTACTAAAACTAGTACCTACTTTGTTAATGACCTAGTTAGTATCTGGGTGAGTGAGCTCTGGTCGGGTGAAAATAGAGAATATTTTTTTTTTACGAAAACGAATTATCTGAGACATGAGACCCAGCTAGATCGATTTTTCGCCCCCTATTGCAAATTTTATCGAAACCGTTAGAACTGTTTTCGAGAACGTAATACAAATATAGTATTTAACCGAAATATGCTAGATAATAACCATAAAATTCGTTATTTTTGACATCGGAAATAAATAAAAAATGCTTGCATATAATTACTATGGTTACTGAAATACCGGTATTTTATGGCAATTAAAATTTCAAAACTTTAAAAACCCCCGTCACATTTATCTTGCGAAAACACCCCGATTCAAACAGTAAAACGCCCATAACTCTTGAACGGCTGAACCGACTTCATTCAAACATAACTAAGAACACTCTCGACAAAATCACCTTTCAAACAAAAAAACTAAATTAAAATCGGTTCATCCGTTTAGGAGCTATGATGCCACACACAGATACACAGCAACACACGTCAAACTTATAACACACCCCTTTTTTCCGGCGGGGGTTAAAATACGATGAAGTTACATTATCAATTATTGTGTTTTAATAAAATATTTATATTCCAATCTTAATGTTCTGGTAATTACCTTTCGCTGTTTTACAAACCTTGATACAGCTTACACTTGAATCAATAACTAAGAGTACATGACCGCTGAACATGTTTTTATTCATTTGATAAATCAAGTTGTATCAATGAACTAGCTGACCCCCACGGCTTGGCTCCCGTCAAAATTATAGCCTATGTTACTCGGGAATAATGTAGCTTTCCATAGGTGAAAGAATTTTCGAAATCGGTCCAGTAGTTTCGGAGCCTATTCGGTACAAACAAACATACAAACAAACAAACAAAAAAATCCTCTTTATAATATTGGTATAGATAGATAGTTGGATTCAATTCTTTAGAGTCTATTTTATTTGCTTTGCTAGTTAAACTGTTACTTTCATTGCCTATAGTTATATTGAGAATGTGTGTATTTATGTATCTATTATATAGCATAAGTGTGTATTTTTGTATCTATTATAATATTATGGTATCTATCTGTCAATATTGGTAATTTTATTTGTTACCGAAATAACAACCCCATCTTATGTCCAGGCAATCACTGTCCATTCCCGGTTGCCTGGAAGAGATCGCGGAAAGCGATAAGGCCGCCCGTTGTATGTATTTTAGTTTTATGTTTCCATTTTTTTGTTATAATCTGGTGTACAATAAAATATATATATAAACTGTTCGCAGCAAAAAAAAAAATAAGCTAAAATATCAGGTAAACACATTTTACCAAAAAAAACACTAATTTACCCACTTAAAAGGTATTGCAAGTGGAATGCTGCAAAAGCGTTCGGAAACACCGATGCTAAACAATTTATTCCATGGAGTCTACGAAATTAAAAATCACAGTATAGTAGTCAATAAATCACCTATAAAATACTTAAATTCATAAGTGACTCTTATTTTAATTTAAAAAATATTTAAACCTTGCATCAAAGAACAGCTCAATAAGTAGATACCTATCGCATAAATGAAAATTATTGATACACATCCGTTTTAAATGCTTCCTACAACACAAACAACACGGAGTAACGCCATTGTCCTGTACCAATGAAAGAAACAAGTGCCAAGTTGACATTCTCTCATGTCGGCTGAACGGCAGCAGAGACAAAGCATTCACTTGATTAAATAAACTAATTTGAAACTATAGTTATTTAAGTATTAAGAGAGTCTGGCTGCGCACACGCATATTGATTTGTATTTTTCGGGCAGTCGGTTTTAGTGTGAGATTGACTACTGCGCAGCCATTGTAACCAACTTCAGACCGGCCCAGAAGATTAGGCTGTAACTATGTATCTGACAGATTAAAAAAAGTTAATAAAATCAAAAAAACGCGGCGGATACTTATAGTTTTGGTCAGCCAGCTCGTGAATATGTATCCTCCGACTGCACAACATGATTTTCTTCGTGTTTACATCTTTGCAGTCGGGTTTTTTGATTTTATTAACTTTTTTTATTTACAACTTTTTAGTTATATTTTTTTTTCATATATTTTGTTTCGAAGAAAAAAATATTGCAACTCCCACAATATAGCGCCCATGATCCGCCATGTTCCTTTTTTTAACGGCACTTATTTACACTTGGGCGGCCAAGACCTCTCTAACAATGTATTAATTATAAAAATCCGTCAAGTAGTTTGAAAGATACGATTTAATTAAGAATATTACATACATACATACAAGATAAGTGCGAAAAACATGACCCTTGCCTTGCAGTCGGGTAAAAAGTCAGTAATGCAGTATAGCTTGTGTTTTCAATAAGAAGCAAACGGAAAGGCAGACTTCATTTGCATGATTAAAACTTTTTTCCTTTTTATGTATATTATCCAAAAAACTTACCCTTATGTTTGTTGGGCTTGGGCACTGCTGGTTTCTTTTTCTGTGGAATAAAAAATCAATTGAAATTTGCATAAAATACAACAAATGAAGCAAAAACCTACTGAGGTTTGTAAGGATCATCTGCAGGTGGCGTTCTATAGTTTCTGCTTACCCCCATGGGGAAAAAGACGAAGTTTATTTATTTATAGGGTAAAACCAGGATAGTTGCCCCAGCGGTATATTGCGTCGGGGGGGTGCCTCTGTTCCAGTGACTGGTATTGTTGGGTACGCAGATGACAGTACTGTTTCAGAGTGATACCTGTCCAGCGCAAGAACCAGCGTGGATGAAGTTCTTTCCTTGAGAGAGGCTATGGTAGAGCGGACAGATTTGACCTTAAGCCTTGTCTCCCAGTGGGGTGATGACAATCTGGTCTCCTTTAACGCCACCAAAACACAGGCGTGTCTTTTTACCGCTAAAAGGAGTCTTTTCGATCGGACGCCTAGTTTTCGGGGTGCGTCTGTTCCAGTGACTGATCGGCTCGAGCTCCTAGGCATGGAGTTGACATCCAGTCTCAGCTTCGGAGCCTCCATTGAGTACAAAAGCCAAATTGCGGCCAAAAAACTGGGCATCCTAAATAGAGTGAAGCGATACTTTACGCTTGAAAAGCTTTTAACCATATACAAAGCGCAAGTCCAATCCTGCATGGAGTATTGTAGCCACCTTTTGGGATGGCTCAGCTAAGTATCAGCTTGCCGCGCTAGACTCGGTGGAACGCAGAGCCAAGAGGCTCATCGGCGATGTTGAACTGGTGGATGCCAAGCTTCATAGCTTGGCTCATCGCCGCATGGTTGCATGCTTGTAGGTCTTCTACAGACTGTACTTCGGTGAGTGTGCTCAAGAACTCCACGACCTCATCCCACCAGCCTGTCTCCTGTGTCATACAACGATACCCCACACCATAGGTAAGAAGAGAAAAAAAAATTACATCCCCTCTTTACGTCTATAGGAGGTAATCGAAAAAAAATTGTTTTCATGGTTTTATTTTACTACTTTCCTACCAAATTATAGCTTTCTAGTAATAAGAGTCTCTGAGCTAAGCTGCGGACGGACAGACGGACATAGCGAAACTATAAGGGTTCCTTGTTGACTTCGGAACCCTAAAAACCATAGTACCGGCTAGTTTTAGAAATAAGCAGATGGAATTGCATGATTTAATTCCACCCAGCCCGTTCCATCATCGGACTACCAGACGTACGGCGATGCGTCATCGATATATGGTGGACATCCCACCCATACGCACTAAACGTTTTGAGAATACTTTTATTATGCGTACAGCTAAGGAGTGGAATTCTCTGCTGGAGTCTGTGTTTCCCGATAGCTACAATCTAGGGGTCTTTAATTCAAGAGTGAATAGGTTACTTCTAGGCAAGCGTGCTCCACCGTCGAGCACATCATCGCTTACCATCAGGTGAGATAGTGGTCAACAGCGAGCCTATATTAGATAAAAACAAAAAGCTAAATAAGATAATTCGCTTTTATACTTCGATATAGAATGATTTCAAAAAGTGTGACAACTATGCGGCTTTTACCCTGAACCACGTGGGACTTCCAAATTGTGACTTTAAAATTGTCCGTACATTGGTCGGGTTGGTCCCAAGTCCCCTTGCGGTAGTAATAACATGATACACGATTACTACAAACATCATTCATTGAAGTTGTCACGCACGTAATGTTGTACATTTCGTTAGGTACTACATTTCCAATAACACATTCATTGGTATTATACATTTGATAAACACAATAGTGGTAGATATTTTTCCCAGATGACGAATACCTTTCACAGTCATTTTGCACAGACTAAGGTTCAATATACCTACTGGGTTTACCTTAGAATGTGTATTTGTATTGCACTTAATGTTAGTTAAAGGAAAAATAACTAAGATAGTGACAAAAGAAGTCTTGACTGAGAAGAGACTTGTTTTCGTTCCACTGGAGATATTTGGTGATCTCCCAAAAGTGTCGATAGTAACTGTGATACCCGTTGCCAATTTTTTTTTTCTTTTTTACCAATTTGTTGTCGTTTTGCGACACCGACTTCCGAAACGAAAGATATTTTAGCTTTTTTTAGTGTTTTGCTTTGGAAGCCGGTTATTTTTTTGTGAAATGTTTTGATTTTGTCTTTTTAGTTTTGGTACTCCATCACTAAAAAGTGAGCATGTGCATATTAAGGTACCTAAAGGATTACAAAATACCCATAATAACTCAATTTACACATTCGTGCTGTTTATCGTTAAGGAGTTCGGTTGTATGTACCATATCTTGAAAACTGCTGGACCGATTTTGATGAAACTTGTACTGTTCCCTAATTTGAAAGATACCTAATCCAATACAAAAATAATGATCACGGTCAGATTACTAGTTTCGGAGATATGCGTGGTCAAACATACAAACAAACATACATACATACATATACTTTAGTAATTTGGCACACGTGTTTAGAAGCTTACATAGAGTAACATAAATGTGAATATTGCGCATTTACATACCTAAGTGTCGAATGGATTACATCCTTTTTAAGAAGTCGGTAAAAATGGGGACTATTCTGCTGGAGATCCCTATCAATCACAAAAAAATTTTTGGAGCCTAATTTTTGCTTGACGACTGTAACAAACTTTTAGATACTAAACATATAAACAAAGATGATATTCTGAAAGAGATAACTATAAGACACACACTTACATTCATAGACAAGATATGGTCAATCTTGTCGTTGTTGCACATGCCGATGAGTTTGCACATGGTTTCGGGCGAGGTCTCTGACTGCAGCACATGGCTGATGTACTGCTGCAGCTGAGCTGTGTTCTCCTTGCAGATCTTGGCAATGGCTGGGTACTGCACGTCCTGGCATTCTGATGATACTCGGGAGGCCAGGTAGTCCTGTATAAAAGGATTTTGTGATCATTATAAATTAGTCCAGTGGCTCATTACATTATGACCGTTTTGCACTGGCAGGACACATATTTTCCTCATTATTTCATTCTGTGTTGCTCTTATTTTTTTTATATTTATGCGTCTTCTAGTGCCATACATAAATGAATGCATCTTCTTTCATACCTTATAATGTCAATAAAACCCATGTAATAAATTAATGTGTCTGGCACAACCCTTAACTCCCCAAATACAATGTTAAAGATTTTACGGAGATTCTACTATCCCTTTTCCAAACCTAGGAATCAAACCGAAGTCCAGCCGGGCGAGCATGTCCTCCACGGCATTTTATCACGGTTTTGCTCCCAAATTGTGATAAAAATGTGTGACTCAAGCTTGCACAGGTCTTATAGGCCGTGCTCGCCCGCCAGGAATAGGTAAACTACGTTGATAAGGATCATGTCCTTATCTAATAGCTATAAACGAGCAATTCTTGTATATATGTATATATATATAATCTGAATCTCGGAAACGGCTCCAACGATTTTCATGAAATTTAATATGCATGGAGGTTACGGGGGCGATAAATCGATTTAGCTAGGTTTCATTTTTAGAAAACGTCGTTTTCTATATTTTTTACCCGAGTAGAGCTCGTTTGCCCAGGTACTAATGATAATGTAAGCAAGTAAGAAAAAATTATAAGAAAGTTTTTGGCTGTTGTGACATATTTGTAGGTAAATTAGATAAGGCACAAGGTGATAAGAGAATTATGTTCAAGTTAACAGCTTGGAATGTGATATATGGAATATTCTCAATATGTAAAACAGTTACTTCGAACAATTAAAAAGAAAACATTTTGACCGTCTTACATGCTTCTAGCACTTCAAAAAGGTCACATGACCATTAAAAACTTCGCAGGGAATTTAGATCCTAAAAAAAAAACATTATGCAATGGCCAGATAAAGTAGCAAATGTAGAACACAAAAAGTTTAAGTTCTCACTTTATATTATTATCTGGGTGCATTGTCCTCACACATATGAATTTATTAATGTATGTACTTATGTACCTAAATATTGTATAAAAACCTTTCTTTTTAAGAGGAGTTTCTTCTGCGTTCTTCTCCATAACAAGCTACTTTCCGAATGCACGGTAGGAACAATTTTTATTCCTTTTAAATCTTAATGTATTAACGTTCAAAAGTGCCGCTTGGTGGCCTAGTTGAAATAAAATATCTTTGTCTTTGTCTATCACTATTATATTGCCAATTAGACCCAATTTAATCCTAATTCCAAATATTTCATACAATCCCGAAACCCGCATATAGGCAGTCTAAAAAGGCGTTAACGACATAAGGAGATAATTAGCCCAACATTTTGGCCCAATACACCAACATTGCCACCAATACCAACCTCATTGATAAGTTCCCTGACATCCTTCAGCTGTCTGAACAGCCTGATGAACTTTTTGGCCACATCATTGTCCTTCACAACCTCAATCTGTTTCTCCCAGACGGTGGATGTGCAGTGACCCACGGCCCCGCAGTCAGCGCCGCGCCTGTGCAAACAAGAATCATTGAAGCGGAAATCGTCACCGTACGTGACTCATCATGAATGAGTAAGGAAATGTGTAGTAAAGTACCTATAGCGGTATCTTGCGTTTTTTATTTGTTAGCGTACAGGTGTTGATGATTAAGTCTTTTAGGTTGATTTTGTTAACCGTCTTACCAAAAAAGGAGGCGGTTCTATGTTCGACATTAAAATTGCTTTTTTTTTTCACCGGTATCTCCGTCAATTATGGACCGATTTTGAAAATTATTTTTTGTTTGAAAGAGTATGTTGTGAAAACGGTTCCATTTTAATTTGGTGAAGATCTGATGAATAACTTTGGAGATATACAACAGAACTCTTCAATAAATAACGGCAAATGTCTCGGGATTGCTGCAATCGCATGTCTGTTTTTCATAACATAACATCACGCCAGCGGGGTGACCATAAGCTCTTAGAATAAGGTTATTTTGAGATCGCGTAAGTGACAGATGTATACAAGTCATATACATCTGTCCCTTACACACACTCAAAATAACCTTAGTCTAAGAGCTTATGGTCACCCCCCAGTATGTTCTAAAGGGGTACGCAGATGTGCACAGTTCAACTTGGTTGGTATCTATTTTGGCATTATCATCGTCCATATGGCAAAAAAAAATGTACCTACCAAAGACACCGACTTCCAAAAATAAAGTTATTTTTCACTTTGTAGTTTTCTTATTTGGAAGTCGGTAATATTTTTTTGTAAAAAGCTTTTTATATATAGCCGTTTATTGGTCATCACAAAGAGAAAATAGCATCAATCTTCCTGTTGTACTAAGTCTTATTATAATATTATTACAGCTAGCCTGTTCTATCCCACTCCCACAGTTGGACAAAGACCTCACTCTATTCTTTCCCTCACGTAGTCTCAAATTTAACCTACCGTACATTTATATTTACATGGAGATACCCGGAATGTATGTAAAACTAAAACTTCAATTAGATTGCACAACTACTAAAGCCGTAGTAAACCGTACTTCTTTTCTGCTGAGCCACAGACTAACTAGAAGCCTAGTGGCCACTTGCTAGAGATACCATTGTCATAACTTTCCATAGGCATAGGCGACGATAAAGATTATTCCTGGATAAAAAATGCGTACGTTTTTTTTAGGGTTCCGTACCCAAAGGGTAAAAACGGGACCCTAATACTAAGACTCCGCGGTGCGTCTGTCTGTCTGTCACCAGGCTGTATCTAGTGGACCGTGATAGCTGGACAGATGACATTTTCACAGATGATGTATTTCTGTTGCCGCTATAACAACAAATACTGAAAACCGAATTAAATACATATTTAAGGGGGGCTCCAATACAACAAACGTGATTTTGTTGCTGTTTTTTGCGATAATGGTACGGAACCCTTCGTGCGCGAGTCCGACTCGTACTTGGCCAGTTTTTTTTATAAGTTTGGAATTATACATTTTGCTTATCATTCTACAGCTTTATAAGTATTTTCCCTTTTGTGAAACACCTACAGTGAAAACAAAAAGTACACAGCAAGTATTCATTAGCAGTCAGTTTATAAAACTGCAGTTATTTTTTAGGGGTCAGTACCCGAAGGGTCAAAACGGAGCCCAATTGCTGTAACTCACGTGTCTGCCTGTCTGTCACACAGGTTTTACAGCTAAAAGGTTGGAGCTGCAGTCTTCAAATTGTCACAGTATAAGCATCTTGTTGACTCAAAACCATACAAATTGACAAAAATGGAAAAAGTTGTTTATAGTTCGTTGAGTAGATAAATTGCGATAAACGCTGTATTTTTTTTAAGAAATATTGGAATACAAAGGAATGATAAGCCACCAAAGTCAATTATTTTTTCAAAATTTTGTTCCGTAGAATTTTTTTCATCACACTTGCACGTAAACAGTATCAAAACATACAGGTTAACTTGGCCGTAATGCCCCATATAAAACCCTTGAGCTTTTTTGTTTGTCATAAAACCCAAGGGCGGTAAGTAATTTTTTTTTTAATTTATAGCACAGCACACAGGTCATGCAAGTTCAAGCAAGGAGTTTACACGAAATTGAGAAATTGTCTTAAAATGTTATCTAAACAGGAATTACTTTGCAATCTCGCGTTCTTAATAATAGATTTTAATAGTTATTTGTTTCAAAAAGTAAATTTTTTTTTTTGCTCTCCGTCATGGCTGACTACCTATGTAAGTATTTGCCCTTAACGTTTCTGAACGAAACATTTGTGTAATCTGCTGTGGTGTGGGCAAAAACTCGCCATACGCTTAAAAAAAGTTAACGTATTTCGTAATAATAGCTGTGCTGACTTGTGTATTATAGCTATAATTCATAATTATTACTCGCAAATGTGATGAAAACATTGTATGTATCACGGGCGGTACGGGAATTACGAACCTCGACTCAGAAACTATATAATATAACTTCTACTAGAGCCTCGATCATAATTCCTTACTTACCGCCCTTAATACACAATGTACTATTAACTGCCCATTGATTTATGAACTTGAAATTTCGTGATAATGTTTATTATTACGCATATTGTACTAACAAATAGCAATATATTGATAATTCAGATTTTCTTTGAAATTCCCTCATTTTACCTATTACAACCAACTTGATTTTGCGGTTTGGTACGGAATTTTACCGATTGTTTTGTAAATGTGTGAACATTGTAGGCCTTCTAGATGCATTTTATCTTGTTTAACTTTTTATATTTTTTTAGTTTCTTACGACTTATTGTCGGGCCTATGTTGTCCCCCCATCTAAGTACTAATGCTGTAATATGAATTGTAAAACCAAACAATTATTTAAAAGAGTAACCGTGGAGTTTCTTGCCGGTTCTTCTCCATAGGAAACGACCAAACCGAACCGTGCACCTTTTGTCGACGTTTTATAAGTGCCCATGTAGGCCTATGTGAAATAAAAAAATATATTTTGATTTTTGAATCCTAAATTTGCGACACGCACTTGGCCGCTAATGGCAAAATTAGGTTTGAACAATAGATTTGTTTCACACATAATGTATTTTTATATTTTCACACTGTCCAATCATCCAATATGCAAAAGCATTATATCTCCCCCTTGCGGTGTGACTAAACGAACGCGGACGTGGGTAATAGATTGCCAATAATAATCATTAAATTGCTGTGACTTTGTGTTGATATATAATATACATATGTTTGAACACGATAATTATGTACGCAATACAGCTCTCTTTTGATGACAACTTTGTTTGATTAAGGCAATTTAATCAGAGCTAAAGGCACCTTTCAGGTCTATCCACACATATCAGGGCCGTGCCCGGGACATGACAGGGCCAATTATTGAAGCTTCGTCACTGGCCCGGGCACGGCCCTGATATGTGTGGATAGACATTTAAGGTGTCTTTAGCTCTGATTAAATTGCCTTAATCTAACAAATTTGTCATCCGTGAACAAGTTCATATAAAATGTACACAACGATATTTTTTGAGCCCCTAACGGGGCACGGTCCGTCCACGTCCCGGGCACGGCCCTGATATGTGTGGATAGACCTTTAGCGTAATCAACAAATTACCTATTAATAGGTAAATAATAAACATAATATTCATTAGTCTATTGTTTTAGAAATTATTTATGTATTTTATTAGTTAGTTAATATCCGACTTTAGTAATAGTTTATTTTTTTGTACGCCTGCCACTGTTGTGTCCGTTTTAACCCAATGGAGACTTCCAAAAAAAAACACTACAAAGCGAAAAATTACTTCAATTTCGGAAGTCGGTATTCCTGCTTTCGTTTCTTCGTTTTTTAACACCGTGTTTTTTTTGGAAGTTGGTTGTTTTTTTTTTGTATAGTTTCTTTTTAGTTGTGGTACATAATGGACCTTGTTATATAGGCTAGGTAGCTATAATGCAATTTTATTCAATGTGTAAATAGTAACCATGAGAACGTACTTGCTTTGTGGTAGTTAATTTAGGACAAGATCATGTTGTGTTGATACCTAGCACCCAAAGAAATGTTTTGTTCCTCATTTTATTGCTTTACATTTTTTTAATGTATTTTAGTGGAATAAAACTTACTTAAGGCTCTGACACCATACTGATGGTCCCTTAGCACACTCCTTCGGTACTTGTCGTGCGAACGACAAATCTGCAAACAAAATACCACAACTTAATAAATAATATAAGTCAGCTTATCTCTGTTTAATGACAAATAATAAAAGTAATGCCAGCAAACAAGTCGGGCGGGGTCAGCTACTGCTTATCACTAGTAAGTTCTACAATTAATAGACACTGAAATTGATAAGAGAACAAAGCAGATATATATAGGACATTATTGGTTCTCTGTTCTTAGACTAGGAACTACGATAGGAAACATTTAATATAGATCAAGATTCCTAGCAATCGGCCTTGCCTTCTTCCAATTACGTTGGCTTCGGTTTCCAATGTACCCGGATGAAGCCGAGTTCCAGTATTTTACATCGGAGTGACTACCTATCTAAAGTCAACAACCCAATAACTGGGTAATAAACACTACTAAGTTTCAACTATCTTTTGTGTGTTATTGGTATTCAAGATTAGAAAACACAAAAAGCAAACCGCCTTATTCATTCATTGTCCAATAAATAGCACATTGTTTTCACTTATATTTAGAGCTACTATGAAACAATGTATATTTATGTGATTATGTGAATCTATTTAATATAAAAAAGTTATAAGTTGAATTATATTGTGCAACTACCTGCATTCAGCCATGGTATAACTAAAATGCTGTTATCCAACATCTGGTTGATTTTTAACTTTTGATGCTATATTAAAGAGAAAAAAAATTGATTGATCTGTATATAGGAATTTTCAATACCTTGAATAGTTTTGGAAATTCACATACACAGATCGATAGATATTTTCATTGATATAGCATCAAAACAAGAGAACAAAAGACAGGCATAGATGGCGCAAATTAGTGAAGGAAAAGTTGCTTCCACGACGACAGGGGAATCACGACCCTCAGTAATGAGGAACACGACGTAAGGAGGGGAGGATAGTACAAAAGTTAAAAATAAACCAGATGTCCGATTACAGCATTTTATTTATACCACAGCAGAATTCTACAAACTGTTCTGATCAAAATTTGTAAAATGCAACACAGACGTAGGCGAGTTAACTTTATAGCTATGCATTGTACTTTGAATAGTAGTATTGTGGTTAACCAATCACATGGATAGATATATTTTTAAGAAAACTATTTCAGCCTATAGTAACTGAATTACAATAGGTACTAAATATCCTGTTGCAGAACTCATTTATACCTAAATGATAAATAGGTACACACAACTGCTACTGAAATGATTAAAAACAGGAAATATGATCCCGAACACACAACAAAGTTACTGATATGATTTACTGACTACTATACGTTTGTATAATATTACAGGAGTTTAGATACACATATTTCAAGTTTAATTAGTACATATGTGGTAATTTAATTATGAGTAGGTGCCACAGACAGGTCAACAATAGATAAATCTACAATTCTACATGTCTAGCAATACAATGTAAGCTGTTTTTAGAAAATAATCTAAGGTCATCAGAACACACAGAACAATTAGTCTTGCTAATTTAATAATAATAATACATTTAGAACAATGAACAACTAAATTTAAAAAGCATAACTAGGTGCTTATTTAATTGGCATGAATTCCAGCAATGATCCAACAATAATTAATCAGCCTGCGTTCGTAATAACGCGATGAAATCACTATGTAACGCGAAAAAAATATTACGATTTCAAACAATGGATAGAGGGTACTTTGCATGCAGTCTGTGAGAACTGCATAAAAAGTACAAGTAGAGGAATTCATAAGTTACGTACTAGATTTAATAAACAACACAAATATTACAAGGACGAAAATAATTACAAATACGATTCAACATAAAATAATGTAAGTAGTTTACTCACTTGTACAACAAAAGAGTGCAATTAGACAAACCACGAAGGTTTTTGTCATTTTTAAAGCTTTCTTATTATCTCGTACAATCCAGTTCCGTTCTCTCCGTACAAAATACTGAACAAATACTCTATAATTTCACTTTGTTTGGAAGTTAATGCGTATCGATTGATAAACAAATTGTCAAGTCACTCAGCCGACCGACAACGTCTGTCTGCGATGATGTTGCTGTCAAACTAGTAGTGTTGGGCACTACAATAACGATTTTAGAGAAACCGTTTTCCATGGCTATTATTTAAACGATCAGTTAAATAAAGAGGTTTTGGTCAGCTCCAAAATGTATTTTGATAGCAAACAAAGTAAATTGAGCTAATTCTAGTGGTCGACAAAAATAACTTACTGAAAGGTCAGCAAGTAATTTGATATTTTGCAGCCTTAGAATTTATTTGCAGCAATCTATACTAATATTATAAAGCTGAAGAGTTTGTTTGTTTGTTTGAACGCACTAATGTCAGGAACTACTGGTTGGAATTGTAAAAAAAGTGTTGGATAGTCCATTTATCGAGAAAGGTTATAGGCTATATAACATCACGCTACGACCAATAGGAGCGGAGCATAAATGAAAAATGTTGCAAAAACGGGCAAAAAAGTCCTTTTTGAGAGCTTCCGTTGCGTGCGCTGCGTAAACGGTTTAAGTTACGTAGGTAGCCAGTTGACGGGAGCGAAGCCGCGTGGGACAGCTAGTATGTAATAAAATTGAAATCGTGATTCGGAAATTATCAAATATGAGTGAAAATAAGGAAGTGGGTAAGATATGTCGATGAAGCTCCTATTTCTGTCCACAGGGTATAGAAAACTCTAACGTAAAGGAGCTGACTGAACGGGAGATGAATTGAGCGAGCAAAGTGAGCTAAGCTGGGTTGTTTTTTTTTGTGTTTTATGCAAGGGCGGATTTAGGGGCAAGGGGGCACGTGCCCCCCCCCCCAGACGGTATTTTGTGCACTGTGGAGATTCCTTCACAGTACACACTTAGAAGCAAATCATATTATCAGAGTTTTTAAAATATATGAATAAAATAACAAAAATAATCTATTCACCGCTTCACTGGAGGATGTCTTCAAGGTTCTGGACTGGAGAGGGCTAGGCCTCAACGTCAACGGCGAACACATCACTCACCTTCGGTTCGCCGATGATAAAGCTGCCATGGAGACCATGGACGACCCCAGTACAACGCCCGATGACCTCGGTAGAGCTTCCGAAAGAATGGGTCCAAAAATTAACATGGACAAACCAAGTTGATGTTAAAAGCCCATGTCGCACCCACTCCTATCAAGGTCGGTGGCTCCAAAGCCGAAGCTGTGGACAACCATGTCTACCTGGGACAAACGGTCCAGTTAGGCAGGTCCAACCTCGAGAAAGAGGTCAACCGTCGAATCCTACTCGGCCGGGCAGCATTCGGGAAGCTGCGCGGTATTTTCTCGTCCAACTTACCACTGTGTCTCAAGTCGAACCTATGGCTCTGAGACGTGGTCGCTCACAATGGGCCTCATTTAAAAGCTTAAAGTCACCCGAAGGGCAATGGAGAGGGCCAGGCACGGAATGTCCTTTCGTGATTGAATCAGAAATGTAGAGATCCGCAAGAGAACCAGGGTAACCGACATATCCCGAAGAATTGTCAAACTTAAGTGGCAGTGGGCAGGGCACATTGCTCGCTCAACAGATGGCCGATGGGGCAGAAAAGTTTTGGAGTGGCGACCGCGAACCGGAAGACGTTGCGTTTTAAGGCTTCTCACCAGATGGATGGTGAAGGTTGCGGGGATCCGCTGGATGCGGGACGCAAGGGACCGATCAACGTGGTGACGCTTGGCCTATGTCCAGCAGTGGACGTCTTTCGGCTGATGTGATGATGATGATGAACAGATAGGACATAAGTGAAACTCTTGTCTTTCATAAACCTTCCTATACATACTTGAACTTGTAGAATTTTAATATTAAACTCCTGGCATACCTAGAAGCAAACGATATTCTTAGTGACCGCCAATACGGCTTCCGCCGAAATTGGTCTACTGGGGATCTTCTAGCGTATGCCATTTACATCTGCAGCGAGGCCATCGATAGGCATAGGGAAGCGCTTGCCGTCTCCCTCGACATCTCAAAGGCTTTTGATAGGATCTGGCACGAAAGCCTTATTGGTAAGCTTCCTTCATTCGGTCTGCCCGGTGGTCTGTGTGATTGGATTGCAGAATTCCTGAGAGATCAGTCCATTCAAGTGGTTATCGAAGGCTGCTCGTCAGACCAATTGGATATTAATGCAGGGGTCGGTACACTCTGCAACTTTATTCTTGCTTCACATTAACGATCTGCTAAAACCTACCTTTGGGTATGCAGACGGCAGCACTGATACTTTTCCAATGCTCGTCCTACCGGGCTTCAGATCCAGGAGGCCATGGTGGCGAGCTTGAACCTGTGCTTGCAGGCAGACTCCGATTGGGGCGATGCCAATCTGGTCAGGTTTAATGCTGCTTAAACCCAGGCGTGTCTTTTTTCCGCTAAGAAGAGGCAATTTCACCTGGCTCCAACTTTCCGAGATATGACCGTGCCAATAACTGACCATCTTGAGCTTCTTGGCGTTATGTTGACATCGACTCTCAATTTTGGCCCATACATTGAGGCAAAGGCTCAGCTGGCTGCCAAAAAGCTTGGGATCCTTGCAGAGGTGAGAAGGTACTTCACGCCAGAACAGCTGCTCAGCTTACATCAAGCGCAAGTTCAATCATGCATGGAGTACTGTTCTCATCTCTGGGACGAATCTTCCAAGTAGCAGCTTGATGCACTAGAGTCAATCGAAAAGCGGGCCAAGAGGCTCATCGGCGACGAGGCACTGGCTAAGTCAATGCTCCAGAGCCTAGAACATCGTACCGGTTACATTTCGGTGAGGGTGTGATTGAAATTGCATGATCTAATTCCGCCCAGCCCGTTTCATCATTGGACTACCAGACGTACGGCGATGCTCCATCGGTACATGGTGGACAACCCATCCATACGGACTAATTGTTTTGAGAATTATTTTATTATGCGTACAGCTAAGGAGTGGCATTCTCCTCAGCGCTTGATCGGAGCGGACGTGTTTTTACGTGTTTTCTGTGATTTTGGTAATGTCTTTTTAACTTATTTTAAATTATCATTTCAAATTATACCCAAACTCGGACCCTCCTCTTTCTTCTTGTGGAAGTGTCCGTAAGAGGTGGCGGACATATTGGTTGGTGTCGGAAGTCTCGCTTTCTCCCAAGTGAGCTCAGAAGCGGAGGGACCTACATCGCTGTCGGCTTTTGGTGAGTCAACCAAGACAACATCAAGATTTTGCAAATCTCGAAAAGTCGTCCTCGCCCGCCCTGAGGTTCGAACCACGGACGCCGAGCGCTGGGACAACGTTTTCGGTAACTGCGCCAAGTCAACGTTGACGTCACCGTGCGAAATTTGTAACCTGTTGCTACGTTGCTACGGTGCGCGCAATACAACTGTGCCGCGCATCGGCTACGCGCTTGGCGGCTACGATCGCTACGAATGTTTTAACTGCTACGCGTTTGATTACGCCGGCCGACTATTTTGCTTGCTTGTTTACTCGTTGGCTATACTTGCCTAGATATAGAAATACTTTGCAGGATGACTATATTTTTTCTAAAATGCCTAAAATAAAAATAACACAATCATCTGCTCAGCCAGCCCCTTCGAATGAGGAACAGTGTGTTACACCAACAACTAGTATTGCGACTGTACCTTGTGAATCGGAATACATTAATACACAACAGAGGTCAACAAAGCGTCCTTGTTTGGATTTTAGTCCTACAAGTGAATTTGATGATTTTAAAGAAGAGATGCGAACTATGCTGGCCAAATCGAATTCAAAACAGGAAAGCATTTTGGAAAAATTTATGGCAAAAATAACCCTCGAACTAACAGAGTTAAGAACTCAAAACGAAGAATTGCGTAACATCAGGTCTGATCTGGAGGAGTCGGCAAAATTAATGAACGCCAAATACGAGGATATGAGAATTAGCATGGGTAGGCTGGATGGTGAACGTTCGGAGCAGCGTAAATATATAAGCCAGCTGGAAAAACAAATTCAAGATATGCATGGAAATCATAGGTCTGCCGTGATCGAGCTGCGTAATATCTCCTCAAAGGACAAAGAAAACGTCAGGGACTTGACGAAAATAGTCGTGGGTGTGTGTAAATCCTTGGCGGTGGTGGTGAAACCGGAAGAGATTCGGGACGTTTATCGAGTGCCGAGCAATCAAGGCCCTTCAAAACAAATAATTGCTGAATTTCAATCAGTCGTTACAAAAAACACAGTACTCCGTGCTGTGCGTGACTTTAACAAAGGGAAGCCACCATCAGAAAAATTAAATAGCGAACATGCCGGTCTAACTGGTGAACGTACCCCTATATATGTCGCTGAACGTCTCCCAGTAGCTGCCAGGAAGCTCTTCTATGATGCCCGAAAGTTTGCTAAAAGCAATGGATGTCAATACTGCTGGATAGCAAACGGAAAAATTTTTATTCGAAAGAAAGAAGGGGAAAAACCCATACTCATAATCTCTGAATCCAGCTTTCAAAACCTATTGCATGAGAAAAAGTAATTTTTTAACTTGTCAAATAACATTAGCTTCTAAGTTATTTAAGCATGATCGCGTTTCATATTATTTAAGCATTATTATCTTTTTTGAAAAGGCACCTTCACACACTTACAAAAATCTTTTAATTACACAAGTCTACAATTCACACATGTACATTAAAAACATTCACAAATCACAAAGTTTTTTACTGATAAATTCAGGCAATGATACTCATTTTACTGTGCAAATCAATATTAGTAAGCAATATCGAACATGTTGTATTTGTCTAGTTATTTTTTGGGAAAATTATGATCAGTTCTCTTATGACATCTTCAGGTTAAATTTCGGATTATATATATATTTTGTCTTTAAATGCAAATCACACTAATTTAAATAAAAATGAATAATGTAAATGAAATTATAAATAGTCTGGATACATTTGGTTCCCACGAATCGTTCATTTGTCCTCCTGATAAATGCCTTCAGATCTTGGGAAACCCAAATAAAACGATTAATGTGCTACATTTAAATATACGTAGTATTGGCAAGAACTTCGATAGCGCTCTAGTATTGTTGTGTTCCTTAAAGATTAGGTGTGACGTCATTGTGCTTTCGGAGTGTTGGCTCAATAAAGGTATAAATATTCCGATATTGCCTGGATACACAGCCTATTCATCAACCAAAAGCCTAAATAAAAGCGATGGCTTGGTTGTCTATGTTCTCTCTGACTTACAACATGACGTAACTGAGCCGGCTTTTGTTGATGCTAACTGCCTATTATGCAAACTCACTGACATTGTAATTATTGCTATATACAGGCCACCAGCTTTTCGCAAATTAGACAACTTTTTAAATAGCCTCAATTATATATTAACGTCGGTAACCTCCTATAGAAATATATTTCTGGTGGGAGACATGAACATTAACATTAGCCCAACAAGTAATGACCCAAATTATAATGAATACATGATTTTAACTGCATCACACGGACTCTTACCAGCATACACATCACCTACCAGAGATAAAAATTGCTTGGATCATGCCATGATTAGAACAGAAAAATCTGTAGTATCTTTTATCGTGGACAGTCATATTACCGACCATGTCCCCGTACTTGTCTGTGCAAAAAATATAAAAATACGTCAAACTAACAAACTCCTCTCGAAAGTAGATCTGCCTAAAGTTGTTTTGGAGATTGCAAAAACCGATTTCAGTGCCATTCTTTCATCTAGCAACCCTAATTGGGCTACTGAATTTCTTATTAATACTATTGTGTCTATTATACGTAATAATACAGAAACAACTGGCGTTCCTTCCAGGCTGAGAATAACCAAGCCCTGGATCACGCCAGGACTCCTCAGATGCATTAGAAATAGGGATAACATGCATCGAGAACACAAAAAGACACCGGTCAATTATACTCTTAAATTAACCTATTTACGTTATCGAAATTTTTGCAATAAACTTCTGCATAGGCTTAAAATTAATTACGAAAAAAATGAATTGGAGAAAGCCAAAAATAACCCTAAGAAGACATGGAAAGTTATTAATAGTATAATTAATAAACAAACATCGAAAGCCCCTCCTAGGGAGTTGCTGTCCATATCCAGTCTAGACTGCAAGGCTTCATTGAATGATGTCAATAGCTTCTTTGGAAATATTGGCAAGGAACTCGCGGCTAGTCATGCAAATGGAGGGAAGGAACATGAGTCATTTATGAGGCATAAAGAGCAGGTTAACTCAATGGCCTTACTCTCTCCTGATAATACCGAAGTTGAAAATATTATTTTGGGACTTCGTACTGATTCTGCTCCGGGATGGGATGGAATCAGTTCAAAACTTCTAAAGTTGAGCAGAGAAACTCTAGTGCCCCTCGTCACTCACATATGTGATATTTGTTTCTCTAAAGGTGAATTCCCGAGAGTTTTAAAGAGAGCGGTCGTACATCCTATCCACAAGAGTGGGGAGAGAGGCAGTGTTAATAATTATAGGCCAATTTCAGTCTTGCCGGCGATATCAAAGGTCCTTGAAAGGCTCCTCAACAACCGTCTTGTATCTTTCTTAGAGAATAATAACATCCTTTCCAACAATCAATTTGGCTTTCGTAGGGGGAAGTCCTGTGAAGACGCATGTGCGGCCTTGATTGACGATGTTGTTGAGACACTAGATAAAAAGTCCAAGTGTCTAGGTTTATTTCTAGACCTTTCCAAGGCATTTGACACTGTCTCTGTCCCTATTCTTCTAAAAAAAATGGAGCAAATAGGAGTTAGAGGTCCTGCACTCGCAGTCTTCGCAAGTTACCTATCCGAGCGAACGCAGTGCGTTAAAATCGACACATATGTTAGTGACGAGTGTATATTGTCCTTCGGAGTACCTCAAGGCTCCATCCTGGGGCCTACACTTTTTCTACTTTATGTAAACAGCTTATGTGATTTAGCACTCCCATATTGTTCAATTTATTCATATGCCGATGATACGGCCCTTCTGGTACATGCTGAAAATTGGGACGAAGCCAGGAAGAGAGCTGAGGATGTCCTTAGAATTGTTATGTCTTGGCTAACGGCGAATAGTCTGACCCTGAATGTAGAAAAAACAAACATAATCACTTTTTCTTTGAGATCTCCCTCGCAACCCGACAACTCATTTACAGTTAAGGCTCACATTTGCAATGCAAATGCGAACCGATGTGCTTGTCTTCCCCTGACAAGAACAACCAGTGTAAGATACCTGGGTATAGTTATAGACAGTCTGGTCTCGTGGAGTGCCCAGATTAGGATTTTGTCTGGCAGAGTTAGAAAATTAATTACGGTGTTTAAAAGACTACGATATAGTGTTGATGCGGATACCTTACGTATGGTTTATTTTTCTCTTTGCCAATCAATATTAACTTTTGGCATTGCGGTCTGGGGTGGAGCTCCGAAGACAACCATGTTACAACTGGAAAGGGCACAGAGGGCGGTCCTCAAGGTCATGACTTTCAATCACTACCGGCATAGTACCGCACTACTGTACAAAGAATGTAAGGTCCTGACCGTGAGACAGCTCTTTGTGCTGAACTGTACGTTGCGTAAACATACCGGCCTGAGGTTGGACGCTAATCGTCCGGCAATGCGTAGGACTGCTAACGTTTGTCCCTCCGTAAGACATAGAACCACGCTTGCGCAGCGACATTATATGGTTCTGGGTGGTCGTATATACAACTTTATTAACAAAAAGTGCAGCATTTACAAGTGTAATAAATTTGACTGCAAGGCTTTAGTCAGTAAATGGATCATCACTCTTTGCTATGATGAGGTCGAAAGAATTCTCAATGCGTGACCTTATTCTGCTCCCCCTTTTCCAAACTTTCCTCCATCCCACACATCCTCATACACACATACACACTTACAACACAAAACATAAACACAATACTTACACACGGTTTGCCTCTCAATTCAATTTAATTAATCAATTATTTATATAATTTATATTGTCTGTACCCTTAGGCTTTGTTTAAGTTTTACGTGTACTTTACTCCGAGCTGTATGCATTGTATTGTCCTTGTGAACTTAGAGAGCCCTGACACTCATAACACAAGTTCAATCTTAGCTTGGGTGTCAGAGATGTATAACTCTGTGTCATGTAGAATTCTCAATTTGAATTTTAGTTTTGTTAAACCACATGACGTGACATTGAAATTGTAATCTGGCAATAAAAATTTATTATTATTATTATTATTATTCCCTGCCGGAGTCTGTGTTTCCCGATAGCTACAATCTAGGGGTCTTTAAGTAAAAGTGAATAGGTTTCTTCTAGGCAAGCGTGTTTCACCGTCGACCACATCATCGCTTACCATCAGGTGAGATAGTGGTCAAGCGCGAGCCTATTATTAATAAAAAAAAAAGAAAAATATACATGAAGTATAATACTTCAAGTTTATTTCTGACAGTTATTGTTGATTTTTTTGCCCATGCGCCCCTTGTGGGGCACAAGGGGAGCATGGGAAAAAAATCCTGGATCCGCCCTTGGTTTTATGTGTTCCGTCGTCCCCTTAGAACCTGGCCTATCCGTGACGACTGTCGGGGTACCATAAGTTACAATTGACCGATAGATCAAATAGTAACTTGATTGCACATTTCCTATTCTATCCTACTTCATTCTTAGCTAGCAGTCGTATCTCAGCTACAACTCCAAGCAATTCCTCATCATCATATTCATCTCTTTGGTGACCCAACATCATGATTAATCATTGTTTTATACAATGTCGTGGCCTGTTTTCCAAAATTGATCACTTCATAATGTGGCCAACCATTTCATGAAATGGAAAATAGCCGCTGCCCACATCGTGATAATGGTTTGGCCAGATCAATGAATAATTGGTCAGTGGGTCGTCTTAGTGGCGGATTTGAATAATCAGCACATAACATGAACAGCTAAACGCACACTTCACTCTCTTCACTTCATGATATGGTCAAAAATTTGTGACCATAAAGAAAAATAGTTACAAAATCTACCGTTAGAGGCGCTGATATCGTTTTCTTTTTGTAATGCGTCATTGCGGTGAACAATGTTATTAATCTGATAAAAAACAGTGAAGTGAAACAAAACTACCTATTTGAATTTTACGAAAAGTTATAAATATTTCCTTCATTATTGATATGGCCAAATGATGATTTAAATAACATCACACGGTTTGGTCAGTTTTGGCTGGCCATTCAACGAAATACTACCATATCATGAAATGGTCGGCCATATTATGAAGTGATCATCTATGATCTGGCCACGACATACATATTTGAGCAGTGAGCGAACTCACTGCTCCATTTTCTCTCTCCGTTTTTCAATTTTTTTATTTCCCTTTAATCAAAATATTAGTTATTTATTTCATAACGCTTTACCTCTTCGATACTTAAACCGTTATTCTACGCTAACACGTAATAGAAAACTAATTGACATCACTAATTTACTAGCTATATTTTTATATCAGCGCCATCTAGTATTGTAATAAATATTAAAATGTTGGATTGTTTTTGTGCGTGTTAAGGCTACTCGACGCTAGATGGCATTATTAGCAACTAAAAGACAGCTTCAACTATTGAATAACAGATGACGTTATCTGCCCATTGTTCTGTATTAATTTCATTTTAGCAGGTTTATATACTTGTTTTGTGTTGATAATTAGAACTGATTAAAATTTTTGTTTTTCAAAATGAATATAATATCTTTGTCTAAAATTTATTCCATCCTGAAAATTCGGCCCGTTTTCGCAGCGCGGCGGGAAGTTTAAAACTTTAAATACATAAAATGTCGAATTTCCGATGTGATACAAACAAATATTACAATGCCTAAATGCTAGTGCGCCAATTGTTTTCTTTCTGTTAATTATAATAATTAATTTCTCAGCCATTTTTCTTGGACTGGTAAGTGAAACTAAAGTTCACAGTAATTTGGCTACTAGCCTGAAATATGTGTAACTTGTTATCACTCTTCAACAAGTAAAATTTTAAAATTTATAGAACCCCCGACACATTTTTATTTCATGCTACATAATTTATCTAGTACATAGTAGATACGATTCGATCGGCGATCTATTGAACACGTAATTGTGACAGGATATATTGGGCAAACATCCCGATTCAAGCATTAATAATAATTAATAATTTATTTATTTACCCAAAAACAGATTGTACATAAAATAACAACTTAAAAACTAGCAATCTATTATAAGTTCAATACAATGTAGGAGCATCTTCAACCGAACTAGGTAAAAACCTGTATCTCGGTATACAGCGCCAAACCTCTCAGAATTAAAACGCCTATAACTTTTGAACGGCTAAACCGATTTTATTCAAACATAGAAGAACACTCTCGACAAAATCACCATTCAAACAAAAAACTAAATCAAAATCAGCTCATCCGTTTAGGAGCTATGATGCCACAGACTTACACGCAGATACACAGCAATACACGTCAAACTTATAACACCCCTCTTTTTCCATCGGGGGTTAAAAAGGTCAGTGTTATGCATTACCAGATAAGGCTGTCTTTTAAATACTTAATGCAACAAAATAGGATAGATAGGTACCTACCTAAATTTAGCCTAGGTCGAATCTACAATTAAGTCTTTAGTTGGTATATATTTGATGATAACATTTTATGGAATACTAGCTGATCCCCGCGGCTTCGCTCCCGTCAAAATTATAGCCTATGTTACTCGGGAATAATGTAGCTTTCCATAGGTGAAAGAATTTTCGAAATCGGCCCAGTAGTTTCGGAGCCTATTCGGTACAAACAAACAAAAAAATCTTTCCTCTTTATAATATTGGTATAGATTAAAACATTTCCCACATTTATTCTTATTCATGAACAAATAAAAATATTTGTTGCTCGCAGAACGGACGGCCGATGGGGCAGAAAGGTTCTGGAGTGGCGACCGCGAACCGGAAGACGTTGCGTTGGAAGGCCTCCCACCAAGTGGACCGATGACCTGGTGAAGGTTGCAGGGATACGTTGGTTGCGAGACGCCCGGGAGCGGTCAAAGTGGCGACGCTTGGGGGAGGCCTATGTCCAGCAGTGGACGTCTTTCGGCCGATATGATGATGATGATGTAAACATTGCCACAAAGAACGTTTAGCTACAAATACCTACCTTCCTACCTACCTTGTTACCTACAAATATGCTACCCATCGATCAAAAGCCTAGTCTGTCTATGATTATCATTAGTATTACCTACCTACCCATTCGAATAGTGGCACAGCTAACTTCAGCACAAGAAGTAAGCATGGAAATGTACGATGATTTTACAAGGGAGAACTGCAAAATTCATCCGACACCCGTATGAGTGCAGTGCTACTTGTGTAAGTGTCATAAATATCCGGCCATCTGCACGTTTGATGATCTTAAGACCGTCACATATCCCTATCGGAATTCATGATATACTTAGTCGAAATGAAAAGAAGATAAATTGCAAAATATAGGAGATCTCTAGCTTTGACGGTGTTTAATATTTTTTTTTTTACTAATTAGATAATACCTATGTACCTGAATTAAGTTCCTAATAAGATTTTATTCTCTCTCTCTCTCTTGGTCGATCCCTCATGTCTGAGGATTGTAGTCTGCATCAGGGTTGCACATGGAGCGGATGATCTGCCTCCAACGGTTTCTGTCCAGCGCGTCCCTTACGACTGTGTAGAATTTGGAGGGCGACGAGTCTTTCACTTGATCCATCTTGTTGGTGAACGAACGCGCGATCTTTTGCATTCAGTGTTCCCAACCACAATCATGTTTTCTAAACTACTATTATAAATGTGAAAGTTTGGATGAATGGATGTTTGTTATTCAATCACGCCAGAACGGACCTGGATGAAATTTGGCAAAGAGATAGATTATAGTCTTGATTAGCACTTATACTATTTTTTATCCAGCATGGTAGGTTCCTTAAGCATAATTTCGACATGCACGCGGGAGGAGCCGCGGAAAAAAAATTAGTATTACCTATCGTTAGTCTGTAGTGTCCCACAGCTGGGCAAAGACGCCCACCATTTTTTCCAGTGTGTCCTAGGAAAACATCCAGGTATAAACGAGAAGAATAAGTTAGAAAATTAAGAAAAAGAAATTGGTGACGCGGACGGTAAGTTAGTAATTAAAGTGCTTACACGGTTAATGTCAAAGTTTGACAGGTTTTCAGGCTAACGTAGAGTTCGAAATATAGGTATTCAATAGAGAAGTTTACTGAAAATTTGTTTTTTGTCCGTCAGGTAGATTAGTAAAAAATATTGGACTCGTATTTTCTATTGACACGTAAACATAAAGTGAAGACGATATAATGACTTGAAATATCGTGTGACGTCACGCCGTTAGTACTAAGAACACTTTATACTGCCTTAGTGACGTCACAAGCCCCCACCGAGTTCAAGCTCCTGAACTTTGATGCGCTTTAACTGTGTAAATGTTTATTGATTTGGTAAAGCAAAAAAATACGTGTCCAATATTATTTGATAATCCCACTGACGGACTAAATAGAATTAACTATCATTTTCCTACTCGGGAAACATCCGTATTCAGAAAACGGAGATAGGTAGGTAAGTAAAATTTCTTAGATAATAATTTTGCTTTATTTTACTGATACAAAAATATAGGTAGGTATACATCTTAATATTTATATAAATCTCGTGTTTGTCCTCAATGGACTCCTAAACCACTTAACCGATTATAATAAAATTCGCACACCATGTGCAGTTCGATCCAACTTGAGAGATAGGATAGTTTAAATCTCAAAGGGTAGGGTAGGTAGGGTAGGGTAGGTAGGGTAGGGTAGGTAGGGTAGGGTAGGTAGGGTAGGTAGGGTAGGGTAGGGTAGGTAGGGTAGGGTAGGGTAGGTAGGGTAGGGTAGGTAGGGTAGGGTAGGTAGGGTAGGGTAGGTAGGGTAGGGTAGGTAGGGTAGGGTAGGTAGGGTAGGGTAGGTAGGGTAGGGTAGGTAGGGTAGGGTAGGTAGGGTAGGGTAGGTAGGGTAGGGTAGGTAGGGTAGGGTAGGTAGGGTAGGGTAGGTAGGGTAGGGTAGGTAGGGTAGGGTAGGTAGGGTAGGGTAGGTAGGGTAGGGTAGGTAGGGTAGGGTAGGTAGGGTAGGGTAGGTAGGGTAGGGTAGGTAGGGTAGGGTAGGTAGGGTAGGGTAGGTAGGGTAGGGTAGGTAGGGTAGGGTAGGTAGGGTAGGGTAGGTAGGGTAGGGTAGGTAGGGTAGGGTAGGTAGGGTAGGGTAGGTAGGGTAGGGTAGGTAGGGTAGGGTAGGTAGGGTAGGGTGGGTAGGGTAGGTAGGGTAGGTAGGGTAGGTAGGGTAGGTAGGGTAGGTAGGGTAGGGTAGGTAGGGTAGGGTAGGTAGGGTAGGGTAGGTAGGGTAGGGTAGGTAGGGTAGGGTAGGGTAGGTAGGGTAGGGTAGGTAGGGTAGGTAGGGTAGGGTAGGGTAGGTAGGGTAGGTAGGGTAGGTAGGGTAGGGTAGGTAGGGTAGGGTAGGTAGGGTAGGTAGGGTAGGTAGGGTAGGTAGGGTAGGTAGGGTAGGGTAGGTAGGGTAGGGTAGGGTAGGTAGGGTAGGGTAGGTAGGGTAGGTAGGGTAGGGTAGGTAGGGTAGGTAGGGTAGGTAGGGTAGGGTAGGTAGGGTAGGGTAGGTAGGGTAGGGTAGGTAGGGTAGGTAGGGTAGGGTAGGTAGGGTAGGTTAGGGTAGGTAGGATATTTAGTAGATGAATGTTTGGTGTTTTTATGGCAAAACAAAGTTTGCCGGGTCAGCTAGTGTATATATATAGATATCTAAACACATCACAGCAAAATACTTCACCACAGCCCGATAACAGAAACAAGTAAATAACGAAACAAGTAAGCAAGTATATAAAGTACATAACCGTCCACAAAATCCAAGACAAGGAACCCCGACCCAATAAGACGTCGAAGTCCCATAGAAAAGGACGAAACCAAATTGGTAATTCCATTCTCCAGGTTGGTTTTTCGAGACACAATTAGGACATTTTGTTGGAGTTCGGGTCGTGTAATAAAATTAAGGAGACGCCGGTCGCTCGCGGTAAGTCGATGTCTTCGGCCGGCATAAAACAAATCCGCCCCGAGCCGCCGTGAGGACTGGCGCACACAGACCCGTGGAGACTTCTTTCTTCTTTATTTTTGTTTTAAGTAACTATCTGTAGGTATGTTTGTTTGGGTACAAATTATGAAGACTTTTTTTAAAGTATTGCAAAAATATTCAGCATCTTATAGGCACAAGGGTGAGTACAACAAGGTTTAGCTATATTGTGTGGGTAATTTTGAAAAGATTACTCCAGTTACTGAAAATGTACTTGGTGTATTTAACTGGACTTATTATTTTTAACAACTTAGTGCATATACCTAGTTGTATTTCCAGCAATAAACGGCTGCTAGCTAGATAAAATAAAACTCAGCTACTGTATTATCAACACCAGAGTTATGTAAAACTGTCTCAAAAAGAAAAACACAATACAGTCCTTTTTTCTTTTTTTACCCGACTGCCGAAGGAGGGTAATGTGTTTATCAGCCTATGTATGTATGTATGTTTGTTCCTATGTGGCGTTCCAAAGACCAAACGCGTTTCACCGATTTTGATGAATCGAAAGTCAATCGATTCGTCTTATACCATGCGAGTGTCACTGGCTACATTAAAATTGCAAAATAGAAAAATGGCGGGTTTTGGGCGCCATATTGTGGAGTCATATTTTTTTTTTCCTCCCAACCCATCGTGTGGGATAGCAAAATAAAGGGATTTAAGAGGTGATTTCAATAATATATAACACTTATATGTTAAAATGTACCTAATTCGAAAAAAAAATGTTAACTAAAAACATAAATAAATAAAGAAAATTTAATTCAAAGAATCAAAAAACCCGACTGCTTAAAAAGCGAACTAAAAAGACGTGAACAAGAAGAGAATCATGCTGTGCATTCTGAAGATACATATTCGCGAGCTGGCTGACCAAAACCACATGTATCCTCCGACTGCACAGCATGAATTTCTTCTTGTTTACGTCTTTTTAGTCCGCTTTTCAAGCAGTCGGGTTTTTTGATTTAACTTTTCGTCTTCTGCGTTTTTCTAAGAAAATCTGAAAGATACATTACTACAAGAGAAGAACAACTCCCATCACTGTCCACTGTTGAACAAACGCCTTCCTGTAGTTACGCTACAACGCCCGGTACTCCACTTTCCACATCCAATCCTCCGTAATACCTTATTCGGGCTACCAATCTACTGTTATAATTATTCTAACCCACCTGAATGTTCTAGGATCTAAATCCTTACCGAAACACGATTGCCAGTGCACGCGCAACCTTTTGTGTAACTTTTGACAAATATGGTAAAACTGAAAACATTCCCAGCATATCGAAATTTCCGCCAGATCTTAAAACTGTAAAAAAAACAGACTTGTTACGTGTACACCGGTACCGAACGAGATTTTTCCACCTCAACGCCATCTCCACAGGTTTTCGCACGTGCGCGATGTTCACATATTCTGAATAACACTTGAATAGCGCGTCCTAACGCACTGGACACTCGCCCCCGTACCACGTGACGTGACTACACTGCCACGACACTTTGTTTGTGTATCAAAACGGACAACAACCGTGACTTTGTAAATGGCCGGGACGTGGTTATATGCTGTTTTAGTGCGGCCTTTTTGTATCCTTTATGTTTATATGAAGGCATTTCCTTAGTACCTTACCTTTACAAGAGAATATGGGAACTATCTAATCCATACAAAGTAATTTTGTACCTCAATATCTGTTGTGGGTTCGTGTAAGCAGTTATGAATATTTTTGTTGAGTGTAGACCTGTCGTAGCAGTTGACCTTTTAATGCGGAATTTTTCGTAGATCATTTGTTAGCCCCGTAGATCATGTGTTACTCAATTACTAACTAATATTTTCTTCTGAGAAACAGGTGGGTCTTGTTGGGCATCACTAAAGAAAATGTGATTTTTATGGAATATTATTAATTGCACATCGAATAAATAATCACCTATTAATTTATTTCCCTCATTTATATACTTTTTACATCAGAAATACTGACTGCACAACGAATTAACCAGAGCGTACAAACGTTATACTCACACACACAGCCCAAGAGCGAGCGAAGCGAGCTCGGGAATTTAGGGCATCCCGACACGGATAGGTTAGGATCGAATGGGATGACGGGAGCTGAAGTGAGCGAGCAAAACGAGCGAACTCAGCTGCCGTCATCTCCTTCATGTTAGGTTACTTTAGACCCTACAGACAGAAATAGGAGCGCTGCAATTGTTGCTAAATTAATAATATTTTATGGTAATTATTTTGCTGTGCAATCGGCATTTTTAATTAGAATACCGATTATATTTGGATACAAAAAAAAAATACTACCCTTTTTTTTAAAGAATTTTCTTCATTATAAACAGAAAATCTATAATAAGTAATAGATAAACTGCAGCCTAGATCCAGCGCCAACCAACCACATTCAGTATTCGCTTAGTCCACCGCGTCCGAAGCACCTGTAGTCTACAAAATATAGTGTCGAGCGCTAACACCGAGTGGAGTCGCAAAGTTGGCCGCAGTTAGGAAAGATTTGTCGCGAGCCCGCCAACTAATGCCTTATACTCTTGCTCTTGTAAGTAAAAATTATGATTATCGCCCGGCGCGAGCGAAGCCCTTGATCCCTAACTAACGGCCTGAGACGCAAGACTTTCCTTTTCTTTTCAACTATAACTCTTTTTTATTGGCTCCGCGGCGGTTGCAGCGCCAGCGGCCACTGGATTAGGGACTGACCTAACGGATCGGAGAACTAACGACTCCTGAACGTACGTTATTTACAAATCGGGATCCAAGATGCTTGTTTGTGAGCTAGTGGAGCAAGGTGGGACAGTGACCGATGTAGGTGGGTTATTGGGGAAATATCTGTGGAAAGTTTAGGTAGGAAATATTTTATTCGTTAGCCTCTCTACAAGAGTGTCTCTGAAGTTTTAATTATAGATAAATAGCGTAGGGTCTATTCCAGCATAAATATCTCTCAGTTTCCCAACTGAAATCCAATTATCTGTCTACAAAAACCCAGCTCGGGTAGTACATAGGCAGCGCGAACATCATAAAACACAAGTCAGTCCTCAAGTGCAATACAATACATAAATGAGAGTGGCCGGAGACGGCGCGAGCCTGCGACGGTCGATTAAGGAAGCGACTGCACCGTTGCCTTGGCGACGGCGCCATCTTGGAACCCCTGTACCCACCCGCACCCCCGCGACCCCCACGTATACCCACCACAACCCCCACTGTAAACAACTCGCTGTATCGTTGCACTGAAATACTCGATATATTTAAAAGGCTCTCCAGTCCCCCTGAATCACTGGCGTAAGATAAAATTGTCAATTTATTGAGGATCAAAAAATATGATTGCACTGCACGTTGGTAACTATTTACTAAATGGGCATATAAAGACGAGAGTGCATTTTAATGGCTTTTCAGTTTTCACTGGATCTGAGAAAAGCTTTAGTGGAAAATAAAATGAGTGTTACTCAAGTTGGTAAAATTTACGATGGTTCTTGTAGGTAGAGTTTGTTCGTATTTTTGCATCAGTGCAGTTAATTGATATTAGAAATACTTACCAACAAATCAATTAAGGAAAGTAAAAAACCGGCCAAGTGCGAGTTTGACTTGCGCACGAAGGGTTCCGTACCTTTATCGCAAAAACGGCAAAAAAACCACGTTTGTTCTATGGGAGCCCCACTTAAATATGTATTTTATTCTGTTTTTAGTATTTGTTTTTATAGTGGCAACAGAAATACATCATCTGTGAAAATTTTCATTATTAAATTTAAATTTCAACTGCCTAGCTATCACGGTTCGTGAGATACAGCCTGGTGACAGACGGACAGACAGACAGACAAACGGACCGCGGAGTCTTAGTAATAGGCTCCCGTTTTTACCCTTTGGGTACGGAACCCTAAAAAGAAGGCTGCATTTACAGATTTTCCTTGTTTGTCAACTCGTCATTTTGTTCAAGCACATACTAAAAATCTTAAACACAACTGCCGCAACAATTTGCTCACTATATAATGGCTATATTTACAATGTTACGACCTCAGACGATGGAAAGCTTAGTAAGGAAGCTTCATATGGCATAGAAGTGAAGTCTAGCGTGCTGTGTGCATACACTTATATACTTAGCTGTATAAACCGACATTTTCGTATCTACTTAGTTGTATAAAAACCGGCCAAGTGCGAGTCAGACTCGCGCACGAAGGGTTCCGTACCATTATAGCAAAAAACGGCATAAAAAGCACGTTCTTTGTCTTGGAGCCCCCCTTAAATATTTAGTTTATTCTGTTTTTAGTATTTGTTGTCATAGCGGCAACAGAAATACATCATCTGTGAAAATGTCAACTCTCTAGCTATCACGGTTTTTGAGATACAGCCTGGTGACAGACAGACAGACAGACAGACAGACGGACCGCGGAGTCTTAGTAATAGGGTCCCGTTTTACCCTTTGGGTACGGAACCCTAAAAACGAAAATTGTCGAACACACCTAATGGAGAGTAATAGGTACTCGTCAAAATAAGAATATATTGGTGATTAAATGAAATACCGAAAGAATATGATTACGTTTTAGGTTGCATCAACATGGCAGATGCCAGGAGGGTGACCACAAGCTCTTAGAGTAAGGTTATTTTGAGATCGAGTAAGTGACAGATGTATACACGTCATATACATCTGTACCTTACTCGATCTCAAAATAACCTTACTCTAAGAGCTTGTGCTCACCCCCCTGGTGTCATTTTTAACCGACTGCCCAGAAAGGAGGAGGTTATCAATTCGACCGTTTTTTTTAAATGTTTTTTACCTCATAACTTTTTACTGGGTGAACCGATTGATGATTATTTTTTTAATTGCCATCTAGTGCTTGTCATGTGGTTCCATTTAATATTTCATCAAGATCTGATGAAGAACTTCAGAGTTATACATCAGAACTCTTCAATAAATGATGGCAAATCACTCGGGATTGCTGCAATCGCAAGCCTATTTATTGTTTACACTATTTCATAACATAACATCATACTGGTACGCTCTAAAGGGGTACGCAGGTGTGGAAAGTTCACCCTGGTATACTCTCATTCCGCCGATTTGTTTAAGTTTTATGATATTTAGTTAATGTATTTTCACTTTGGGCATTATAGGTACCTAGCCTATAGAACTGGTCCATTATGTACCACAACTTTTTACTAAAAAATAAAAAACTTTTTTACAAAAATGGCAACCGACTTCCAAATAAAAACACTACAAAGTGAAAAATAACTTCAATTTCGGAGGACGGTGTCAAAAAACGAAGAAACGAAAACAGGAACACCGATTTCCGAAGTTGAAGTTATTTTTCTCTTTGTGGTGTTTTTACATACGAAAAAAAAAACGAAACCAGTACACGAAATACACATTAAGACAACAGTAGGTATGATTAGGTACTTTATTGCAATGATTGCTAAATGTTTTAATTGATATTGAGAACTTGTTTGTGTAAACAATATTTATATCTATCTTCTCTCTATCTATATACATAAAAGAGAAAGTATGTATGTATGAATGTTCCTTATAGACTCCGAAACGGCTAGACCGATTTCAAAAATTCTTTCACCGTTGGGTAGCTACACAATCCTCGGGTGACATAGGCAACTTATTTTGTACGTGAACGGGTACTACGCGGGTAAAACCGCGAGGCGTCCGCTAGTAAGACATATTTAAAGGAGTATTTTTTTGTTAATGTTGAAAAATATGTAGACTATACTATTTCGTATTTTAAAACCTTGGCTCTTGACTGCATCAAAGAACGTTATCTAGGTAGGTTCTTGATTTACAATGCTCTCCAAATAAAGATAAATAAAGAGTAATTTTTCCCGCGATGAATATTGAAGCAGTGATTCAACGGTGACCGTGAACGGTGGACGGTGACCGTCCAATTACACGTGAACGGTCGCGAAGACAAATGGCGAACATTACTCAAGATTAGGAGACGCCCGACTCTAGTCCACCTAATGTCGCCGACTGCACTAAATCATACCACACGATTCGCTAAAAACATGCACGATAAACCATCCACCATTTTTTTAACGGCAGGCTTGTATGGACATTTCGTACCGCTAATAAAATTTCGTATTTTGGGATTTTTTTTGTTTTAATTGGTAGTTAATATGATAGATAATCCCTTTTTAAATTCGTAGATTTTTTGAACTTGGGACGTAAAAGTTAAAACCATTTTTTTAAAGGTTATGTGCTCGTGGCTAAATAATAACAGCCGCATGGGTCGATCTTCAAGGTTAAGCAACGCTTGACGAGGTCGGTCCGTGGATGGGTTACCATTTCAACTTTATACCATTTCAAACTCGGTAGTTTCCTCCGTGCCTCGGAAAGCACGTTAAGCCGTTGTCCCCGGCTGTCATTTGAAGATCTTTGACAGTCGTTACGGTTAGTCAAAAGCCTAAGATCTGACACCAGTCTTGCCAAGAGGTATCGTGTTACCCAGTTACTGGGTTGTGGAGGTCAGATAAGCAGTCGCTCCATGTAAAACACTGGTACTCAGCTGAATCCGGTTAGACTGAAAGCCGACCCCAACATAATTGGGATAAAGGCTAAGCAGATGATGTTATGTACTAGTGTACCAATGTAGATTGTTACATATAGATAAATGTGACATATTGTTACATAATGTGTAAAGTAAATGTTCTAAATTTGCTATCTTTTTAATGTTTTACTTACCATTAAGTAGATAGATTGAGATGAGGATCATTTCTACTCAGTGGGGTGCATTATGAGATACATACTTATGTCCCGCAGCAGACTGCAACAGTTTGATAAAGAGGAGTTTGATTTTATTTAATGTTATTTCTATTTCAAAATAATTTGTGTTATTTTACAAAAGGCAACTTTTATAAACATAACTGCGTTTAGTGTACGATTTTATTACGTTTGTTTATTAAAATGTTTTAAATGATATTATTAATTAATCCGAAATTCTAAAAATAGTAAACTTACGTGAAAAGTATGCGGTACCATATCTGCCGTTCACCTTTAATATTTCACCGAAAATTTTGCGGGTGAATAATGCCGAAGTTTCTTCATTTAAATATTATGTACTATAAATACATACAATATGGTCGGTAAGCATTTACCGTTACACATAGGTACTAATACCCATTAAGTTGATATTATTAAAGTAGAAGGCAATCTGTACAACGTTTTAATGTATTATGTAGAATTATAAAGGCGTAGAGCCCCCGCTCACTTCTTATGATTTATTCATAAGGGAAGAACAATGTTAAATTTGAACATGCCTACTTGTACGCCAGCGTTTTAGTAGAAAATGTCAAGGGTTTATTAAGTAATTTGTTTTTCATAAAGATTTATTGATGAATATTGTGAATATACACATGTAATGACTTCATTAATATTGGTAATTAATTGCATACTTTTACGGCAAACTGGTGTAACATAAGGCTTAGAGAAAATTGAGGAAAATTAGTTGTGTGGCTTATTTGTACGAGGTAACTGCGTAGCAACAGAAATTTCTTTTAAGTAGGTAAGGTTATTTTTAAGTGATGAAGAAGTCATAAGGTAAAATATAATATTTACGGTAAAAAGCTCTGTTGGAATATACAATCTACAGCATTTCCAAATAATATGTTTGAAAGTGTAATCTTGAAGTAGTAGAATCCGTAGTAAATGTACCCATTTTGTCAGTGCTTACAAAATTCTAAAGCTGAGAGCCAGTGCAATATACAAGGAGGGAAGTTTGTGAGGCTGTGTGGGTGAGCCGGGCCCCGAGCACGGGTGTCGGGCCCCACAGCACTCAGCGAGACCTGCTTTATACACATAATATTTATACGAAAAGAAAACTTGTTTGAAGTCGTGAACAAAGCCAATCCGCCGCGGTTATTCGTGATATTTCCAGGCAAAGTTGTACCTTATTCGCAAACATCGAATCCCGAACACAATACAGTGCGAAACGAAATTCGAAGGATAGATAATTTCGGAGAGAAAGAAATAAGGCGAAAGGGAAAAAATATAAATTGAATAGTCGAATACACGCATCCCGGCATTACCATAAAGGCAACAGGGATCAAGCGGGATTCCTCTACGAACTTTTTTATTTTCCTTCCACCTCTAAATCTCCCAGGCAAAGCTTCGCGAATCTGCAAATGTTGATTTGATGATGTGGTGTCTGTGCGCGTCGTGCGTGCGACACAATGTCGCGCGGCGTCGCGTCGCGTCGCTCAGCCCGCACTGCTTATTGCTGACCTGAATTTTATCGTTCATGACATGATGTTGCGACGTCAGCGTCCCGTCGTCGTACGAGCGGCTTTGATTACTTGCACTTTTATTGCCTCCCGCTCGTCTAAGATTTGTAGCTCCGCCGTAGCTCGATGAAATCTGCTTTAGTGTTTGTTTATTCAGCGCGACGGAGGAATAAACATAACCGTATATCCCGACGGCACGTATATCTAAAACAATTGAGTAGGAGGGCAGGGTTGTAGAGCGAGTAGATAGCTAACGAGCAGGAGCAAAAGGTTGCGGCGCTGGAGGGCGGATTACGGTGCTCATCCATTGCGGTCATTAAGACACATTACCCCGCCCCGGGCCACCCTCGCGCCGCCGCCGCCCGCACAGACCCGCTTTTTAATTCAACTTTCCTCCTTCACCAATTTGCATGATTACTTTCGTTTTTATTGTGCTCCTCCGCGGCTCTATTCCTTTAAAGTATCGGTTATTTGGATAAGCCGAGCACACTAAATGAACATGTATCTCGAATTAAATAACACTCTTGCAGCAAGGGTATAAAAAAACGTATTATTGGGATTTCACTTTCAGAGTATCCTTTTACGCAAGATCTTAGATAAAAACTCCGGTCTATTAAGTGAGTGTTGGATTGTAATTAAATTGTAACTATCCCACAATCTGACAGTATTTAAGACAGATTTATAAATTGCTAAGGATCCCTAATTTTAGTATCACATAATGTTGTAAATCAGCAATCAGCCGACGTAACTCTCGGTAACAGCACCATACATTAGCGGGCAGCACTAAACCGCCGAAAACAACTATCCAAGCTACAATTTTGAAACAATTACCTCCAGCTCAATATCGTAAGATTAAGAAAGTCCACGCTCGGAATTAGGATTTGGGAGCGAATGAGGGCAAACCGTCTTAACAGCCCGACTCCACAAATTGCGGACCTTAACGACGGCATAAAACTCGAGTCGCTCTCCCGGAGACGCCACAGATTGTACTCAGACTTAGTTCAGGATTAATGGTGTAGAAAACAGATTATCATTGGCTGGATTTCCATTAGTTTGGCCCCTGCCACCGGCGCGTGAAACCTACGGAGATAGCAGCCACTCGCTGTTATTATTTTCCACATAACGGAGCAACGTCTCCCAATTTAATTCTATTAGGTTCTGTCGCGTTTGAACGACAGCACAATAAAGTCGTTTGAGTGGCGACGAGTCGCTCCGCTCGCTCCGCTCCGCCGCGCGTCGCTCCGTGCCCTCCTCTGATATACGCTCATTTGATTTCCGCCACTGTTCTGTTTATAAATTTTATATTGAACACGCTTTATGCGATGTTTGTTCAGTACCGAAAGTGTATGTGAGTGATTCATATTGTTTTCGTTTGCTATTTTATATTGAGATGGAATGAATTTTGATTGGGAGTGGAATGTTAATTGCCATGCTACTATTGAATGTGTAGGGATCCATGAAAAAGAATAAGCGATCTACTGTCGGATAGTCTGCGGACACCAGGCATCTTATATTAAACCTAAACCGTAACACAGACAATATAATACTAGCATACAGATTATCGCATACAAAGAAACCGTGCCGACATAACTAGCGTTTTCCGTCTGATTAGCTGAATATTTTTTGTACATCGATCGCGCTCGTTTCCGTTCCACGGTGATAGATGGTGTTAGCAGCGACTTGCTAGTAAAAGGGTTTACTCGGTTCTTGAATATTTTTTTCTTTAAATACAGTGACTGATTTGTTTTATAGTATTTTTTTCCCGTTTTTACAGTTTCATTGCACCAAAATGTGTTACACAATACAAATTTAAACAATCAAGTAAACAAAAAATCAATCATGCAGAAACTTTAAACCGCGCCATCTATTGGCATCAATTTAAAAAAATCCGTTCAAATAATCTATGAAACGTGAATTAGGTGGCCAATATTCCATATTTATTAAACTAGAACGTACAATTTTTATGTTAAATTCCAGAACATGTTAATTTTACACACAATTCAATAACAAATCGGTGCATATCGCGCCATCTAGTGACATTTATTTGAATCAAATTTTCTTTCTTAGCGCTGGGACCCCGTGACCGTAATGAACTTAACCTAATGGTACCTAATTAAAGAAGTTCTTCATGATAATTTTCCTGAAAAGCAATAGAAAACAATCCTATTAGAAACTATTAAATGAATAATCTTAAATCTTAATCATGTCTACGACAGGGGTTAAAACTAATTTGTGTTTCTTGCCAAATGTTTTTTTAACCGACTTCAAAAAAAGAAGGAGGTTCTCAATTCGTCGTAATCTTTTTTTTATGTATGTTACCCGATTACTCAAAGACACCTGCAACGATTTGACAAATTCTTCTTTTGTTAGAATGGATATACTTTCCAGGTAGCCCCATGGTCATCAGATCAGGATCTGATGATGGGATCCCATAGAAATCGAGGCAATTCCTCAAATATTATAGGCATACATAGAGCGATTTTGGTATTTTCATCAGCAATGCAATCATTTGCACTTAGAAAGTATCATTTGGTGAATTGGAGTCGATGAAGAAGACAGCAGATTTCCACTGGAACTCCTTAATGATAAGTTTGTCATGGGTATAAGATAATATCTCGAATAGTTAACCGACTATGATGAAGAAAATACTTATAAATAAATGGTACTCATGAAAATGGTACCTGTCGAACTGATCTGATGATGAAGCTGGAAGATAGGCAATGGAACTCCGAAATAAAACAATGTATCTTAGCCGTGTTTGGGTTTATTGCAATCATTATGAGATGTACTTTGGCTATAAATGATTTTAATGGTAATTTAAGGTAGGCACTAAAACTAAAAAGTGAAAGATAAAACACTCTACAAAGCGAAAAATTACTTTTTTTGTCGAAGTCAGTGTCGAAAAACGAAAAGCAATTGGTACCAAAGAACTCGGGAAAAGAAAGTTATTTTTCGCTTTGGAGTGTTTTGTTTTGGAAGTCGGTTTGATTTTTTTGTTAAAAAGATTTTTAATTCACACATTATAACTTCATGAGCTAATCCACAATTCTTTTTCAGGGTGCCGAACCAGAAGCGACCACACGGAGCTCTATTGCTGTTACTCACGTGTCTGTCTGTCCGTAGTTGTGTGACAGATCACACAATTTTGTTCCGAAGAATTTTTTAACTGCCCATTGACCTATAAACTTGAAATTTCGTGATAATGTATGTTATTACGTATATTTTACTAACAATACCCAATATATTGAAAATCTGAATTATACTTTGGCGCGGAACCCTAAATGTGCGAAGTCCGACATGCATTTGGCCGGTTTTATATGGTTCCGTAACCAAAGGGTAAAAGCGGGATCCTATTACTAAGACGCCGCGGTCCTTCTGTCTGTTTGTCTGTCCGTCTGTCACCAGGCTGTATCACATGAAACGTGAAATTTTCACAAATGATGTATTTCTGTTGCCGCTATAACAACACATACTAAAAATAGAATAAAATAAATATGTAAGTGGTTCTCCCATACAACAAACGTGATTTTCTTGTCGTTTTTTGCGATAATGGTACGGAACCCTTCGTGCGCGAGTTCGACACGCACTTGGCCGGTTTTTCTATACGCCTATCATGCTAAATGTATTAAAGACAAAACATGAAATTCCAAATAGAAATTTCTTTCTTATGTTTCATGATTAATGCAATTCTAGACACCTATCTTCCAGAAACACCAAAACACATAATTTCGGTTATTTCAACTACAAAATACGAACCGAATCCGTAATGAAATGTCGCACCGGTTTTTCCGTTTAAAAACATTACACGTACGATGTTGCGATGTTTTAATGAATACAAATTACATTTGCAAATATGCTTAATCCAGAAATTAGTTACGTTGTCTCCCCTGCCCCGCGTACCCTGGGGCCTGTGGGCCGTGGGGCCTGGCGGCTAAATACCACCGCTGCATCCCATTTTCATATTCCGTCTGCAGGTATTTCTACCGCAGTGTATTAGATATTCGGGGAACATACAATGGCAGCTAGCATCTAGGTGCATGTATTATTTTGGTTTAGGTGAGTTCGTTGGATGAGAGTAGGTATTATATAAGTATGATGAAAGTATTATTTTGGGAAGGTGAAGGAATTTGGGTTCATATTGAAAAGACTTAGCCCAGTTATCAATATCTTTACGACCAAGACAATACTTTTTGATCTTCCTACATCATAAATATTATATCTATACGTAAGTATTGTCTTGGTAAGTAATAGCATGTGATGAGGAGAGGTTTTCTTTTTGGGCAGAAAGAATAGGAAAATTGGCCATTCAATACGCATTGACACTTAAAACGTGTGTCTGGCACTAACGCTCAGTTTCCCACCTTAAAATTATCGGAGAATTAATGTGACAAATTGTCAAGCACGCGTTATCTGCTGTGATTGGTTGAATGAATTTTCAACAGCCAATCACAGAAGATAACGCGTGTTTGACAATTTAATTTATATTCATGTGATTAAAGTTGGTTTTACCCAATATTTGAGAGTCAAAAGTGGAGTTAGAAAAATTTGGCCCGTCTTGCGGACCGGTCGCATTAGTCATGACGATTTGGTATTACGAACTGTAGTCAGCGGCAATACTAACAACTAACTTTCGATTAGTATTTGGTATTATATTTTGAAATCTTAAGACGTCGAAGAATCTTATAGTGCTTTCATCTTCCTGTCATCATCCCAATTTATTCGGGGTCAGCGAGCACGTTTTCTTCTTCCATAAATATATATTCATCTTCATCTAACTAGTCAACTCCTTTCCAGCAATATAATCTCTCAAATAATCCATCCATCGTAAGAATCTTAAAATGTACTGCAAAAATTCTTAGTCCTTTCCTTCAATTAAAGCTACACTAAAATTCAATAGACCCGCTAAGCGCTTTCCCACTCCCATTTAATTTTAGAACCACAGACAACCAATATAAGTTCCATAGGGTAGAAAATTGTATAAACACAGTCTATAGCGGGGCTGTAGGTATAATAACCGGAATTGGGCTTCTTTACGCCTCATCTAGCGCTCGTTATGCCTCGATCGTAAATCTTCATTCACCCCCCTCTCCCCCACCAGGGTGCTGTTTCACCCCCGCTCTTGATTTCGGCTTCCCACCACTCGAACCTTAGATATACTCATAACATATAATAATACGTTAGTGTTGACGTGATGAGTATTTAAATGCGAGGTTTATGGAGCATCAAGTATTTTCGGAGACATTTTGGAATACTTAATATATGGAGCATGTTTTTAAGCTCGTGATTATGACGTAAGAATTCAAGGATTTTTAAGTTGAGGCTTTTGTTTCTGATAATTTTGCTATCTGTTCTTAGATGGATCGTCTTTATTATCTTATTTACGCTATATAGCTGCCACTCAAATTGATTTCTGTTCGGTAAAATCAAAAGACAGGATTCGTATTCCAGTCAATCTACGCAAAAGTCAATCAATCAATTGGCCTAGCCTTTTACTAAATATGTTGAGGTTGGGCTTCCTATCTCTGTTTCGGTGAATCTCAACATATGCTTTTTTTAGTAAGTTTTGGTTGCACATTGTATTTTCAGGTTTTCAGAAAAAAATAAGTGTATAAACCAATTATCAGGGTAAGCCATCACATATTTTCATATTATGCCAGGAATATCAACCAAGTTACGTTAAAAATTTTGGTCTAAACTTAATTTTGCAGATTTAAACGGAAGGCTCCTAAATAATTTAATGAAAAAACACTAAATATGAGAAATATTTAGTTAATTAAATATAAATAAGTTTTGTATTGAAAACTGAGAGCCGGTTTTTGAATTAGGTTTTCAGGCTACAGTAGAGTTCGACAAATGCTCAACTTCAAATTGCGTAACGAGCAAATTAAAAAAAAATACAATTAATTTGCTTTTGCAATTATTATGCATGTGGTATAGATTACATTAGTATACGAGTATACTACGAATTAAAATACTATTGAACACTGTGTCCTTCTGATGCGAAAACTAAAAAAAGTCCAACTACTTAATTCAAGTCACCATTAATTTATAATCGTTGAACAAAATGGTAAGTTCCAAAGAGGTTACTTATGTTATGGTGGGAAAATGAACTATATAGTCTATGTACTGTATGTTTTAGAGCTAATTTGCGCCGATTTTGACCCCAATAACTTTAGGCCCAAATTGGGTTATGGTCGAGCTGCTTCTGTCCTAAAATGTCCTCCACCCTGGACAATAAATGGATACTTCTAGTCCCCAATTACCAGTTACCATGTAGTCTATACACACACTCACACTTAACAATGCAGTTTACACAGGATTTCTCAGTTTGGACGCATAACAAATGTTGTTGGCAGAATCACCCATCTACGCAAAAGTTATTTCCGTCTATCGGATTGCAAAATTCACATCTGTTATCAAATTCACCTGCTTTGATAAACATAATTCAATGGCGTGCGTGATGCACCTTTAGGTGTTATGTAATGTTATGTGCAATAAATAATATTTACCTACTGACATATTGATACGGAGGTATTATCGTATCAAAACCAGATTGGCTGTTTTCAATCGTTGATCAAACAGGAAAACCCCAAAAAAGCAGATTTATGTACTTATCTACTTTAACAAAATTTGGCTTTTTTTATAAAAACTTTTGCATTTTAGCAGATTCTTAATTCAAATTATCCATTGGTACTACATGACGTTGGGAAGAGACCAGATGGAATAACATTGGTGCTATGGTAGGCCTCTGGTGTGGGACGCAACTTGTGTCATCAAATATTTCTAGTTCGGCGGGCTGTGCTGGCGCTGCTGCTGCGGCTGCTGAGGCCCTCAAGCGGTGCAAATACTGTAACCTAATTAGTAATTACAGTTTTGAGCCATTTGGGGTCGTAACTCTTGGGTCATGGGGCCCGAGTGCACGTCTCCTTTTTAAGGAGATCTTTCGCCGACTGATGCACACTGTGCATGACCAGAGGGCTGGCACGTTCTTTGTGCAAATAATCAGCATTGCCATTCAACGAGGCAATGCTGCCAGTCTTCTGGGCACTTTCCCGGATGAAAGCGATGTGGAGGAGTACTTCGACGCCCAAGTGTACCTTTATTTTGTATATAGTATAAGTAGTTAGGTTTAGTATAATTTTGTATAGTTTACTTTTGTTTAATGTTTAAGCACTTACATGTTTACACCATTGTTTTACAAATAAAGTCCCATTATCAAAGTAAAAAAATTGTCCATTGAAAAAAAATATTATGAATTTGCTGATCAGTGTTTAAACTAATAATTAAACTAAAATAAAAAAAGTTTCATTAAATAAGAATGCTAGTGTTTAAAATCTTCATGTTAAAATTCTTTGCTACGAAAAATTTAAATAAAGAACTTCAAAAATAACATCAATAAACGCAGAATCCCATTTTGTATTCGCCCGCTAACGATTGAATGAATTTGGAGCCAGCGCTACGAACTTTCGTAGCGGCGTAGCATATTGAATAGACCATTATAAAGCCCAGAGATCGCGCTGCACTGAACACTTTTGTTCATGAAACTTTCAAATATAATTCAGTACATAAGCTGTAGGAAAATGGGAAATACAACTGCAGAATTTGCCTTGTGAGCTAGATACACAAAAGCCTTCAACTGGCAACTTCTTTATGAAGTAAACATATCTGCATGAGTTGAGTAGTGTTTGCAATAAATCCGTGTCGCAGTGTATTTATTTACTGCTCCATCCCCTCCGCCCTACCCCCGGGGTGCTGCTTCGACCCCCGCCCGCCCAAGTCGCCCGCCCTACGCGATGCACGATGTAATATGTCTAGAAAGTTTATTAAACTCGCTGTATGTCATATGATGTTAACTAGGCGCTTGTTTATTCATGAGAAAGTATGTTTTATGTTGATAAGTTAATGTATAAAGTGACGGCTTGTAGGTAACTTGTAGGCGAGCTTAAGCCTCGGCGAAAAGGTAAATTGCTCGTTTGTTTTAAATATGAAGGTAGATTTTACATATTTTTTACTCTAAACATTTAATCGCTTTGAAAGCATTTTTAATTTACCAAAATCGAAATCTAATTTAGAAAAAAAAATATGATTGTATTGTTCAAATTCAACGAATAAATTTTTCTTCAGCTTTAAATTATCCAAAAAGAACCAAATATATCGAGACAACGCAAGTACCTAGAAACTTATACCCCATTCCGTACGTAATTCCGTGTACATTTTCAGTTTTCAGTTATATAGCGGCACAGTGGAACAGCGCAGAGAGTGCGATATTATACCGTAGTCAGGCGGCTTCAGGCACGGAACACAATTAACTTGTAAGATTGTCTGCGGAGGTTGCACTCGCTACCCTCGCCCTCCTCATCCATCTACCCTCCCTTCCAAACAAAACATCAATAAACTACCCTACACAACCGATTCTGAAGCTTACACAACCAACTTACAGTTGAAAATTCATTGTCCCCGAATAAGTTTTATGTGCCGCATTTATTTCGCGTAGGTATAACAGTCCAGTTACCCTTGATTGGTTGTCGTTCCTCTAATCCCGTTTTGATCCTTTCCACCCGAAACCTAACCCTGTACGTTCTCTAACTATTGACATGCGTACGTACCTTTTATGTTTGTGTGACGTAATCATATCGACATGGAAAAACGTAATTGCATTTTAAGGGCTAAGTAAGGGAAAGCAATTTGGTGTAGTTCTGGAGAACATTGGTGCTGAAAATAATTTTATAATTAAGTAATCGTGTCATGAAGAAGTTTACACTTTAAATTGCTAAATTTTTAGCTTAAAGTCGCGGTGTCAAAGACGAACTGAACACTAGGCGGAAAGGCTACATAGATTCCCAAATTAACAAAATACCTAATTCTATATGGAAACTTGAAGCTGAATCACACATTGTGATAACATCAGAAAATATGACTATTATTTCTGATTGGTATCTTACAATTGCTTTAGATAACTTACGCGATACACTACGTATATATAGGTCTACTGTCTACTATCACCATGTCTACAGTCTACACAGTTCTATCACTCGCATGCTGACTCGCATCGCATCAGCCGTCTTCGTGTGCGTAAATTACGTACCATATTACATCTCATGTTGGTCTCAGACAAATATTATATAGCGTTGATAATGATAAGAACCAGCTCACATGCGCACGTACACTACGGACCTCGGTGACTAAGGCGATCCTTGATAAAATAAAAAGCCACGCTAATGTTTGCCACCATAAAGATAAGCGCCGTGACGCGCAGACCCAGTCGCGGCCACCGCACACAGAACCGTGAACAAATACTATGTACCCTAATTAAACATCAAATAATAAAAACTCGACATTGACTCTGTGATAATGACGGCGACGACAAACAATGCTGCGCACACCGGCCCACACCGACCTTTGACGTGAAACCATTTGGCAAAATCAACGCGCCACCCGAATATGGCTTGATCGCGTCCCGAACCGAAAGCGATTAGAGCGGGCGACAGCGCGGCCGCGTTAGTCCGCGAAAGCTCCCACCAAAAGGAGCAAAGAATCGGAAAGCGATACGGCTAATCCCACTAATCGGGGAGCAATTGAAAAATAAAAATGTAGATGGCGGAATGATTCCATTTAGAGCCAAAACGATGCGACAAAATAATAAAAAAGGTACGGGCGGAACGGAATGGGCCTGCCCCGGCGGCCGGCGGCTAATATTGAAAGCAAATCCTCGGCTAAATCCTTAAAGCGCTCGGATTCGAGCACCTGGAAACTGTGTGTTTGCGCCGCGCCACACCGCGCCCGCGCCGCCTCGCCACCGTCATCATTCGCAGGCTTATTGTATACTTTCCGGCTAATGTCACAGATTTTCATGAATCAATTGTTGGCAATTTATTGGTGTTCGGAGCTTAGGACCAATTTTAATTTCTGAATTTTGGCGGTGTATTTTTCTAATTAGCACCTTTTTTATTTCTAATCGAATTTATGCAAAAGAACGTTTGTCCGGTAAAAATTCTCAACTTGAATTAGGATTTCTTTGAGATCTGCACTAAATTCACCTATACCTATGAACCTAGACTTCCTTAAGTATACTAACCTCATTAATTTTTTTTTCCGTGTCTCCGCGGCAAGGAGGCGGTTGCCATGACAACGCAATCTATCTCCTGCACTGGCAGCCGTCGTCGACTGCGCTATAAAATAGCTCACAGTAACTTGAAATTTATTTCCATTTCATTATAATGCACATCTTTCGCTGCGACATTCTAGGCGCGACTTTATCGTGTCGCATCGCATTCGAGAGACCTAGTTTCGTTCGAACATTTTATTTTACTCTGTGTTACGTACATTGTTTTAAAATACACTTTGAATAATTTGCAGGTGGCTTTTAAGAGATTTATGGAATGTCTTGAGAGAGAGTTTTTCGATTGCACTTGCTTATTTGATTTAGATATGCAGATTGTAGAGTCTTAATGAAAAGAGTATGTCAGTCTGCTGTTGGAATGAAGATTTCTCTTACTTTTCTTTGAATGTAGGAAATATTGAAAACAAAAACAAGCGTTGCTCACCCATTTTATGAACTCGTACATGTAAGAAATAGGTAAAATTATGTTAGATCTTCGGGATGTTATTGTTGTTAAAAGGTAAACTTTTAATAACAATAAACTGCGTTTATCAATCATTCACAAATGTCACTTAGGTCAGATCCGATGAGTATTCTAACATCTAATTAGAATGTCAACTATACTAAAGTACCTACCACATTTTATCAGGTTAATTATATGAACCGACTTCCAAAAAAACACTACAAAGAGAAATATAACGGTTTTGTTCGAAGTCGTTGTCTTTGATACCTATTGTTTTTCGTTTCAGTCGAAAGTAATTTATCGCTGTATAGCGTTTTTTTTAGAAGACAGTTTAATCTTTTTGTTAAAAAGTTTAATTTTTTCTCTTTTTAACCGACTTCCCAAAAAGGAGGAGGTTTTCAATTCGGCATTTTTTTTTAATGTGTTTTACCTCATAACTTGTGTTACTGGGTGAACCGATTTTGATGATTCTTTTTTTATTTGAAAGCTGGTGCTTGTCATGTGGTCCCATTTAAACAAGAATTAAAAAAATCTGATGAAGAACTTCGGAGATATACATCATAACTCTTCAATAAATGACGGCAAATCACTCGGGATAGCTGCAATCGCATTTCTGTTTATTGTTTACACCATTTCATAACATAACATTACACTAGTACACTCTAAAGGGGTACGCAGGTGTAAACAGTTCACCTTGGTATACTCTTATTCCACCGGTTTTGTTTAAGTTTCATGTTATTGGGTTAATCTATTCTGGCTTCACTTTATTGGTACCTAGCTTATATAACTGGTCCGATATATACCACAACTAAAAAGTGAAAAATAAAAAAAACTTTTTACAAAAAATACAACCGACTTCCAAATAAAAACACTACAAAGTGAAAAATAACTTCAATTTCGGAAGTCGGTGTCAAAAAACGAAGAAACGAAAATAAGAACACCGACTGCCGAAATTGAAGTTATTTTTCACTTTGTAGTGTTTTTATTTGGAAGTCGGTTGTATTTTTTGTAAAAGTTTTTTTTACTTTATTACCATGACAATCATTTTTAGCCAAAATATATCTCATGACGATTCCAATAAGCCCAAATGTATCCCACATTGTTTTATTTCGAAGCTCCAATGCCTTCCTTCCAGCATCATCAACTGATCAGTTCAATCCGTACCATTTTCATCAGTATCATTTATTTATAAATATATGCTTCATTACAGTTGGTTAGTTTATTTGAGTTGGTTAACTATTCCGTATTCGATATATCTTATACCCGTGACATACATACCATTAAGGAGTTCCAGTGGCCTTTTGTCGTCTTCTTCATTCGTTCCACTTCACAAAATACACAATAAACAATCAATAAAAAAACAATCAACCAATCAATTTACATTTTGAGAGCAAATGATTGCATTGATGATAAAAATACCAAAATCGCAATACGTATGCATATAATATTTGAGAAGTTCCCTCGATTTCCAAGGGATCCCATCATCAGATTCTGACTTGGTGACAATGGTACCACCTCGGGATTATATCCTTTGAAATACAAAAAGATTTTTCAAAATCGGTCCACAATTGGTAGAGTTACAAACATACAAAAAAAAATACAGTCGAATTGAGAAACTCCTTCTTTTTGAAATCGGTTGAATAATAAATAAATTGTCTTCACAAGTGTGTTGAAAAACGTCGTATGATACACGTGAGTATTGATGATTACCGTCCTCGGCTCTCTTAAGACCCTCACCTAACGGCTCGGGTCTCAATGGCGCCTCAACATTACACACTTGTACCATAATGTACTATTAACCGTTACCTACTAATTTATTATTCAACAAGCCGTGTGTCTTATAGGATTTTTATCAGCAAAATGACGAAGTTCCATCAAACTTTCAAATGGATACCCCGTGAAGGGGTCCTCTTTAAACCAGTAAGGGAATGGATTTTTACGAATCTTTCGTTCTTTCCTTATTATTGAACTCTAATGCAAAATAACATGCTTCACAACAGTTCCGAATAAGCTACCACTGGTAGAACGACGTAAGATTGCTGACTGTTTATTCTTGCTGAAAATTCTCAATAACAACATTGATAACCCCGAGTTATTGTCAAAATTTTATTTCAATGTGCCATGTAAAACAATTCGTGTTAATCCACCCATACGTGTACCTCATATTTCTTCGAATTATAGGCAGAACAGTTATATTGTGCGCGCAAGCAGAAATTTCAATGATATATGCAAGAATTCGGCCAAAAGGTGCTTAAAAATTTTTCAAGTAGCAGTAGGTTTTTTTTTATTGTTTGTTTCTGTTTTTATTAATTTATTATTTTCTTTCTCATCAGTCATATAATTGCAAACTAAGTATTTGCATGTTACTTTCATTAAAGAGGTGAGTTTTTTGTTTTTGTGTTCACACCATAAATTATTATTATAAGTCTATACGTGAGGATTTGTAATTGGCTTTTTGTTGACTATGGTTTTCTTTTTGTCTGTATTTATTAGCTGTAATTCCTCCATGTCTATACTAATATTATAAAGAGGTAAAGTTTGTGAGTTTGTGGGTTTGTGAGTTTGTGACGTTGTAAGGGATCTACTTCTTCTTGTTCTGGATCTACTGAACCGATTTTGAAAATTCTTTCACCATTAGAAAGCTACATTATTCCTGAGTGTGATAGGCTATAATTTTTTTTTATATAGATATCCTTATGAAAATTGCAATATGGTAACCCAACGTAGCAAAATGTTGCCTGTAAAATACATTATTTGGCGTACGCTGAGAAAACTATTGATGATAGATAAAAATTAGTAGGCAGGGTAGGCAGGGTAGCCAGTTTAGGCAGGGTAGGCAGGGTAAGCAGGGTAGGGGCAGGGTAGGCAAGGTATGCAGGCTAGGTAAATAGGTAGACAGTTGACGGGAGCGAAGCCCCGGGGATCAGCTAGTACTAAAATAAATAAACAAGCGTTGTCTGTCAGTGAATGTATGAATTCAGGATTATATGAAGTAGATTCATGGAAGTTTGTCATCATCTTCCTGCCCTTGTCCCATTTTGATTCTTGTCCCGTCTTGCCCTTGTCCCATGTTGATTCATGTCCCGTCTTGATTAAATCTTTCCATTCCAGTCAAACGTCACTCTTATATCACTCCATGAAATTTAATAATTTCAGTAAAGAGCTACAAAAATCCCCTAACAGCAATAAATTCCTTTTTGATTTTAGACAACAACTTTTATTTATTAAATTTTGATAAATTTTAAAGTGTAGATAAATCCAGCATCTTTTCAAACTGAAAGACATTTTTAACACATTGAGACTATCTAAAGGTTTGCTTGATTTTTAATTAAAATGTTTCAGTATATTGAAACGTACTTAACGGAGGGTTATCTACTCATATATTTCACACTTTCGTGCGGTACCTAAAATCATTTGCCCAAATTTCTCATTTGGTAGGTTAGTCCACAAACAGTTATTGTAAATCTTCATTTACGGAATGATGCAAAAGTTATATCTTCAAATAATATCTCCAAAGGGTAAATTTGGAGATATACCTTCATTTTCTGCACCTCGGCAAACTATCATGAGACATCGAAGTATTCTTATTTAGGTTCATCATACAATGTGTTGTATTTTCACGGGTAGTAAGCCTATCATTTTCCGGCATGACGGATAAAGGGCCAGCCGTCTGGTACCTAATAACATCATGTTACGGGAACCAATCCGCGTGTTGTATTCATTTTAGTAATATCCAGCGACCTTTGTCATTATGGATGTGTTCTGTGATGAGATACTTTCTGATAGTGTGCGGATGGATGTTTATTATCTTAGTAATAAGAACTTCATAGTATTTTGGTATGTAATTCATGGCGAATTGTTGGAACGAAGTTACTCATTACACTGCAAACACTTAGCGAATAAGAACTAGACTAAAAAAACCAGTTAAGTGCGTGTCGAACTTCGCACATTTGGGGTTCCGTACCAGACAGCAAAATTAAGATAGTTGTAATAAGATGAGGGAAATTCCAAAAAAAAAAAATTATAAAAAAATACAACCGACTTCCAAAAAAAAAACACTACGTAGTGAAAAATAACTTCAATTTCTGAAGGCGGTGTTCCTGTTTTCCGTTTTTAGAGACCGCCTTCCGGAATTCATGTTATTTTTCACTTTGTTTTTTTTTTATATTAATTATTTATTTATTTATATATGTACATTATTTACAAACTAATATTACAACTAAAATAAGAATAAAAATATGTACAATTACGGGGCGTCAAAAAATCGTCCACATCGCTGTAAACAGGAAAAGTGCCCAGAAGGCTGGCAGCATTGCCACGTTGGATGGCAATGCTGATTCTTTGGCCAAAAAAAGGCCAGCCCTCTGGTCTCGTGAAGAGTCGACCAACCGCGTGTCCCGAAATAATAGGTGTGCACTCGGACCCCATGGCCCTAGTGTTTCAACCCAAAACGGCTCAAACACATAATTACCAATTAAGTTGTTGTATTTGCGCCGTTTGAGATTTTCAGCAACTGCAGCAGCCGCCCCAGCGCACCGTGCTAGGAAAATGGGATGGTGCAAGGGTGTCGACACAAGTTGCATCCTACACCAAAGACCTACCCAACTTCCATGTCATTATGGTCATACCATCTGGTCTCTTCCCATTGACGCGGCTAGGCCATTGGGTTCTAAGACAGCTGGCACCCCGGGGCGGTGGCAAGAGCACGACGGATGAGATCATTAATGCTAGCGTGTCGCGCAATCCGACCTGCACTCTTACTACAGGAAAGGCCATGGTGTCCGAGGCAGTCGACTGCTTCACCGCATTGACAGCGATGTGGAGTCCCACAAGGAGCGCCCTATCGCAGACATGTAGCGAGTCGGAAGGTCGTGTCACCTAGCATAGTGCCTATGTTAGGTGACGGTAGTGCCCCATCGGCCCGACACCCACTCACCCACAGCCAGCAGGCGGGCACGCTCAGCAGTATTGGTAGACGTATTAATAAGGTTATTCCGTACCAACCTGCAGAGCGGCTCATCCCACTGCTTCTGGGAAAATGGGTTCTCGGGCCGATCCGTATCCGGGCAAGCCACTTTCCATGCGTCCTCTGCGTCGGTCAAGCACGGCACTTCCGAGTCAACCAGGGAAAGTTAAATTTTCCTGGTTAGCTTTTCAGTGCTGTGGACAGAAGACAGGAACGCTGGTAAGCTTACACTAGAAATTTTGCGGATGCCGAGGCCACCCAAACGAATTGGTAGGTTGGCTTGCAGCCATGCTCGGTCGTCCAAGGCCACATTAAGAATGGATGTTAATGTGTTGCGAATAATTTGGTAAATTTTGTCCAAAAGTTGTGGTTGTTTCAATTTGTAGTTTTTTTTTTGGAAGTCGATTGTATGTTATGAAATGGTGTAAACAATATACAGACATGCGATTGAGCAATCCCGAAAGATTTCGTTGTATATCTCCAAAGTTCTTCATCAAATCTTTACCAAATTTAAATGGGACCATTTTGAAATAAACATCTTTCAAGCAAAAAAAGAATTGTGCAAATCCGTTTATATATGACGGAGTTATGCCCGAACACACATAAAAAATTAAATATATATATAAACATCCGAATTTAGAACCTCCTTCTTTTTGGGAAGTCGGTTAAACATCTGATTTATCAATATATTGGTATTTGTTAGTAAACATAAGTAGTAATAAACATTATATATATAAACATTATAATATAAACGTTCTTAATGTCAATGGGCAATTAAAACAATCTTCGGAAAAAAAAATGTAAAAAAAAAAATGAATTTGGTGGCTTTCTCATTCCTTTGTTTTCCAATATTTTTTAAAACTAAAAGTCATGTATTTATCTACTCATCGAGATCTAAATAACGATGCCTCATTCGATGGGTTAGACCAACCTTTTTTTTGCGCTTCCCCCTTTTTGTACTTAAACCACACAATTTGTATGGTTTTAGGTCAACAAGAAGCTTATACTGTCAAATTTGAAGACTGTAGCTCCAACCGTTTATTTGGCTGTGAAACAACGATACCTCACTCGGTAATATTAGGTCAATTTTTTTTCTTGCCCCCCTGTACTTGTATGGGAGCCCGCCTTAAAAACATTTTAAAATATTTTTGAATTTTTTTATGGTTTTGGGTCAACAAGATACTTATACTGTGAAAATGTTAAGACTGTAGCTCGAACCGTTTGGCTGTAAAACCTGTGTGACAGGAGACGGACAGACGGACGGACACTTGAGTGACAGCAATAGGGTTCCGTTTGGTTTCTTCTGGTATGGAAACCTAAAAAATGTGAGCCGACTGTCATGATACTTGCATTAGTATATTACAGACATGCCTGTAGTGCAGTGCACTTATATTCGTCTAATAGGACGAGTTTTTACAAATGGCAATTTTTCGTTTCTTCTTTTCGTGTGAGGTGTGGCCACCTCTGGTGTCATAGTTAATTAAGCCGCCTCTGGGAAACTCCACAGGTCTCTGACTTGGCTATTTCAGACTTACATTAACTATATAAGTCCAGGATTCCTCACGATGTTTTCCTTCACCGTTGCCTGTGATGTCCAAGATAAACTTAGAAAGTACATATGAATTTGAAAAAGTCACACTGGTACTTGCCCGGATTTGAACCAATTTTTCGCTATGCCTCACAATCTCAGCGTTGACCATACAGGACCAGGCCCACGGCCCACTTTACATGCAACGGAACTTCATTTCAACGTATCCCATAAAGCCAAAGCAAAGTTTATTTTTGTGTGGTCGAAAGGATAGAGGAAAGGGGATCTTAGAAAGGAAGTTTAATTTTGTCTGGTCAAAAGTATAGAGGAATGGGGATCTTAGAAAGGAAGTTTAAATTGTGTGGTCGAAAGGATAGAGGAAAGGGGATCTTAGAAAGGAAGTTTAATTTTGTGTGGTCGAAAGGATAGAGGAAAGGGGATCTTAGAAAGGAAGTTTAATTTTGTGTCGTCGAAAGGATAGAGAAATGGGGATCTTATAAGGGAAGTTTAATTTTGTGTGGTCGAAAGGATAGAGAAATGGGGATCTTAAAAAGGAAGTTTGATTTTGTGTGGTTGAAAGGGGATCTTAGAAGGGAAGTTTAATTTTATGTGGTCGAAAGGATAGAGGAATGGGGATCTCAGAAAGTAATTATTAAAACCAAAAATACTCTGTGATATCTTTTATTATGACTAGAGGTTTTTTTAAGTTACAAAACAATCGGGATCCTCTTAATTGTTACTCACAAAATAACTTTAACAAACTATTCGTGTTCGCAGATATTTTGTTCTGATATGTATAAAATGAAAACCTCGAATTTCACATCAATTACTATTTAAAGTCAAATCTATATATTTACATATTTTACTTTCATAATTTAGTGTTTCCTTCACTGTTCGGTAGGCACACGGATGTAGGATATACTAATTCGTGTATTAAACTAAATTTTATAACTAGTGAATGTTTACATCTAAAGTAGTTACAATATTTTACAAATTATTACATCCATAAACGGTGTTAAGTTATAAATATTTTAATAAATATTGAGATCCTGGTTACGTTAATCTCATTTGTAAGCAGATATTTCTAGCAATGGATGTTCTGGGAAATATCATTAAAAATAATGCCGGATTTAGTCACGTTGGCTGCGACGACAAACGGAGAGAGAAAACTTCCAGATTTAAATATTTATAACACAGAGTTAAGTTTCAAATTCGTATCTAGATTAATAGAACAGCCATTTTCCAAACCATTAAGGGTATGAATTAATAAGAATGAACCAAAATGTTCATCGCTACGAAAGCTTCGTAGCACCGCGTAGCATTTGTCGTAGCAGCCGTAGCACGTAGGCACAGTGTAGAGAAATATTTACAAGTGAAAGTTCTCGACACTTTGGCTACCAACCTACTACATAATACGTAGGTAATTTCATCATTATTTCACACTGGAAGTAATAAAAATGTCTAGACACAATTATTCTGAATGACTTTGCTGGATTTTAGATTTTTGCATCTCTGGCTGATGGTAGGAGAATATTAATCCGTACAGAGGATACCATCACTGGTAAGATTCGTTTAAATGAAAAGTAGGGTAGTTTGAGTACATACAATTTGTAATAGGTAAGGGTAATTTTCATAGCAATGGATTCATAGTATAACAAAGTTGCAATAATCCAGTGAATTGTTTTAATGTATTTATTTGAAATAAAATAAAAAGTTTAATAATCACGTACAACGTGAATTAGGAAACATGGTCTTATTATAAAGTGATCGAGATTGCCAAAAATATTATTGTTTATGCATTGAATTTATTTTATTACCTTTAGTTTTTAATAATAAAAATAGGTTAAGTTTAAAATCGTCTGTCTAAAATGCACTCAATTACAATTTTATTATCATAATATATCTATATTTACATCATAAAGGTATATATAAAATCAAAACGTCGCAGAACGTAAATGAAATGCTATATTTGTTAGAATGTATACGTTAAGAGCAAATATCTGTGGGTTTATTTTTGAATGAGAATTTATAGTATTTTTTTTATAATAACAAGTAGGTAGGTAATTTTATGTTTTAAAAAATTTCAGTAGTGCTCGTGTATTACAGATATTCACATGTTGGGAGCACTGAATTTATGATATGCGTTTATTAAATGCGTAGCGCGAAATGTTAAGCGGAGATGCTGAGCATACAATCAGTTCAGCTCCTCTCAATAAAACACAACAAAAAGAAACAATTGGAACAACAACATTAGCTTATGACTTCTATAATTTATTCACTATTACAATTTCAAATGCTCGTTATTACATCATCAAATAAATTACCAATTTTATTTATATACAATGTTATCATTAAACTAAACACTTACAATACATAAAATCTAAGTACATGTTAAGCTTGTAAAAATTGCACACATCGCTTTGGTATACGTACATACATAACTACATATTTACAGTAGAAGGTGCTCGTTAGGTTTATTGCGGGTGTAATGGAACGTGTATATAGTCTTGCTGCACTAGGCGCTGCACTGCTGAGCGCACGACGCGTCAGTCGAACCAGTCCCACAGGTGCGTGTACAGCGGGTGCGGGTGCGAGGAGACGCGCGGCGCGTGCTGCGGCGCGGGCAGCGGCGGCGACTAGGACGCCACGCGCTCGTCACGCGCGCGCGCCTCGTCTCAGAGCCGCTCGGCCACGCCGCCCGCGTACTGGCACGCGGCCAGCGGCGCCGAGCCCGCGCGCCCCGCCGGCGACACGCTGCCGTACCCGCCGCCGTACCCCGACGAGTGCTGCTTCGCCTTCAGCCGCAACGACGCGATAGACGACGACATGGCCACGCACGGCTCTGCGCGGTACATGCTGTACGGGTTAGGCGGCGTGTACGGGCACGGCGCCACGCCGCCGCCCACGCCACCAGAACCCGCCACCCCACCCATGCCACCGCCACCCACGCTCCCCATTGACGTGGCCGTGTTAAAGCAATTCACGGAGCCCTGGTGATGGCTAGCAGGCACCACGGAACCTAATGGATTCACGGGCCATGGGAAGCTCTTAGTGCCGAGCGGACTGGGCACCTTGGCAGCCCAGTTGTTGTACGGATAGGAGGAGTACAGAGCGTCCGTGTCGGGGAATGGCTGCATGAGCCCGTTGAACTGTGTGCTGAAACCGTTCTTGAAGTCGGCGGCAGCGGCCGCTGCGGCGTTCATAGCGTTTCTTTCCCGTTTCCGCCATTTCGCTCTCCGATTTTTAAACCAAACCTGTAATTAAAGAGTATTGTTAGTTTTGTTATCGCTGGAGTCTCGATGAAGAGGCAGATTTTTATTTCTATCTTGTCTTTAAAAAACTTTTGCCTTAAAAGTTTAGGAAGGTCGTTAGACCTTTTTTGGTGTAAGAGGTAAATTATTAGAGACAGGTAAATTGGGTGTCCGGTGATTTCATGGTGAATCTACAAGTTTTAACGAGATTCAGAATGTGGACGCGACTTGCGTTGCGTAGTTATCAACTTTACTCATTACAAAGTTGACAGAGCGTCGTGACGGCGGCGCTGTGGAGTATTCGAGCCACGTAGAGGCTCGCCCCCCGGCCCCACTCACCGCAGCCAACGACCCGTCTAATTGCGGCCGCGAAATGAAGATAAACGAGCGTCGCGATTGGGCGGGACGGGTGCCGCCACTCGCTGCGACTTGATCGAGCCGCAATAAATGAGCGGCTACCGGCTACCGGGGGCAGCACACGAGGCCTGGCCAGGCGCCGGGCGCTGGAGGCGGAGTGCGCGGTGATAAGTCGCCGTGAGCGCAGATAACGCGCGCGCTGATATAAGGCGCGCGTCCGTCAGCCGGCGATCGATCGCCGACGACACCTCCGCGATAAATTGCGCAATCCACGTAGCGACTGCAATAAATATTGTGCCGCCGGTGGTATTTGTCTCACTCACTGTGGCGGGTTCACCCAGCCGAAACGGTAAATAATACCCTCTTTCCTCGGTTAAGTGAACATAAACGGTCGTTTCCACCCCATATACAATCGTTTATTTTTCGAAACATAAATTTCACAAATTCGCATGAGCGCATGTTTCGTACACAGGGTGACACAGGTAAACCGCGCTTTACTATCTAAATTTACACGCATGTGGAGCTGTAAAGATTTTGAACTCGATACTTTTATCAATTTGAAATTGAGATTATATTAATGGAATAGGAAACAAGCAATATGTGGGCACTGCCATTACCAAAACAAAAAGCTTTACACATCCGCTATTTCCCATTCAAACCGCGAACAAACGGGTGAAAAATAACTCCACAGAAACATCGGGGGTGTTCAATAATGACGGCGGAATGATATTTATTTAGGTGCACATATGTGGAAATAATTTCCATTATTTGAATAGCGTCGGGCAGCGGGCTCAGTGCGGCGACGCGGCGGGGCGCCCGGAGGAGGGTCGCGATATTGCGACGCGGGGCTAATCCTTTAAATATATTATTGCAGAATGGTGACCGTCCCGCGCCCTCCGTCACCCGCAAGGAGACACCCGACACTTTTTAATGCTTCCGAAATCGATACTAATGCGTGTTCGCTTTAATTTATTCCATGAGCTGGTTGTTTGTCGCGTTTGAAGGGTTAACACCTACAAGAGATTGTGACACATTCTATTAGAGGCTTCACGCATCATTTAGAATGATATTACCCAAGAGACCTATTCGATTACAGTTGTGATTGTAACATAGCCGAAATAAATAGCTAGTAAATGTAGTTAATACTCTCAATTAATTGTTGCCTAGTCACTTTAGGGACAGTTGAGATGGATCAGTTCAAAAGATATAGTCTTGCAAACATCAACAATATTTATAGGTACTGGTAAAGGGGGTCGTAGCCAGACCTCTACGTAATAAAAGACAAATTACTTTTATCTTATATATTTTGCAATACCGTGCATGCCTTATGGGCGGTTGCACTAGAATTGACACCAAAGCTCAGAGAACCTTTATATAAACAAAAAAAGCCAAGCAAAAACATCTTCATTTATTTATATGAGTTCGAATTTCAATTCACTTTCAAAACTATTTAATTATCTGATGCCAGACTTATTATAGGCAAAGAGTTTGCCTTTTAGATAAGCAGAGTGCTCACAGTACCGACGCAAAATTGCAATTAATTGACCACTTTGCTCAAAACGATACCTAAGAAATTCGCGTAATATAGTCGCGGAGCCGAATACAAATGTGTGCATTATCCAAGTCCTTATTACATCCTTTATGGCTAGATCGGATTCGATACAGCTGCGATGATGGGATTCTTACATACCAATGTATTTATTTGATTGGATGACAAACCTTCCAACTCGTGACCAATTTAAAAGTACATCGATTTCTATAACATTGACATATTTAAAATGTATGGCTATGGGGATAAGGTAGATCAAGAAAACCATGGTTTGTTTCTGTGAAAGATGATATTGTTAGGAAGGAGGTGACGGAGGTGGAAGGGATAGCGATGTATGGGAGAGGAAGACATATGCACTGTAAAAATATACAAACAGTATGGCAACAAAAAAAAGGGGTCTCGCACAACTGACAGCACTGCAAAATTGCCTTAATGGTCTCGTCGGTGCGTATGTTTGTGTGGGTGTGCCGTTTCGAGCGTTTGTAGGTTGTTTCTACTTTCCATACTGCTTTTTATATTTTCACTGTGACATATGAGTCTCCTGCGCGGGTTACAATCTTTTTTTTTCCCTCTTTTTTATATAAATTGGGATGTGGGCAGGAATGAGACGACGATGTTTGAACGTAACCGAAGCAATAAGTGGCGGGCGGTGTTCTGTACTTTCTGCTTACCCCATGAAAAAAGGTGTGTGACTGTTTGTAACTGTGATTTACGCTTTAAACGCAGGATAGAGCGAAAGCCTCACAAGCATAGCAACAAAAAATCTAGTAGTAAAGTGTCCATGGTATTTTTTTTTTTTTTTTTGACATTATTTTATCTATCTAATCTAATACCTTTAAACGAGCACTTCTTGTACATATGTATGTATACATATAATCTGAAACTCGAAAACGGCTCCAACGATTTTCATCAAATTTAGTATGCAGGGCCTTTCGGGGCGATAAATCGATCTAGGTAGGTTTCCATTTTATAAAAACGTTTTCTCTATTTTCACCCGAGCAGAGCTCGGTCGCCCAGGTACTATTAATTACTATTACTATTTTAAATTAATTAATTTTACTTGTTATTCTAATTTCTAATTTAAATTGAATTCTTGTATTCTTATTAATTATTTGTAGTTCCAATACCTACAGTCTCATGCTGATTATTTCGAACGCAATGTAAATTGTTACTGAATAAATAAATTCAAAAGAATTGAGTCTAACAGTTTAACTGACACTTTATTGAAACAGGAGTGCAATGAATAAAATCCGCATCGTAGACCAGCGTGACGTCACGCTAGATGTCTGGGTTAACACAAGATGTAACACAAGATTAATGTGAGCCTGTGAGCACCGCCGAGTACCTACTGACACGCCTTCAACGTATTATCTGCAAGGGACATTATAATACTACAATGCGATACCGGAATCAAGTGTTCGTAGCACTTTGCTACGCGGTGCTACGAAGGTTCGTAGACCCTGGAATTTTAATGTGTTAGACAATTGTTAAGGCATATCGTTAGAATCATCATCAGTGCCAGTCTAACTTTAAGTCGTATAGAAAATAACATATTACCTTCACGCTCAAATGTCTGAAAGGGTAAGCAGAGCTGACAATACAGGCTTCTTTCGGCAGTTTAGTTTGGTATAAGTTCCATTTCCATCTGATCGCCAGAATACATTCTGATTCGACTCACGTCGAGCAAAGCATATTATTCTTATCTGCACGGGAAATTACAAAACCGGAATCAAGGTATTATTAGCACTTGCTATGGGCGGTACGAAGGTTCGTAGACCCCAGAATTTCAATGATTCTATCTATTGTCGGGTAAAAAATGTTTTAATTTTTAACCGACTTCCCAAAAAGGAGGAGGTTCTATGTTCGACTTCAAGATTGTTTTTTTTTTTTTTTGTATTTTCACCGATTACTCCGTCAATTGTGGACCGATTTTGAAAATTCTTTTTTTGTTTGAAAAAGTATGTTCCGAAATTGGTCCCATTTTAATTTGGTGAAGATCTGATGAAGAACTTCGGAGATATACAACATAACTCTTCAATAAATAACGGCAAATCTCTCGGGATTGCTGCAATCGCATGTCTGTTTGTTGTTTATAATATTTCATAACATAACATCACGCCAGTTCGCTCTTAAGGGGTAAGCAGACCTCTCATTTCACCGGTTATGTTCAAGTTTCATGAAATCTATTCTGGCGAAATAGTTCCCTTACTAACTTGCCTATTAGGTACGTACAAATAAAAAGTGAAAAATAAAAAAAACTTTTTGCAAAAAAATACTACCGACTTCCAAATACAAAACTACAAAGTGAAAAATAACTTAATTTTTTGAAATCGGTGTCCATAACGCAAAAAAATGGTACCTACGAAAGACACCGACTTCAAAAAATTAAGTTATTTTTCACTTTGTAGTTTTGTATTTGTAAGTCGGTAGTATTTTTTTTCAAAAAGTTTTTTTATGAATAAGTGCGAACCTATTCATAAAGTCTTCATGAAATAATTTAAAAAATATAATCAAATAATTTGGTGTTAGAGAAATATACTACAATAAATATGAATTATTTAAGCCTTACGTAAAAAGACAGAATAAAATTTAAAAAAAACCGGCCATGTGCGAGTCGGATTCGCGCACCAAGGATTCCGTATAAACAGCTGAATTCATTAAAATAATTAGGTAACATTACTGGCGTTCATAAACAATGAAAGTACCGAACATAACTCTAACGAAGGGCCAAAATAAACTTTGTAGTCGGAAAACTGTTGTCCACAGATATCGATATATGTCGCGGTTAGTTTGCCAACAGGAAGTAAGTTAATAATCCTTTCATTTGTTGTTGTAGCTACAAATTTACAGTTTTCAAATTTTTCCCTTTACTTGTGTTATAAGACATTGCTTCTTGCCAAATTTCATGATTTTAGGTCAACGGGAAATAACCCCTTAGGTTCTTGATTCCCTTGCGATTCCTCAAATATGCGACATAAACGGCTGTATCTTTTGATTGTGAAGAATTAGAAGGTTTTTTCAAATCTCCAAGAGAATGCAGACCTGAGTAGGTATATGATATTAATTTCAGCTTGATGCCTTCAGGCATTTTAGAGAAAAAGGTCTTGACACACGGACAGACAACGAAGTGATCCTAAAAGGGTTATTTTTTTGTTTTGAGCAACGGAAACCTAATAATAAAACTTTTTTACAAACAAAATACTACCGACTTCCAGCTAAAAACACTACAAAGTGAAAAATAAATTTATTTTTCGGAGTCGGTGTCCATAACGAAAAAAAATTGGTACATACGAAAGACACCGACTTTGGTATACTTTGTAGTGTTTTTATTTGGAAGTCGGTAGTATTCTTTTTGTAAAAAAGTTTTTTTATTTTTCCCTTTTTAGTTGTACCTAATAGGCAATTTGCCTTAAGTAAGGTACTATTAATGCCAGAATAGATTACCCGAATACCATGAAACTTGAACATAACCGGTGAAATGAGAGTGTACCAAGGTGAACTGTACATATTTGCGTACCCCTTTATAGCGTACTGGCGAGATTTTATGTTATGAAATGGTATAAACAATAAACAGACATGTGATTGCAACAATCTCGAGAGATTTGCCGTTATTTATTGAAGAGTTCTGTTGTATCCGAAGAGATTCACCAGATCTTCACCAAATTAAAATGGGAACATACGGTATCAAACAAAAAAAACAAAATTTACAGAATTTTCAGAATCCGTCCACAACTGACGGAGATAACAGTGAACAGAAACAAAAAAACAAACATGAAGTCGAACATAGAACCTCTTCCTTTTTGGAAAGTTGGTTAAAAACGGTTTCTAATATGTCCAAGACTTGTAATTATTTACTTACTAATATAAATGAGTAGCGAGAAACTACATAATTTATGTGGCAAGAGTTAAAATACTTTTCGATATTCTGAATACAAGAATCTCTTGCTTATTAAACCGTATCCCGCTAAAGATCAGATATTAACACGTGCCGAATAAATTGTAGACTTTCGAAATTCATTAGGTTAGTAGTGATGAATGATGGCACACCCCTCCGGTAATGAAGTTATTTTACGGTCAGCAGAACCACAGGGTCGCTAAATTGCCTTAAATTCAAATTAAACTGGAATCGCAGTTTTATTAGTGTCATCAATCAAACTACGGTTTATCCGACAGGATAGCCGTAGTTTACAGACATAGGATTATAGTTCTTATGTCGTAAGCACGTGGAACTATTATTGCTGGTGCAATTGCGTCTGAGACTATTCCAAATTCAAATAAACACGCGCTCGCATAAATGGATATAGCATAATAAACTCGGGATTGACTCGTATTGAGTCAGGGTTGCCAACGCATTCGTAGTGTCGAAATAATAATAAAAATAACTTTTCTTCGTGGATACGGAAGTCATTTCTAATTTGAATATGAAATTAACTTTATTGTTATACTTATCACCGCTAGAAATTATTTTTATCTACTCTCATACCGTAATATTCGAATTATAAAATTCAAAACGAGTTTATATTGACATACTTTATAAACACAATACCCAAATTTAAAAATATAATCTTATTATAACACTTTTTCTCTAACAAAATAATGAGTTTCCATCAATTATATTTTTGTAATGCAAAGCCAATGCGGGGATATTTTTTTATAAGTAGTACCCATTATAAAAAGTTTTCATTCCAATTGATACTTGTCTGTGGCAACGCCCACTTTAGCACATGCGCGGTTAATGCGGTCATGTGCTGGGTTTGGCACCATTCATACGTTTTGCTGTACTGATTTTTTCTTACTCTTTTGACTTTTTTCTTTTATTTAATAGGTTCAATCCCAATGTATGAGCGTAGATAAAGTAGTGTATGAAACTGCACATAACTAGGTATTAAAACATTCGTTGATACTTTTAAAACCTATAAATACACACTCATCTTTAATACCCCTTAATATGCAACAGTTTCATAAACTACTGTTATGTACTTGCAAATACCTTTGTTAAGATTCTCTTTATTTCTAAATCCCTTAACAATTTGACTCACAAGTACTCACAACCCAACTAACATTAGATTTATGCTCCTTAGTCTAGCCTAGCAAAGTGCACAGCGTTGCTACATAGTTAATTCGAACAAACAGTGATGTTAGAGCTGTGGGCCAGCCACTGTTAATCTGTCGTGACCAGTCGCTGACGCCCCTAGCGTTGAGTAGATTATTAAATGCACCCTGCCGAGCCAAGCGGCAGTAACTCGCATGTTATAGACGATACTCTACTAACAGTTACCACAGAATCTCTTAAATTGTTCCAAGTATATCATGTGCCAATTTTTACAGCTACCACTGATACGATTGACTGAAAAGAAAACTTTTTACTAAAATATACTACCGACTTCCAAATAAAAAAACTACAAAGTGAAAATAACTTTTTCATCACACCTATTCGAAAAACGACAATTGTCTATAGAGGATAGCGGTAGCCAAATCCAATTTTGCGCCCGTAGGAGTTTGAGCTTTCTCTCTTCTGATTGGTCCGCTTCGTGCTTCTGATAGATTTGCGTAGTTGGGTTGGAGGCGCTCGCGTGAAGGTTTAATAAAAAAAAAAAACACTAACTAACATTCAATTCTCTATGGTGATAAACTCATATTTGTGATTGGTTAGTAAGGAGTTAGTATTATACTTACTCTTTGTTGATAAGTATGTCAAACCAAACCAAATAGGTCGAACGCTACGCTCGTGATTCTACTATAGAATCCTTCGCTTAGCTCTGAATTCAAAATAACGCCCTGGAAGAATAAAATTTTACTTTGTCCCCTTGTAACACAAATAACCATATTTTTGGAAGTAGGTGTCCATAACGCAAAAAGTATTTTTTTGTAAAATAGTTTTTTATTTCCTCTTTTTAGTTGCTACGTAATAGGCAAGTAAGGAACCTATAATGCCAGAATAGATTACCCAATTATCATGAAACTTGAGCATAACCAGTGAAATTAGAGTGTACCAAGGTGAGCTTAATACATCTGCGTACCCCTTTAGAGCGTACTGGCGTGATTTTATGTTATGCAATGGTATAAACAATAAACAGACATGCGATTGCAGCAATTCCGAGGGATTTGCCCTTATTTATTGAACAGTTCTGTTGTATATCTCCGAAGTTCTTCATCAGATATTCAACAAATTAAAATGAGACCAATTTCGAAATATACTCTTTCAACCAAAAAAATAATTTTCAAAATCGGTCCACAATTGACGGAGAAATCGGTGAACAAACATAAAAAAATTAAACAATTGCCTCAGACAAAGTATGTAGAAAACCTACATACATTTTCCAAACCACAAATTACAAAAACTAAGACAATTATTACGAAAAATTCCTTTGTGTTTAGAAAACAGAGATTACCGAAGTTGATTTGGCTCAAAATCGACGGTCATACAACCGCATCTATGAAAGTGAGGTGCTTAGCTTCCATTCATTGATATAAATTCCATGTTAACGCCGAGCAAAGTCCGCGGGATCACAACACTATTCCGTAAGCCTATCAAAACATAATCGGTATAACTCATTGGACATCTAGTATGCCGGCCGCTCAGCCTCGACTTAACGTACAACTTGCAATAATAAACTCTAAAACTTCACGTACAAAGTAAACTCTCCAAGAATACGAATACTTGGCAGGAATACGCACAGCGAAATAAATTTTGTAATTGAAATGCGTTAATACCGTATCTCTTGTTTACTGAAACAAATTCTTCGTGTAAGATTATTACGGAGACTACCGGTTGGGATCGGGCCAGCGTGGTAAGAACATGACAATGTTATTTAATAATTTAATTATAGCAACATTTGTTTGTATTGTAAATGTCAATATTGATGGGATGCCTTAGCGGACTTAGCGATGTCGAGGGGGTTTATTCATGATTAGTTGACTCATTTTAGTTTGACTAAATTATTTTGCTTGTATTTCAAATCAAAAGTAGCCGATTTTCTGAGTATAAACAAAGTATTATGGAGATTATCGAGGCTAAATAAAGTTGCAACATTATGATTAGATAGAAATTTACACATAAAACTATATTTTAATGACTCTAGTTACTCATACTTATATATATGTGAAGTGGATGTTCAATCGAAATCTGTGTAACAATTCATTTGTTTCAGTGCGCACAAACACTAATGGAGGCCGCTAACACGGCTATATCCGACACAGAGTTAGTTCTTGCACGCGTGGCCAGTGTGTAAAAACAAGGTAAATCTCGCTAAACTGTTTGCATGCAGCGAGACAGGCGACAGGGACGTGCACTAAAAGCATCGCAAAAACAGAGAGCCGCCGGGGCGAGCCGTTTTCACGTAAAACAAATAATGTTTCGTGCCGCACGCCCTGTCAACGGACGCGCTTGATACACGCCTTTTTACACATGCATATACTAAAATGTTTTCACATCTTACAACTACTGCTTTGATATATGTATGTTTTTCCGTTTCTGCTTCACGGGGGTAAACTTTTTTAAGTTTTAAAGAGATGTTTGTAGTGTCTACTTAGTCAGACTTGTCTTTTTAAAACTCAGTACTAACGTAGACTAGGTTGAAGTTGGTTCTGCCAACCATTGCGCAAGAAACAGTTTGTCATCGAGTATACTGCACAGAGTAAGCGAGATAGGACGATGCACAAACGTAAGCGAGTGAAAGAGCCAGTTATAGAATGCTATCTTCATCTTCAACATTGACACAAAAAAAAGCTACTGCGTAGGGCCTGCCAATTCAGAGACACAAAGATCCGCTGTGAGTTGATTGCATTGCTATAGTAATAACAATCAGTAGAAAATCTTTTTGTATTCTACCTTCAGCAGAGAATGCATGAATTCAAGAAGATAACTGTGGCTTAGCTTACAAAGTAACGATATTAGCTTTCCTCTGACGCAACGAGAATGGCTAAGGATTATCAACATCTATTCTAGACCACCTAAGATCTCACAAAACAACATTATGTGTTTTCTCTATCCATCAAAACAAGTAGTTTAATTTACAATAATATTCAGGCAAGGTCTGTCTGATACGTCAATAGAGAAATAATCTGTTTGTGTGTAAGATGGATGTTCTAATTCGACGTCACGCAATAGACGGGGCTGGCAGGGCGGGCTGGATTGCGTCAAATGAAATGTGTCAAGAGCTGTTTCACGGACGATTGGCGACAAAGCGACGACGCGCGGCGATGCGGCCCGTGTCGCTTCGTTTCTCAGAAAGGAAAACTGCCAGAGGGCGGTTTTACGTTTACAAATTGCTGTGTAGCAAAAAAATGATCCCAAATTAGTGATGTTTGTAATAACTCTCGTGTGACGTGTGAAACACGGTAAAAAATGGCGCAAACAACACCGACACTGCATTTTTTCGTCGGTTCTCCATGGACCAATTGAGATTGGACCAATTGGTCTGTGGGGAATATTACATGTTTCCAACGTCCAAATACCAACTGGGCTATGGAGAATTGAGAAGTGTTCCGCTGCCCAGTTTAATAGTATAGTAAAGCCTTGTCCGTAAGTATTTAAAAATGAGTCCCGCATCCAGTGGATCCCCGCAACTTTCACCAGGTCATCGGTCCACCTGGTGGGAGGCCTTCCAACGCAACGTCTTCCAGTTCGCGGTCACCACTCCAAAACTTTACTGCCCCATTGGCCATCCGTTCTGCGAGCAATGTGCCCTGCCCACTGCCACTTAAGTTTAGCAATTATTTGGGCTATGTCGGTAACCCTGGTTCTCTTGCGGATCTCTACAATTCTGATTCGATCACGCAAGGAAACTCCAACCATAGCCCTGTCCATTGCCTGAAGAGGGCTAAGCTCGGGAGAAGGATAAACTTGCAGTCGTAAGCTTTCTGATGAGGCCCATTGTTAGCGACCGCGTCTCAGAGCCATATATTATCACTGGCAACACACACTGGTCATTGACTTTCGTCTTGAGACACAGTGCTAAGTTGGACGAGAAGATACCGCGCAAATGTGTGAACTCAGGTTTATAATGTTATAATGGAATACATATAACATAGTTTTGGTTTACGTCCAGTGTTCTTCATAGCCCAGTTTGTATTTGGACGTTGGAAACATAAAATTTTCCCCATAGACCAATTGGCCAAATTTCAATTGGTCTATGGAGCAACGACGTAATTAGAATTATATACTGCAATGACTAAATGTTTCAGAATTTCGCAAGTTACTCAAGTGGCTCCCTATTCGACTTCGCAGGAACTCTCGGATATTGTGTCTATTATTTAACATCCTTCACAATCCTAAGACGCCTTCTTACCTCCGAGAACGCTTCTCCTACTCCCGTCCTTCCGATGCACTTTGCAGGAAGCATCTTAAAAATCTACTTAATATCCCTTCCCACACTACTGACTTCTACTCTTACTCCTTCACTGTGAACGCCGTGCGTTTGTGGAACTCTCTTCCGCCTGACATAAGGGACTGCCAAACTCTTACAGTTTTTAAAAGAGAAGTGAAAAGACACTACCTGTCCATTCCATCATAGTTGCATATATTTCTGTATTATATTTTTTTATATATATTAGTAGGTAGGTAGTTATTATTATAATATTTATTTTATATATATGTATGTATATGACAGTATATCCTATCGTATCCTATTGTATTATATTTAGCTCCGTTATGTTTTATGTGTTTATTTTTCTCTTCTACACACGTCATCTACATCTCTTTTTTCATCTTTCCTTTCGCAGGTATGCTGGAAGAGATTTCATTAGAAATAAGCATCACCTATGTACTTATTTTTCTGTTCCTTCTTCTTGTCTGTATAAGTGTGTGTGCATAAATGGTTAAATAAATAAAATTTAATGTTGCTTGGAGTATTTGGTATTATCTGTCACTGCATTCGTTATTAAAGTTGTAAAAGAGAAAAAAAAATACAAAATAATAAAACATTTAAAGTAACATTTCAAAGCAAAATGTGGTTTGATTTGACAAATATAATTTGCAAGGAAATACGCGTTAAAGAAAACACAAAGCGAAACGTATCATATTTTACGAATGCTAATTGAGTCAATAAGCAGGCAATGACCCTAATGAGTTGGTAACAAAAATAATGTTCAACGATTTATCGGTGCGCGCGCGCACGGATTTATTAGACGGCGCGCGGCGCGGCGGACGAACGAACCATAATCCCCTGTTTAGGGCTGGCTGAATTAGAATATTATTTATTTTATTGCACCATTATCAATATGATTTTTTAACCGACTTCCCAAAAAGGAGGAGGTTATTAATTCGACTGTATTTTATTTATTTTTTATGTGTGTTACATCTGAACTTTTTAATAGGTGAACCGATTTTGATGATTATTTTTTTATTAGAAAGCTAGTGCTTGTCGTGTGGTCCCATTTATGTTATGAAATGGTGTAAACAATAAACAGACATCCGATTGCAGCTATCCCGAGTGATTTTCCGTCATTTATTAAAGAGTTCTGATGTATATCTCCGAAGTTCATCATCAAATTTAAATGGGACCACATGACAAGCAACAGCTTTCAAATAAAAAAAGAATCATCAAAATCGGTTCACCCAGTAACAAGTTCTGAGGTAAAAACATTAAAAAAAAAATACAGTCGAATTGATAACCTCCTCCTTTTTAGCGAAGTCGGTTAAAAAAGATACAACCGGCTTCCAAATATAAACACTACAGAGTGAAAAATAACTTCAATTTCGGCAGTCGGTGTCAAAAAACGAAGAAACGAAAACATTAACACTGACTGCCGAAAAAAGTTATTTTTCACTTTGTAGTGTTTATATTTGGAAGCCGGTTGTATATTTTTTTGTAAAAAGCTTTTTATTATTTTAGTGGCCTAAAAACTGTTTGCTATTTTTATCAAGCTGTAACAATATTCCTGAAAAAGATATGATTTTAAAAGGATTCAGACTAATGGTCGAAGCAAGCCAAACACTTTTGAAATAGTACCTAATTATCTTGGGTTAACGATACTACATTCTACAAATATTTAAAATTATTATTCATCTACATTCATTGCTCTTGATTTTAATGTTGTATGATAATAAACAAAGCGACCACACTTCACACAAAAAATAGAAACAATCTAGCAAAAACCACTTATACACATTCAATACCGATAAGCTATACAACCTATCAATCTAGTATCAACCAATTCTAGGCTCTAGAACATGAAAACCAAACGGGAATGATAACTAGCACTCAAGACGTCTACTTCAACTTCAATTACGATAAAACATAAGACGCGCCGCACAGCCCTAGCGCGTACAAATGGGAATGTTTTGAAGAACACACGCGTATGATCCAGTGCAGTCGAGCACGAACCGAATACCTACCACTTGAAGCAACGCGTTCGACTCATAAAGTATCGATTTACACGTATCTGCATGTGATAACCGAGTAATTAATTGCCCACGGTGTATTTGTGGCGGGATCACTCTTCGCAATGTTACGGTAAGCTTGAAATTATTGGGACGCTGGAATTTTCAGTCATATTCGCTGAATCTGTATGTGTAGATTATGTAACTGTACATTTAGATTTGTTTCAAATAAAAAGTCAAGATGGAACGTTGCAAACAACAAAGTGAAGCCGGTTCGAACTATGCCTTGCCGTACAAATACATAATTACACGCGCACATGTACAACGAAACTACTCTTTAGCTTTATTATTTGATCTGTGAGCTCGAAAGACAAGCTAAGGCGTAATTTCGTTGTACGTGAGTGCGTGTAATTGTGTATTTGTACGGCAAGGCATAGTTTGAACCGGCGTCACTTTGTTGTTTGCAACGTTCCATCTTGACTTTTTATTTGATCTGAGATATTGTCTAGCAAATGTTAAAGCCGTTGTTAGATTCTTTTATTGATCTAACAGTGTAATTTTTGTCTGTTCAATAGAATCTACGGTACCCTAGAAGAATCGCTGCTTGCTTCAAGAGTATGACAAAGCATATACAGTTTCTAAAACTATAGTTTGTTTGCCACTACTACGTTGCTGGAGTCAGTAGCCGTAAATAATTGATGACAAACGACACTTGCCAAATTCTTAGAGATTTTCTCTGATGTAAATGAAAAAAGATACAGTGATTTATCTCAGTGTTTCATTTAAAACTCTATTAATCACGTCGCGATGAAATACTCGAGAATAAACAATCCAAAGCACTTTAATATGGAACTGAGTGAATAAAAAATGTAGTGTTCAATTACGTTATTAAAATGCATGTTGAATAAATTCTAAGAATTTGCCCGATACACATGTTCAAGAGATTAACCATGCTAACCACTCCAACATGCCAAAGAAACCGTAAACTATTCTATGAATTCAGTACAAGCTAAACACTACAAACTCGGCTGCAACCGCAGAATCTCTAACAGGGGCCTTCCAAAACTATTGACAGTGAGTGTGGATGCGATCAGACTTAAGCCGGGGATTATGAAGAGACCGAAATAGACGCATCAAATCCACGAGGATTAAGGGATTCCGTGTTCCGTCGGCCGGCAGCCGGCACGGCACAAAAATACCGAAGACGCGCCGGATGCGACGATTAGCCTAAACATCTAGCTCGTTAATATTGTAATGCACTCACTCTCTGTCACGAACCTGCAACGACATAAAAAGCGGATTGCCATCAACTATTTGGTGGCTGAAAATACCCAATGTTGAGACACCCAATATGAAAATCATTGCTATGTGTGTGATGTAAGGAGCCCATGACTATTTTATTCAAAACAACAAATTGAATGATCACAATAGGTTATACATAAAGTGCGGCATGTAATAGAAACACAATAATTTGATGGCTAACTAACTAAATAATATTTTAGAATCTTACCCTCACTCTCGCTTCAGTGAGATTAGTCCACATGGCGATCTCTTCACGCGTCGACATATCAGGGTAGCGGTTCCTTGCGAAGGTGGCTTCTAGTTCTTGCAGCTGTTGGCTGGTGAAGTGCGTCCTCTGACGTCGCTGCCTCTTGTTCTTCTTGTCGCCCTTGTCGTCCATGGAAGGTTCGTCGGGCCCGACGCCCGGAGTCGTTGACTCCGTCTTTATCGTCGGCTCCGACGTTAGCGGACGATTGCCTGAACAGATAGTGGAAGTTAGTTCCAAGTTCCGTAGTTTGGGGGTGAAGTTTTGCGTGTGTGTAGTATAAAGTTGGAGTGTCAAGTTTGTTGGTTATGTTGACAAAAGGTATGCACCTATGTACATAAATTAAGAAAGGTTATCTATAGGTATCACAACCTTTTCCAAAGTCTTTTAAGCGCATTATCGATAGCTGATCGACATTAATCAATAAATTCAATGGTTTACTTTTAATAATACAATTTTACAGACGACCATACCTAATATTAGTTCCAAAACTACAAAATAAACAATCATAACAGTTTAACAACATAAGGTTCAATATTATTTAGATAAAAATATAGAATCAGGGCCACGGTCGGAGTACCGGTAGCAAGCCCATAATGCGGTGGAGGATTAGGCGCAAGCGCACCTAATACTTTTACGACACTGCCGTAAATTCGTTGATCTCGATGAGCGACGTCACTTCACATAATTTATATCACTTACACGCAATAAAATCTATTTTCGGTTCATATTTTTAACGGGCGATTATATCAGCGTGTAATCAGTATGGGGAAATAGGGAAAGAAAACGAAAATGTAATAATGTTGAGGTATTTAGGAACATTTTTACGACCGTGATAAAAGTAACGTTTTCATTTTATTATATTTAAATAGGGGTTTTGTGAAACCTAACGACAGATGTGCTACTAAACAATATAATTGTGTTATTGGAAGCAGACATAAGATGATATAACTTATTTGAAATAACTCTGGACTCTGTAATGCTTGAAAAACGGAAAGTTATCTAAATTACTGCTTTCAACCCTGTAAACTCTTAAGGTTGCCCTAGTAGACGGCACGAACTATTTTGTGCAACACGTGCAAAAGAAATAGATGCTGTGATGAGCAGGACACACACTTTTGCAAATTTGTAGCGAAATGGTTGATGATTTAGGACGAAAACGAGCGCGCGAAATTTTATAAACAAACTTTTGGTAATATGGATATCAAAACTACTAAATGTATCTCTTCAAAATAAAATTATTTGCATTGTTGAATTACCAATCTATCCCTGTATGGTGATTGTTTTGAAATTTTCCTTCTTCTTATTTGTGCCCAAAGATGCGTTAAAATCAGTGTTGAAATATGGAATTTTCGACGCTCATAACTTTCAAATATATTGATGTTTTATCTTTTTTGTTCCCATACAGGGCTAGTTAATGATGAGACAAATTGATATCACTTTTTATTTTGAACGTACACCGTCAAACAGTAGAGTAATCACCAGACTACGTTTGTATAGAGAAATGATGGACTAGGGCACCCTTAATAGAAGAATTTTTGTAAGGTTCGCTTAGCATCAAAGGTCTACGAACATATTGCCAAATAAAAGACTGAAATAACATAGAACTGAACACTATTTTAACAGCTATGACCTAAAGACAAAAGTCCTACGTACCCGTGTGATTGTACAACGTTAAAATTCCCTCGAAAACGATATCGGTGCGAGGGGATAAGTGATACGGTGTTGTTATTACATCAATTCGTTACTGATAACGCGTCGATCGCAATCAAGCCGCGTATATTGGCTTTGCTCGAAATCCCTGTGTCAATGTACCTATTGTCTCTAGCTGCAATAGAGGTCACTACTGAATGAACATCGGTGTCAAAAAGCAACGCGGTTTCCAACGTATGAAACGATTTGGGATCAATCGATAATAGGCCTTGATGTAGCTGCAATTCATGTTCTGAAAAGCTTCAACATTCAAGTAACTTTATTTTGTAAATTATACGGGTTGGTAATCATTTAATGCAAGTATCTGAGAATTTTATCTTTAAAAAAATGATAAAAATGGCTTAATTAGCAAAATAAACAATTTTGTAGGTAAGTAGGTAATTAAGTGGGTTTTTTCCGATTAACAAAAGATACCAATCTGTCTTTCAATCCGCATAATCAATCAAATATACCTAATTTATACTATTATTAGAATCAAATATTTTAAAGTTAGGAGTTTTGGGAGTTAGGAGTTAATATTAATGATATTTTTTATCCTTGGTGCTAGGCAACTAGGCTTACCACAGTAAAGTTGTAAACGACCCTTTGTGCCTATTGGCCTTGTTTGTTCTCTCCTGCTTGCTATGGAGTTATGTGGAAATTTGTATTTTTTTCTACTTCTCCGTTATTATTTTTTGATTAATTTCTTTGCGGAATCCAAGACAGTTAAATTCATTCTCACTGGACTTCGTCGAGCTTCATTGCCTCGGCGCTTTTCTGGTGGTCGCCACTGTTGATTCTGGCTTTCAAGAGTTGCAGTGGTTTGGGAATAGTGCGGTAGGATAGAATGATGAATAAACAGAAAGATTTACCCGTTAAATCTATGTGTCTAATTGAAATTTGATTTCATAAGCAATATAAATATATATTGAAAATTTTCAATACGAACGGTAGCGATATGAATGAATTGCGTGTTTTACATTGATTAAATAAATTGTTTTAACTTGTAATTTCGTTTATTACATATCGGATTAACGTTTATACTTTTATTGCGGGCGCTTATCTTGATTGAACATTGTTAAATAATCATCACTGTTCAATATTATACCCACAATAGGCTATTTAAATAGCTGTGTACAAATACACAGTACCTTTCTGAAAATGAAAATATTTTATTATTTTTCGTATCTATGGTTAGGTACTCATAGACCCTATCTTCTCTTCTATCCGTTATATTTAGGAGTATTTGTTTCATGAACTCAAATATGATGAGTATTAATGACTGCTGGAAACAGATTTTTTAAATAAGCATGACTTCTTCAAACATCCTTCATAATGCGGACAGCGAATGAGTGGAACTCACTACCTGCGTCTGTGTTTCCGAACGCATTCGACCCGAATCTCTTCAAAGTTAGAGTGAACATGCTTCTTTTAGGTAAGCTCACTCCATCGTCGACTCTGTCTATGTCACCTCTGACCTAGACTAGAGTCAAGAGCAAAGATCATCATCTTCCTGCCCTTATCTCATGTTACTTTGGTTCGGCGCAACATGTTTTCTTCTTCCATAACGTTCTGTCCACTGTTACGCTATTACTGACTCCCTTTTCCTTCATATCATTCCTCACATACGAGTAGTCCATCCATCTTTTCTTTGGTCTTCTACTTCCGCTCCATCCATCCACATTTACGTAAAAAGCGTTTCATCCCTCCTCATCATATGACCATACCAGGACAAACGGTTACCCTTCAACTTTTCTGCCACTGGCGCCACTTTCAAACTGCCTCTAATATACTCATTTCTCACTTTATCCAATCTCGTCACGCCGCACATCCATCTCTGCTACATGCAATCTCCTTTCATCCATCTTTTTCACAGCCCAACATTCTGATCCATACAGTATGACAGGTCTAATCACGGACTTGTAGATTGTACCCTTTAACTTGAGGGGCATCCGTGGATCGCAAGTTGTTCCAGTGACCTGTCGCCATTTCATCCATCCTGAGTTGATCCGGTGGGCTAAGTCTCGGTCTACCTCGACATTCCCTTGGACAAGCGACCCTAGGTACCGGAAGTTGGAGCAGATTGGTATGGGCTTTCCAGCGAGAGCTATGGGCACGGAACTGGAGAGACCGCCAAAATCGCAAAACAAGTATTCAGTTTTGCTTCATCTCAATTTCAGGCCAACACTCTCCAGTCTGTGCCACACACCTCCTCTGGACCTCTAGTCAAGAGCAAACCCAGGACAATACAAAATACTACTGTAATTTTCTAAAAAAAACTGAAGCTTTGATGTATAGCAATATTTTTAATCCAAAATTCTTTTAAGGCGGGTATTTCAAAAGACCCTTCCTTAGATCAATAAACTTCTTAATCTACTTCCGAATTCCATTGAGAAAAATAGAACAGACATATATATAAGTCTTGTGTATTGCGATAAAGTCCAAGTGTATGAAAATCTGTGGGACTCGTGAATCTCATTGGTGTATAATGAACAAGGCGGGATTTTGGTTTCAGAGGTTACGCACCCGGCTACCGGTACCATCCTCGACCACGATCATTATCCATCGATACCGGTAGGGCTGCCACCTAACTTAGGGATACATCTTATTTTTAACGCTGGGTAGCTGGGTAGAGTACGACTGACATAGACATAGGTTAGTCGTCCAAGGAAAAGTGGAAGGCACTAGACCGCGTGGTAGGTCACCCATGCGTTGGACCGACCAGATCAAGTCTGCTGTGGGCGGTCCCGTGCACGAATGTACCCGGATGACTTCTAATCGGGCATGGTGGCGAGACATTGTGAGACGCATTACATCTGCCCCATATACTATCAATACTTCATGACGACCACGACTAAGAAGAAGAAGAGAACGACAAATATCGGCGTTTGTTTGGAGTTACAAGTACCTTTCAACTTTATGGGTAGCAAAATCATGGCAAATTAATTTTCCTCTCAAAATTATAATCCCTTGAAATACGACTAGAAAAATCTTACCAACCGTAGTCTATAGAAGATACACAAGGCCACCGACCATATAAAATTGTGTCGTCCATTTGTTGTAAGGCTGTGACAACCCTAGATAAGTCCGATACGCGTCGATAACGCGTCGATAGCGGTTATCAGCGATACGCTTTGAGCGTTCGCCGACCCATCCATCATTTCGAACTAACCTTTGCGTTAGTAGGTAACATATTTAATCTATGCCTTTGCGTTTGGCCGACATGACAAGAGCGGGTAGGTAAACAGCGTAGTTACATGTGTTACCGATATCAGAACATGTTGCCACTTCAATGCCGACACTCGATTTTGATAAAACATCGCAACGTTTCCTTTAATGTGTTTACTTTCAAATAGTTTAAAACGAGTGTACATTATTACTATAATGATTGTTATCGGAGGCTTCAACATGTAGGTCTGCGTGTAGTATTTGTAGACAGTTGCGGTTACGATTTTTATGATAGCTACAAATAAGGTAGCTACGATTTTTATAACTTCTTAGGTACTTAAAGGGATTTAAATAGCTTTTCTTTATCATTCCATTTATTTTGACGTTAGCCCGATTAGCCGTACATCATAGTGAAGAAAAGTTTACTCGTTATATATACCTGATAACAATAGAACCTAATATATATATTAACGTCTCAAATCTTTTAATTATCCCTTTAACCGACCCTTGTCATTTTATTTCCTTTCTCTTCTATACTATATAATATTATAAACCTGAAGAGTTTGTTTGAACGCGCTAATCTCAGGAACTACTGATTCGAAATAAAAAATTATGTTTGTGTTGGATAGTCCATTTATCGAGGAAGGTTATTGGAGCAAATAGGAGCGGAGCATAAATGAAAAATGTTGCAAAAACGGGCATAAATATTCCTTTTTGAGAGCTTCCGTTGCGTGCGCTGCGTAAACGGTTTAAGTTACGCAAATATCATGTATGATAGAATTGTACCTCTTTAAAAGTTCTAAAAAAAGTCAGTGATAGCATATGTCTATCTTTTAAGATTGACTCACTATAACCTTTTTTATGGAAATCAAATGTGTTCATTTGCGAAGGAGTTTTAAACATCATTTCAACATCTATACCAATATTATAAAGCTAAAGAGTTTGTTTGTTTGTTTGTTTGTTTGTAGGGTAGGTACGGTTGGTAGGAGTGGTAGGTAGATAGCCAGTTGACGGGAGCAAAGCCGCGGGGGTCAATGAGTATTCAATATACATATATTGTTATACAGTCCACTCTCATTTCATTTGCTCCACCAAGACTATCGTCCCAATCATGCCACATATACCTACCTTTACTTGATCCGTATTCCGTACCTACATGCAGTTAATTGCTTAATAATACATCCTATCACGGACTGTTCCGACAATCCGGTAATTGCGCAAATGTGTGGACAGCGTCTCAATCACGTAATATTAATTTGCTGATAATTGTCATATTAGAACATTACACACATTATATTAATTACTATGGCGATAGTTTGCGGCAGATTATTGTTACTAGCTAGCGCGACGTAACTGTCAAAGCAATAATCTAATTAAAGTAACCAACCGTCGTAAAGTGAACAAAAGAAATGACAAAATGGAACTAGTTAGCTCACGGCGCAAATCGGAGAATAAAATGAACATTTCTTTCTCGCAAGAACGCTAATCAAATCAGCCAGTATAAATAAAAGAGTAATTAGAGTGGTGTTGACGTACGTAGTGCACAAAGTTAGGGCCAAGCCACACCGCGCCACACCGCGCGCTGTTAGGTAACCGCGCGCTATACTCGCGCGACTATTTGTGAAAGCATTAGAATAACGCGCGGCCGTATTTGCTATAGATTTCCCTACGCTTTACTGGGTTTGCTTTCAGTTTTAAGCTTGTCACTTTGTGTGGTCCAGCAATTTAATTGCTTTGTTTTCACACCGTAATACGTAGTGTCTTCTTTTAATGATAACGTCGCGAAAACAAAGTATTTAAAGAAAACGTGTTGTTTGACGTCAAAGGTATGTATCTCCGCTGGGATTAAAGCTAGTAACTACCAGTTCAGTCAGCATATACACGTGTTCAAGTATTTGTTTTTGAAAAGTTCAAGTACACTAAGTAAAACTTAACCATTTTAAATATGTATGTAAAAATACAAAGTTGTTGCCTTTAAAACTATGCCGAAACTTTCGAAAAGTCAAAGTAACTTTTTTGAACACTAAATAAACAGCTTTTGAATTTTTCGATCTATTAGTAAGCGAAGTTTTTTCTTTATAGTTTCAAGGCAAACTTTTAGAACTGTAAAGATGAACATATGTAATTTTGACTGACTACTTCAAGCATACGGCTGTATAGTGTAAAGTAATGTACTGTACTTAGTGTAAAGTGTTATTATTGAACCTAAAAGTATAGTGTTTTATACTAAAACCAGACCAACTTAGATGGAGAGGTAACTTACAAAAATACTCACTGTCGTCAGTGGGTTTCCTGTCGCGTCTGGGTCGGGGCGGTGCATACAGTGAGGACTGCTCCACTCCGGAGCCAACTGACGCGAGGGATGAGTGACCACTGTCTCGGAACTCGCCGGTTTCTGCCCATACTAGAAAAATAATTACATGTTAGTTACATTCATCATCATAACATGAAAAATATCTGTTTTGTGGCACAAAGCTTTTAACTTTAAACTTGAAAATACGTGGGCCAACGGCCAATGTAAGTACGACATTGTCAGATGAGCCAACAACGCGACTGTGGAGTCACATAAAAAACAATGCCTCATCTTTTATTCTGCACTTTTTAGTTCATCCACCAGCCCCATAAAAGACCTTGCTAGGCGAGGCCAATGCTAACGTTGTCGTTGTGGCTGAATTTTATTTGAAGCTAATAAAATAACATCTATATATACGGAGAAAAGAGGAAGAATAAAAAATTCTGACCTAGCTGAAAGAGACCTTAAAAATAAAGTTGATTAGACTAGCTACGGATTCCCTGAGTATAAATTCGAAGGGTTAAAATAGTGGTTATTTTGGCTGGCTGTAACAGTAATCTAAGGCCCATTCAGACAGAAATGCAACCGTCGCGCGTCACGTCGTCGTCAACGTCACCCGTCAGCTGCATTTCGGTGACAGCTAACTTGAGCGACTGACGTCTATGGGGGTCGACGGCTGACGAGCCATCCTTCATGATGCTAAAGAGACGCTTGAACAATTTATTACAACGATCCTATAAGGTCTTAATGATTTTCTGCAACATATTGCGGTTATCATAATGAAAACAATAATATTGGGATCGGCTTACAAATAAATCTAGAAATTATGATAATATCTCGTTCAATACCAAAGACAATTACAGATTGTATCATTAACAAATCCGACGAAAATATCAACAGCAACAACCAGAGTCATTATAAGAGTTTCCTTGAGAAATATTATGTTTCACATGACTAGAAGGAACCGTATCCGTATCAAATAATATACTCGTGTGACATTAAATGTAAATTTTCCTAAAATAAACTATTTGAACTAGGTGATAGTGTCTGATTGTATGAATGAAGTAACAACCAAACCGTTTGTTAACAAAACTCTGAGACGCTGCACAAACGAGTTTCCAGTTACCGACACCGAACACTTTTTGTTCGTCATGAGTATGTGTTAAGTGACAGCAACTGGACACAATATACTAGTTCTATAGAAATCAAATATTTATCGGTAGCTTGTATCTGACACAAGACACAAAAGTGTCCACGTTTGCGCCCTGCCTTAATATATCTATGAACACATTGCAAATTAAACACGGTGCCTGATACTCCCAATGTAAGTTATTTCATTCAAAGCTATGCGTTCTAACATAATTATGCTTTCCAATTTCACAAGAGAAAGCTCATCAAGCATGTAATCACGGAAGCAAAACATGAAACGTGCATTCGTTCCATAAATTCAATTAAGGTTACTAATAGCCGCATTATTTAACAAGGATATCTTGACAAAGTAATGTATTCGCTGAACGACGATGACGCCCCGCTGCTTGCAGCGTAATTAAGTGTCCCCGAACACTTGTTAACAAATTAGTCACTGGAGACACGGCCGTGTGAGCGCGCCCTTATTTATAGCTAGCACCATATGAGACCAACACACATGCATGCTTTTCAATAAATTTTTCGAATGTGAAATAACATAATAAAAATGTTATATCGGACGATTATAATAATTCAGAATGCTTGTATTTTTGACCGGTTATTTTGGTTATTGCTTGTAGCAATTTAGCTACTGGAAAAATAAACGTCACTGTCTAATCTGATATTAATAAATCTTTGTTTACTGGAATAATATTTTAATCGGAATAAGCACAACCTTGATCCATTTTTAAATGTTCAACAAATTAACTTTCATGATGAACAAGATATTTTGAAGAGCTCGAGTCTAAATAATAACAGCCACACGGGTCGATCTTCAAGGTAAAGCAACGGTTGACGAGGTCGGCCCGTGGATGTGCGACCATTTCAACATACCGAGATTCCTCCGTGCCTCGGCAAGCACTGAAAGCCGTTGGTCCCGGCTGTCATTTGAAGGCCTTTGACAGTCGTTACTGGTAGTCAGAAGCTCGAGATCTGACACGAGTCTTGCCAAGGGGTATCGTGTTACCCAGTTACTGGGTTGTGAAGGCTGACCCCAACATAATAGGGAAAAGGCTAGGCAGATTGATGAACAAGATATTTTGTGTCAGCTGTACATTTGAAGATTTACTTCAGTGGAAGTTTATTTTCATAACAACAGCGTTATGCAATGCACGTTATTTTCCATTGTTAATATCGTTATAACTGATTTTTTATCGATGTTTATTTTAAGTCGTCGTCTTCGTTGTTACGTGCTGTGATCCCATTGTTTTGGGAAAAGTCACGAACCGTACAATTGATAGCTGGGAATGCTGTCAGTAATTACAATTAAAAATGTGACCGCATTGTAATTCTTTCTTTATTTTAATGTACTATTTATTTTTCATTTGAAGAATAAATGCTGAAGTTGAAAATATCAGCCATTTTCATTGTCATGTTGATTGGTGTAGTTGAATAAAAAATATTGTATTAATTGCAAGGTTCAGACAGTGTTATTTTTAGTTATACCTATTTATTCACCATGCATAATAAATATTTGAAAAGCTTATTTATTTTATCTTTTGCCTATCATCAACAATAACTTTATATTCTGCAAAACGTTGTTCCCAATCCACAAGCACCTGTAGCTAAGTTAACAATCTACAATCGATAACGCTAGTAGAAAACGAATCAATATATGGGAATGACACATCTGAACGTTAAGTCACGTGGTCAGACCATACAAATAGAAGGCGTTAACGATTGTAGAAAGAGATTCGATACGAAACGTTTGTAGGCCAGAAGTAAATTAATTAAGTGATAACATCTAATAATTACGAAAATCTAATACTAGAAACATTACCAGAAAATCATAAAAGCATAGACTGAATAAATATTTGTGACTCTATTAAGAAAACCCATTCAAAACGCATACACAGTTTTGGTCCTTCAAGCCGGATGAACCAGCGACCGAATTGGTAAAATTACAAAATTATGTAGGGAATGCCGTACTTTTGATGGAAATTTTAATGATAAGTCACTGATAGCCAGAGAAGATCTAATCTATTGAATAGTTTAATAGTGACAATTAAATCGTGCGAGGCGACGAAAAAGTGCTGACTGTGCAATAAGTGTGTTTGTACGATACACATGCCTAGACCAAAATCCTTGCCTTCAACATCGAAACCACAGATATAAGTCTAGCTAGATAACGCGATTGTATTCACTTCGCGTGCCAAAAACGGAGTGAAGTTACGATTAATGATCGTAATCAGAGCTTTTCATTTAGCATTATTGACACCGGAAATCCAATCAAATCTAGAAAAATGCCTTTTTATGCCATATTGAGCTGTAAAGAATGTATCGAAAAAGTTGGCCGAGGCATTGGAAATTTGTTTTTAAATTGTTTGTGAAAAAGTAGCACGCTTGGTTTTCATACAGATGGAGGGACTTGCGTTGGTTGGGATGGTGGAACTGTTAAGTATTTTGCGAATCATTTAGCATAAACACCTGCATAGCCGTGGTTATTTTAAAATTAACACAATTAGTGTACGTTATCATGTCAGTGTAGAACAAACGTCGGTCCGTACAAACGTATTTACGAGTACATTAACAAGGAACGCGTACAAATAAATTTAATGTTTGCTGCGTTTGATAACGCGTGATAAGAGCGCGTTTATTGTTTTATTGGGGCCCTAAACCGTCTCCTCTACACTCTCGTTAAATGTGATCAACTGTGGACGCAATCGCACATAAAAGTGTTTTATATTCCACACACGGTGTTAACCGAGTGTGCTGTATCATATTTGTTTAATAGTATTTGTCTTCTAGTGCTCTATGACAATATTAATGTTGTATTAAGCTTAACATTAGTTTGTACATGTTGTATTCTACGTTGATAGCAAAACAGTGTAACTATGCCGAATTTTGGAAAACTAATGATACGTGTCTAAATAGTTACGATAACGGCCATGTGTTTGTTATAATTTGTCATTTCGTTCTATTCACGAATTCTATAAAAAGAATGACAGATACAAATAATATGACAAGATAACATAAACATGACTGCAAATACAAGTGATGATGAACATAATTATCTATTTAAATTACGCTTGTTTCGTTTACGAGGAGACATTACATATTTTTGCAAATAAAATTTGTCAACCGCATTGAAAATCATTGAATAAATAAATCTTTGTACACCTACGTGTGACAATCCACGTAGATAGGTGCAGTGCAAAGATTTATTTATATTTATTAAATAAGTATGCTCGTAAGAGACGAAAGTTTTTGATAGTGAGTGAGAGTGATATGGAAATCTTTGGGAATACCTGCAGACGCGCTATTCTGTCAAGGATCTCAATGAAAACCGCTTTTGTACAGATACCTATCTACGTAGTATGACAGCAGACTAAATTCTTTCAGTTGATCTAATGTTACTGCAATGTTTATCCAATACGTAACCGCCTGTACTTCCCACTAGTCATTGTAAAAGGCAATTTGCCAGGAATGTCGTCATATTGCAGTTTACAGCGGCACAATACAAAGTGCTATTTTTTACTACAAACACGAGGTAATTCTCGCCTTCAGGATAACACGCGATAGTTAACTTTCTATTTACTGAAACTAGATTAGACACAGAACTGTGTCAAACAATGGTGCTTTACTAGGTAACATTGATAACTCTGTCTTTGTTTAGATATTTCCTGCATATATCCACTAATTAACCCATTCAATAAATTTGCCTAGCCTTTTCCTAACTCAATTGAGGTTCGCTTCCAGTATTTTCAATTAAGTGACTGCTTACAGTAACTGGGTAACACTATACTCCTTGACAAGACCACTAATTCACCATTGCCTATAAAAAACTCAAATTCTAAGACACTTTTCTGATGTTCAATCTATTTATATTTTTAAAGGAGTAGGTAATTTCAATGCGAGGAGCTCGTGGCTAAATAATAACAGCAGCACTGGTCGATCATCAAGGTTAAGCACCGCTTGACGAGATCGGTCCGTGGATGGGTGACCATTTCAACATACCGTGTTTCCTCCGTGCCTCGGAAAGCAAGTTAAGCCGTTGGTCCCGGCTGTCATCTGAAGATCTATGACAGTGACCTTTGGAGATCTGACACCAGTCTAGCCAAGGGGTACCGTGTTACCCAGTTACTGGGTTGTAGAGGGTCAGATAGGCAGTCGCTCCTGTAAAACACTGGTACTTAGCTGAATCCGGTAAGACTGGAAGCCGACCCCAATGTAGTTGGGAAAGAATAGGCAGATTGAGAAGGTAACATCAATATTGATTGAAGACGAGTCTTTCGGGGAAAAAAAAGTCTAGATTAAAATATTTAAATTCTTTCCTCCATCCCATAAAACAATGTTATTCCATTATTTTTAATTTAGCACGAACATCAAACTTTGCAGCGAGGAGATACGCCCCGGAGTCGTAAAGTTATAAATTTTAGAGGCTGTACAAAAAACGTGTAAGAATATAAACAGAGAGTTTGTATTTACATTAGAGACAGATAGTCGCGCGAGGTAAATATAGATAAGTGTGGGTAATTTACGAGCGCTGCCCTGCTGCTCATACCTTCTCCTCTGGTTTTTAAGAGAGTTAGCAGAGGTGTTAAAACGTATTCATACATAAGCTAAGTAGTATTTAATTATAATACGCACAGCATTGTCACTTACAATCCAAATAAAATAACTTCTACAATCGGTATTTCACTAACCATGCAAATAACAGGTATGCATGACATTGACAACAATGAATATTAGAGACATAGACAAATAAAAGTGTGTCCAGTAGACCTTAATCTAGAACACTACAAAAACAAAACAAAGTGAGCTATACAGACGTACACTGTTCGCATTGTTTTATATAGGAAACGTCTGTATGAAGCGAAAATCATAGAGAAAACTTCGATAGAGTAATCCGTCAAGTTAGACCAAGAGAGGTCCAACTAGACCATACGTGTTAGGGGGCTATTAAAGGTAGTATTTGAAGTTTATGTAGGCAATATATGATGATGGTAGGTATAGTTTGTTTTTAACGGGCATATGGTTTCCAGGCAAACGTTTACGCCAACGAGATTTGATATCTTTGCAGTGAGATCAGATAAAATTTTGAAGCTTTCGACAAGGAACGTCTTCACTGAGAGCATTCACGTGTAATGAGTATTCGACGTCGAATATTCGAGTGGTGCGTACGTTGAGCTGAGCGTTACAAAGCTTACATGCAAGCGCGATCTTCGGCCAGTGTGAACGTCGCAACGATTTTCGCGTAAACGGCTTGCATTCGAATGTTCACGCAAATAAAACGGTCGAAAGCGAGTACTCAGATAATGAAATCAATGAGTATGTATGTAGGAATATTACTGGCCTCATGTAAAGCAAGGAACACTTCTTAAGTGTTTGAGACCTTCTTGGTCAATCGTGAATGACATTTAACGAGATCGTATTCAAATGCTCCAAGCTCGCAAGGGAATGTTCGACTTGAACGTTCATTGTTTTGCTCGAACGTGAATGCTGGGCTCGCTGGGAAGCATTTGTTACTCACCTACGAGTCCAGTCTTACGTCTACGCAAGTGAGGACGCTCCTTTAGTAACTACAGCTAGTCGTTCAGCAGATAGGTAGTTTTTGCCAAATTTAGTTATATCAATGAAATAACCTACATCTAATTGATTCATCATCATAATCATCAGCCTTTTTTAATGTTCCCACTGCTGGGACACAAGCGTCCTCTCTGTGAGAGGGAATTGGTCGTAATCCACCACACGGGCCCAGTGCGAGTTGGTGAATGTCACGTGTCTTCGAATTTTTGGTTCTAGGACCTGCCGGTTTCCTCACGATGTTTTCCTTCACCGTTTTGAGAGCAGTGGTATTGATATAATTTACACAAGGTAAAGCGCCTGCCTGGGTTCCAACCCACGACTTCCAATGCCCAATGCCAATGGCCCAATGGCCACCATTGCTAATATCACTGCTAATTTATTCAGATATATCTAAGGAGTAGTTTCTTCTTCTAATCGAGAATGTAGCAAAGGTTTTTCCTCTTAGAAACTTGGTTATTGATAGGCCGTTTTTAACAACAAAGTAGAATGAATTAGTTCTCGAAACAAGCACATATATTAATAAAAGTCACGATTAATAAATGGCAATAAATATTTATTGTCTTAGCGACATAAATAGATAACTGATATTAATTCTCGTACTAAGTGTAGAGCCCTCGAAATCAGAACTAATCCATTGTGACGGTTTCGAAGACGTGTGTGAAACATGGCCACGGAAATAAATCTAGGTGTATTAATTAAGATTTAGTATTGTTAGCAGTAGCAGTGACTACAAGAGTGAACTCTTTGGAATGAAGGCTATTTCGTCGACCTCTTGTTGTTTTATTATGTTGAACAATCTACCGTGAAATGACAAAACACGTTTATTTTTTTGGTGAAATATAAGATGGAATATAAACTTTTAAGATAAGTCTATAACTACTGTTATAATCGTGAAAGTTTGGGAGGATGGAGGGATGTTTGTTTGTTACTCTTGTACGCAAAAACTACTTAACGGATGTTGATGAAACTTTACAGAAATATAGCTTATACATCTGAATAACAAATAGGCTATCTTATTAATATTATTATAAATGTGAAAGTTTGGATGGATGGATGTATGTTTGTTACTCAATAACACCAGAACGGCTGAACGGTTAGAGAGATAGGTTATAGTCTGGAATAGAACATATATACTTTTTATCCCGATATAATGTTTCCTTGGGATGACGAAACACTTTTCACGCGGGCAAAGCCACTGGCAGAAGCTAGTAAGTCTATAATATATTTGTATAATACCGTTGAAAATATCAGTATATTTTCCTATAGTTTAGTGGTTTTATAGGAAACTAACAGTACCCTAAAAAGTATATTTCTCCAAAAAAAAATATCGTAATTTCTCTTACGTTTTCAGATATTAAAATGGCTACAGTGTATTGTCATTGCAAGGCAGCGTCATTCGATTTGGGATTTATGACATTTCATTGACAAAGCTTACTACACGATCCAAGATTTTCTTAATAATTAGTACCTACCTACTACAATCTGTCACCATGCACCTAATTCTTATTTTGTAAGATTTGCCTTAGAAGTGATACCTGCGATTTTTTTTATACTGCATGTTGACACAATTGTTGTATGCCTACTAGGTAGGACTTATTGCAACTGTAATTTACCCAACATCTGTCTGTATAACCTATAACAATAAAAAGATTTGATTTGATTCCAAAAGTGTCCAGAAATTAACATGTAAATAAATTTATTTTCAATCTATTTTCATAAGTTTACCTCTACTTACAGCAACCCAAACTTATTTACACACTCAATCCACATTCAGCCCAATTAACTCCAACTAATCGTTTGGTGCACTCAATGAGATTGTTAGTAAACGCTAAGCAGCCATTATCAGCGACCACCTCGGTGCGTTGGCGTCTGCTTAATAACATAATCCTGATAGCCGAGACGGAAGCACTGACGGCCTACAAGCACCCACTTCCGGCTATACACGGGCTATGTGTGTACACTGTCGTGACTTGAGGTCACTTGAGGTGGTCCACGGATGTTTAGTGATGTTGGGAGACTATGGAACTTGATATGTGATTTTGTCCTAAGATGTAGGTACGTCAATCATTTCAAACATGAGTCATCGTAGTAGGGAGGATTAGAGTAGATAAAATGAATAGTATGGATAGGAATGTGAACATGTGCTTTAAGAAAAAGTTTAATTCTACTCGTAATGCCAGCTATAATGAATTTCGTTAAGCAGTTCAAAAGGACATTTTTACTATATCAAACGCATGAAGTTTTTTGTACAGCTTAGACCGGCCAAGTGCGTGTCGGGCCATGCGCAGTAATAGTGTTCCGTAGTTGTATAATAATGCGGACTAAGAAGAGGGTTTTTCAGTGACTATTACTCGTAAACCTGTAAAGCCTACTTAGCTATGACAGCGTTCCTTTTAATTTCATTATATATAATACTGCCGTGATTTTTTTCAGATAGCCAAATGCAACCATTTCGCTGGTAGGGGGTTAGCAACACTTGACTCTAACAAAAAATTGCTATTTAAAGCTTAATTTCACGCAAACAAATCTCTGAATCCAAAATAGGCCGTATATGCAGCGGTGCCAAATCGCCATTGTACAAAAACGCCACCATGTCAGTTCGACTTCAGGATCAGACCTCGAAAACTATCCTTCTGCAGCGAGGTGTGAGACAAGGAGACGTCATATCTCCTAAAATGTTCACCGCTGCACTGGAGGATGTCTTCAACTTTCTGGACTGGAGAGGGCTAGGCATCAACCTCAATGGCGAGTAGATCACTCACCTTCGGTTTGGCGACGATATTAGTGGTCATGGCTGAGACCATAGAGGTTCTCTGTAAAATGCTCGATGACCTCAGTAGAGCTTCCGGAAGAGTTCATGGACAAAATCAAGGTGATGCTGAATGTCCATGTTACACCCACACCTATCAAGGTTGTAGACTCTACACTGAAAGTTGTGGACGACCATGTCTACCTGAGAGAAACTAGTTGGGTAGAGCCAACTTCGAGAAAGAGATCAACCGTTGAATCCAACTCGCGAGGGCAGCGTTCGGGAAGTTGCGCGGTACCTTCTCGTCCAACAGTGCCTCAAGACGACAAACTATGACCAGTGAGTGATGCCAGTGATAACCTATGGCTTTGAGACGTGGTCGTTCACAATGGACATCATCAGAAAGCATATAGTCACCCAAAGGGCAATGGAGAGGGCTATGCTCGGAGTTTCCTTGCGTGATCGAATCATAAAAGTAGAGATCCGCAAGAGAACCAGGGTTAACGACATAGCCCGAAGATTTTCCAAACTAAAGTCGTAGTGGGCAAGTCACATTGCTCGCAGAAAAGTTCTGTAGTGTCGACCGCGAACCGGAAAACGTTGCGTTGGAAGGCCTCCCACTAGGTGGACCGAGATGCACGGGACTGGTCAATGTGGCGACGCTTGGGAGAGGCCTATGTCCAGCAGTGGACGTCTCTCGGCTGATATGGTGATGATGAGGATTACCTAGCACATCTAGTTCAAGTGACTTTGTTGATATGAGTTGAGACACCTGTAGTATCACAGCTGGTAAGCTACAGTGACATGCGGTAATGGGTGAGTAATTACAATAATGTGAGATGCCCACACCAGCGCCACAGTGACTCAACTAGGAGTGCCCCGATTAACTAAGCACACAGTACAAGGACCGTTTTCATGCTTAACACCATCATTTATGTAACAGTATTCGCTACGTGAACTTTACACATTATCTTAAGTACATACATAGGTATTATTAAAACAAAGCTTGTAAAACACGCTACATATTTGACGAATATAAATTATTACAAAATGCATAAAGCATTCTCTGTAAAATTTGATTAGATTACCCACCTACCGGAGCGATAAGGAGTATTACGCGAGTTTCGGTAGGCACGGCTACTGTGTACTTTACCGAATCCAATATCTACGACCAATCGCGTCGCTATTCATGAATTATCACTCAAATTAATGGCGTGTAAGTTATAAATGGCCGGCGGATTAGGGCCCATCAATTTTATTCCTATTTTACCTACCGTAAAGAGGTTCATTGAAAACGTACACAAATTCACGGAAGCATCAGCTAATTTCCCCACCTTGCATCCTTCTCTCGCCTACAGTAGGGTTTAGAATCTATCTCGCTCTGACAGGCCTTTTCTCTGGCGCGATTCATCATCATTTCGCGGTTTACTGGTTTTCCATTCAAATTGTAGATTTGATGCTGTCGAGGAAAACGGTGTTTGAAATATAAATTAGAACTACCTGTGTTTATTCAGTTAACATAAATCAAGGTAGTTAATATTTGCTCGATAGTTGTATGGACTGAATGGGGGAGAAAAGAAGTACAATTCAGAGATAATAATGCCAATAAAAAGAATCTCAACAAGAGTCTCACGATAAGTTATTTTTTCGTCCCGGAAAAAGTAAATAGACAAGATTTGGAATCCGTAGGCATGCTCAATTAGTATTCCAAATAGCCGCCAACATATCGTACACGTACATAAAATGTAAAGAGTGGACCGCTCGGCGGCACGAACGACGCATAACTTTCGTGCGGATCACTCCTACACTTGCAACTCCAATCTTAAAAGAATAGGGGTAAGTGCTAAAGTTGTCTGCGACTGTACCGAGTGTACGTCTCGGTCGCGGTTTCTATTTCACCCAAGCAATAACCGTCTTACCGCACTTGTAAGTAGGTTCAAAATGATGAAGTCACACCCGCCGGCCGTGGAGTGTGGGACTTTGAGGCTTATGGTAATTGTAATAAAGCGGAGTGCAGCAGTTATGGGACGTGAGAGGTTCTAGACCAAATCCCAAGTAAGCTGTAACTTCCTTTTGGATTTTCGGAAGCCATTTATCAGTCTGATGTGGGCGTCTGGAAATTTTTCATGTTTCGTTATTGTTGCGAAGAGACATGACACGTACGCTTCGAGGATTCCTCGCCTTTTGTTTATTGGCCACGTGTGACGTGTGTATCGGTCTCAAGGTCGCACGCAGACGTTACCACATTTTACAGCGTGCGGTGAGTGCGAGGCGAATTAGCTCTATTAACAACTCAGTTTTCATACAATTCACTCACATTATTTAAAATTATGTGAGCCGTATTTCGTAGGAGTGGAAGTTATTTCGGTTAGTTATGATCATCATAAAGAAAACAAGATCATTAAATCACGAGTGAATATCACATACAAAGCAACTAATTTGCGGTGCTAGATAAATTAGTGTTTATGGTTTGTGAGAGGAGCGCAGGGCGAAATAGTGCGTCCCCGGGCGCGCATTACGAGCGAGATAAATCAAGTGTAACCCTTCCTCTGCCGCAAGCAAATTACCGACCACCTGAGACTTGTAAAAATGCCTCACGAAATTATTACTATTTACTAACGGCAAGCTGCTACCTCGCTCCTATTAAGCGAATTTAGGGGAAAGAAAAACGGGGAAATTGAATTAGTAGGTATGATGCATTGTTTTATTGAGGAGCTCGTGGCTAAATAATAACAGCCGCACTGGTCGATCATCAAGGTTAAGCAACGCTTGACGAGGTCAGTCCGTGGATGGGTGACCATTCCAACATACCGAGTTTCCTCCGTGCCTCGGAAAGCACGTTAAGTCGTTGGTCCCGGCTGTCATTTGAAGATCTTTGACAGTCGTTACGAGTAGTCAGAAGCTTCAGATCTGACACCAGTCTAGCCAAGGGGTACCGTGTTACCCAGTTACTGGGTTGTGGAGGTCAGATAGGCAGTCGCTCCATGTAAAACACTGGTACTCAGCTGAATCCGGTTAGACTGGAAGCCGACCCCAATATAGTTGGGAAAAAGGCTGGGCAGATTGATTGATGCATTGTTTTATTGTAGGTATAAATTAAAGATTGGACAGTACCTAATAAATGCCAGTAAATATATACTTTATCGTGTTTTACAATAGCGACACAAATATCCGTTTAATCTACAAAGGTCGTTGCATAAAACAAAGGATCGATACTCAATACCTACGCTTTTATAAAATAAATTGACTCCATTTATGATTTAACCAAAATATGTAACCCTAAACAAAACCGAGCACAATGTAAGAACATGGAGCGTGTTCTGCGATATTAAAAGAGATCTAAGGAAATGAGTTGGGGTCGTTGAAATTGGCCACCAAAAGACTATTCGGCGACCCGTCGAGGGTGAGAGTGTTCAGAAGGCAATCACTGGTCCCATATGGACACAAATTACTTTTCCTATTTGGTGCACAAATCTACTGTGATGACAAGTCGAATAGGGTGTTGTGGTTTGCGGCATTCTGTTTACAAATGAATTGCAGATCGGGGTGAAGCTTAAAGATTTCTTTATATAATTCCATGTTTACAATTTTGTATCTTTCGGCAGGTTTAAAGGAAAATAACCTCATTAGATTTAACATTCCTTAATCTGTCAATCAACAGCCAATGTGACTGCTAATTAAAATGCAGAAGATAATAATGCAAATTTCTTATCTATCACGGCAAGGCACTCTATCTAAAAAAACGGCAGACTCTTATTTGTACTATGCTATTACAAAAGTACTAAAAGTTTGTAGCAACAACAAAATATCTAATACTACTACTAGAATAAAATGTAACAGTCAAAAGCGACATATGTCGATGTTGGTCTCCGTTATACAGGGATTAGGGTCGTGTAAACGATGCCATTCTGCACGTTTTCAATTTGCATAAATATTAGTGGGAGCTGTAATGTCATAAATATATTAGTGCGGTGATACAGATTTTATGGTGATTACAAAATTATAGCCACGATCTGTTTAGGGGTCGTAGTTGTAGCGTTATATTTATCCCTTGTAACATTGGTAGATGATTTCAGCCCTGTTAGCGCGGCTACATCATTTGAGGATCACGCAGAAAAATATTAGAACGCATAAAATGTACAATTTTTATCAAGGGGTGCGGATAGTAATAAGCTTTTATGTTGTAAATGTGCCAATACAATAGGTTATCTCTCCCACCTCCAAGGGTTTGAGCCATACAACCGTATTTGTGGAATAATGTGAAGTCATAATATTATAATTAAGAGGCAGGGTCCCGGGGACCGTGGTAGCTCATAAAGCGACGTCACTCGCTTTTGTTAGACGCTCGTATCATATTTCACGTTAGTGTCACCGTGTTTTATACTAATACCACATGCAATGCAAGCGTATAGCTGCAACTCGTTCCAAATTAATAGTGTTTATTATATTTTATTTGGGAGAATGTATATCATTTTCGCTCATATGCTCGGTCATATGTTAAGAGAGAGGAATTGGAAATGGACAAGAACAATATCAGAATGGTACCCCAGAGATGGGCAAAGGGACAAAAGGCGACAACCAAAACGCTGGGAAGACGACCTAAAGAGAACTGCTGGAGCAGAGTGAATGAGAATTGCGAGGGACAGAGATAAGTGGAAATCTGTGAAAGAGGCCTGTGTTGAAGGAAAAGATGGGGAAAAAAGTACCGATACATAATAAAATACTTAAGAATAATTGTAAACTCAGTAATAAAGGCTTATTTTATTTCTTTTTATTTTATATCATTTTCGCTATGAAAGGCCTGAACAACAATCTTGCAATTAAAAGCTTTCTCTGTCTTTCGGCTCTTTCTCATACAATATATATATAAAGTTCCAACGTACTAACTGCCCTAACAGCTATAAATCAGAATGATACAATGCAGTATTTTGTGTACTTTCATACAGTTATTGCTGCAGGGCGGTATCATTGTATTTGTGTTTACAAATAGTTCACGTCGCGGTGCTGTTTGACCATCATAGCATTATGTTACTGTTTGTTCTAGATCTTTTGTTACGCGAGGGTGCCTGAGCCACCGTTCATACAACAATTTGTCATAAAATAAAAAGATTTATTGCCAAGTCGCCCGTGTTTGTACAATGTGTAACTGTACAGATACTGTTTTAACAACCGTTACTCTTCCCTTTTATAGCTACAAATAAAATAAGTATAAACGGAAAGTAATATTATACAAAAGATGAGAGCATTATTTTAAATACATATTACCTGCCCGTGTGTTATAAAAACGTATCTTTATGACGCCATTATTCAAGATAAGAAATAAATACATTTTCGAATTGGTGATATAAAAGGGGAATGTCGATTGCAAATGATCTTTGTTTTATTGTGATCAGATTCGGTTTTGGTGTTTGCAAATAATTGAGTACGTAAACGAGTCATTTACGGCAAGAATGATTTGGAAACTGATTTTGAGGGTGTAAGTGTGGAAAAAGTAGTATCTCTCTGACCATTATAGCGAGGCGAGGTGACAGATGGGCCGGTCGCCGCGCAAGGGTTGACCCCACATCTGTCATCCACTATCAATCACACACATTGTAAATATTGTGTGTTTGTACCGTTGACTTATTGTTTGCCGATACATCAGTGAACTCACGCTGAGATGTGTCATTACTTGACTTTTGTCAATAACTAATGTGGCCGCGGAAGGGATTGAATTAATTTCAATCATTTCCTCGTAATATTGATGGATTATTTTTAGTAAAATAGGTGTGAGACTGTATACTACTTTGTGAACAGCCGATAGATTTACCTTTAGTTAATTTTAGTTGAATTTGCAAAAATCTATCAACGATACAATCATTTCGTTTCCGTCATCACCATCATAAGCCTTATAATTCTGCCACTGCTGGGAAACTCCCCCACTCCTCCTCTCTGTGAGAGAGGTAATGGGCCTTAATCCACCACGTGGGCCCAGTGCGGGTTGGTAAAAAATTCGAAGACATGTGACTGTCTTCGAAATTCTGGTTCTAGGACATGCCGGTTTCCTCACGATGTTTTCCTTCACCGTTTTAAGAGCAGTGGTGATGAAATAATTTACACAAAGTAAAGCGCCTACCTGGGTTCGAACCGGGGTTCGTTTTCGTCATCAGTTTCTCTATTAAGACATTCAAATTGGTTTATAGATATGTCGGTAAGTTTACCGCAAAACACCTGCAAGTTCTTAGTTAGATTCTAACCGGTGTATTTATTCAACATTTTGGGATGACGTGATAAAATAGTGTAAGTCAATATTTCTATAAAATTCATAAGTTTTTCCGTGGGAGGGCGTGACAACATTTTCTGCGCGACAGATGTCACGGCATCCGCCCTCTTTGAGGAGCAGAAAAAAGGCCCGTCGAGGAGGCGTGGTAGCAATAAATTTTGTCAAAATATGCTCGACACAAACACTTCCCATAGCCGCCCTATTAGAATAACAGAACAAATCGGTTTAATTTGTTAACAGGCGTTCAGAATGGGTGTCACATGTCTAGCGAGGTATGCCAAGCTTTTTATTTATTTAGCTTCGCCTTCACTAATTGCCGATGACAAAGTTTAATAGGCCGAGCACATGTTAATAGGTGTTTATGAATTTATAAGGTTATTATGAGTTTGGACTTGATTTAGACTAAAGACGATTAATAGTACATTATGGTACAAGTGTGTTATGTTGGTGATTACCGCTGAGGCGCCATTGAGACCCGAGCCGTTAGGTGTGGGTCTTAAGAGAGCCGAGGACGGTAATCATCAATACACACGTGTATCATACGACGTTTGTCAACACACTTGTGAAGAAAATAATACTAAAAAATCATTTCCAACAGTGAAAACGAGTTGTGAAATTTTTTTCGCAATGGCGGGCAAAATTAATCAGTTTTCCTATGCGCGCGCATCTAACAATGGCGATCGGCCATAGACTAAAAATAATGAGTTATCTTTTTTTTGGCTTTTCGCGGATAGCGTTTTAGCCACGTACAAAATGGGGTATTTCAAGTTTTCTTTATTACAGACAAAAACAAAAGTTATATTTAAGTGAAAGTTTTATTTATTAAACACGTAAAAGATGAAATTATCTATTTAAATACGAAGTTGCATGTAATGTGTTGCATTTTTACTATTGAGCACGATCTTTTTTATATCGAAACTTTTTTAAGAACAAAGCAACTCAACCAATAAATAAAAAAAAAAACTTTGAATAATAGTAATGAAAAAGTCACAGTTTGATAACAGGTATCATTATGTGCCTATTTGTGGTGAAATTAGAGCCACTTTATGAGCAAGTGTGTTGAAAAAGTATTAAGCTTTATGCTCTCATGTTTATGGAATAAATGAAAGCAAATGACCAGATTCATCATCATCATCATCATAGTAGCCGAAAGACGTCCACTGCTGGACATAGGCCTCTCCCAAGCGTCACCACTTTGACCGGTCCCGTTCGTCTCGCAAGCAGGGGATCCCCGCAAGCTTCACCAGGTCCTCGGGCCACCTAGTGGGAGGCCTTCCAACGCAACGGTCGCCACTCCAGAACCTTTCTGCCCCATCGGCCATCCGTTCTGCGAGCAATGTGCTCTGCCCACTGCCACTTAAGTTAGGCAATTCTTCGGGCTATGTCGGTAACCCTGGTTCTCTTGCTGATCTCTACCTAATAACCAGATTACGCTGAAAATAATATGAAGATACAAAAACTATCCTCTCTAGGTTGTTTTCGTGTGATGTGTGGCCACTTCTGGTATCAGGGTTAATAAAGCCGCCTCTGGAAAACCCCACAGACTTGGCTATTTCAGACTTACATTAACTATAAAGTCCAGGTTTCCACACGATGTTTTCCTTCACAGTTGCCTGTGATGTCCAAGATAAACTTAGAAAGTACATATGATTTGAAAAAGTCACATTGGTACTTGCCCGGATTTGAACCCATGATCTAAATCACGACAGGCGAGGTCTTAGCCACTGGGCCACCACGACATTTTATCTATCCTACTATTCACGCGCAATGAACCAAATCAAAAATTAATTTTACCACCGTGCAAGCAATATTCTGTAAACTTTTCAACCAACTGTCTATTGTGTGCATAAAATTCTACCTAGGTATATCTACTTACTCGTACACCTAATTTCAATTCATATTCTTTCAATATTTCACTTATTCCTCAACCAAAACTTGATGTTACGCACCAAAGATTTTTGCAACTAAAAACAGTTACACATGCCAACATCACTATCGTTTTTGCATCGCAAATTTGTCAGTGACTATAATATCTTTTTCTAAACATCAATTATAGTAAAAAAACACATTAATTTATCGCCAGGGACGGCGATCAAAGCAGGCGACAACGGGCCCCAGTGTTAGTCTCATATGTCACAGGGGGGTGCAATTTTTTTCTCCTATTGAAAAAAATACTTTATAGTAACGCGGCTGGGTAGTTCGGCAGAGACAGACACTGTGGCACCGGGTTTTTGCAGATTTTTTTGCTACTGGACAGATAAATAATGTCTCTCTGTGATTTTATAACTTGTAAAACAAAACCGCTCGGTTAGAAAAAGTGTGGATCAAACGGTTCCTACAGTTTCACAATGTAGGAACGCGAGTCGCGTTTTTTTTTAACTAATTTGAATTTGATTTATTCCATTCACGGTTTGGAATCGTCCATCTGTGGACAGACGGACTCTATCACATTAATAATTATAATTGCATAGAATGGAGAGTTATAAGCATAGACTGCCAATAGTACTTTTTAATAACCAAGATAAGTGTCGTGACGTTAATTTGAGTTTGCTTGTGTTTTAAAGATATAATAGTCAAATGAACCCCCACATGACTAATAAATTCAGTCAAGTGAAACATTCTAATGTAATCTAAGCGCGCTGCGCTGCGCGTGCGTCGGTCAGATTTGGGTACATTTAGATAAAGTCAGTAATCTCGACCCGAGACGTGAACTAACACCACAAATATTTGTTTGGGCCCGTGGCCTCACACCTCATGGGCACATACCAACCTACTTGATGAAATATGCACAATTTACATACTGGAACACCGATAAAACTACGATCTCTTTTATTAGCCCTATAATACATCTGAAATATTAGTTGAGTATAAGAATAAGCAAAGCAACAATATTTCCAAACATTCATTAGTTTCTGTAGGTACTAAAAAGATGATAAACCTACATCAAATGTTCTTTGAACTACGCAATATATATCCTTGATGAAAGTGAAACGCAAAATGGAAAGTATCGTAAATTAATCAACCTACTTGGAATATTAGTCCAAAATGAGCGTAACATCTTAGTCGGCGGCAACTTCTAATCCTTCACATCACAAAATGGTTGATTACACGCGCGCCGAGCTCCCCAATTCTTTGTTTGGCAAACTTCCCGACACAAAGTTGCTTAATCGATGCAAAGAACGGTTGTTTTTCTTATTAAATATGTTTAATCGAGTCTATAAGCGATTGTTTTGCTTATTTAATGACCAAGGATTATCCTATAATGCCGTTGAATTAATTGAAATAATGTTGTTTAGATGAACGAGAAATTGATGGCGCCATAGTTTTCTGAGACAATTCTGAAACGGACGCAATAGTAGACCTAGAGTTAGCTATATTTATTTCCAGTATAAACAAAAATATTCGTGAAAGATTTCACAATAGCTACGCCAGTAAACCAGGAAAAATGTTAGTCATTCTCACATATACATGAAAAAAGTAATGCGCTCAAAGCCCGCGTAATTAATTTTTCATATTTTGTTCCAAGGAAATAATGAGATCCGGCCCCGGTTTAGCGCCGGATGAGATGAAAAAAAGGCATCGACAGAATCAACGAACGAGGAGGCTTTAATAAGATTTCGCAAAACCTGATCAATTTAAAATTAAAGCCACGAAACGTGTTTTTCGCCTATTTTATAAAAATCTCGGGATATGGGAACAATCTTCGACGGATAAGCTCGGCGAAGCAATATCATACATACGCAGAACAGATGAGATTTTTCAACCGCATATGCAAAAAATGGAGACAATTTTTACAAAGACCTTTTACAATCCAATCAAGAAAGGTTGGAAACAGGCAGGTGTTAACACATGCCATAAATTTTATTATGCGTACAGCTAAGGAGTGGAGTGTATGTTTCCCGATAGCTACAATCTAGGGGTCTTTAAGTCAAGAGTGAATAGGTTTTTTCTAGGCAAGCGTGCTTCACCGTCGACTACATCATCGCTTACCATCAGGTGAGAAAGTGGTCAAGCGCAAGATTATAGAAAAAAAAATTACAGAGCTTAGGGCACATAATTACAATCAACGAAATTGAATGTTGCAAAATTGATAAAACAAACAAAGACAAGAATGACGACAGCAATCGCGTAATGAAGTAACACACAATAGAGCTTTAATAATATAATGCACACAGTAGCATTTTAATCCCCCATTTAAATTCAATGGCAAAAGCGGCAAGTGCAAGCCTAATCATCGCAATATAATGCTCCACCGACTACGGAGGGTTGTTTTTTTGTGAGCAAGTGAGACAAAACGTTTTGTTTTATTAAAAACGTTGTGTCGCGAAAGAGAGGGATGATACCCGATTCATTCAAATTGACTTTAAATGATTGCCTGTACTGCTCTTTTTGTCCGACGGTGATGGATTGCAAATCGTTGCTTATACGTCAAGCTCACGTGGAAAATGCAGAAATGTTGCTATTTTTATACAAAAATAAATATTTCAAAAGTTGCCGACTTCTTGATACGTTATCTTGACTAAGTGGGACAGTGCTAATTTTAGAAAAAAATATGATCAAAGATGCCTTAGTCGGAAAAACCATGCGGCTTTCTCCCAGATCTTTGGTACTCATACAACAGAATTTATTCCGAAAAAAAAATGGTTTATCAAACACAACTTAAGACCACATCGATACAGCAAACTAACAATTTTCTCTACTTTCAAAATACAAACATCTTCGTCTGAGTTTAAAACTTGGGGTCCCTAGGGGCATAACTAATTGCGTAACTAAACATATAGGGGGCGCGTAATCCGATACTGATGTGTTTGTAAAAACTATCCGATTAGCCCCGGCACCCTAGCTCGTGTTGATATGCTTGTGATTATATTGTACAAATTGTTTCCTTGTGAAAGCTATTGTAATGTCTTCATTTGTAAGACCGGTAGATGTAATCCAATTATGGTTAGTTATAAAAATCAGTCAATTGATAAACTGAATTTTATTACCGTTAGGCTTGCGTTTGACCACTATCTCACCTGATGGTTTATTTATTATTTCTTTTATGATTGGCCCCTTGGTTTACGCAATTTTCTTGGCGCCAGGAAAAATGATAAATTCAGTTCTGTAGTTCTGTTTCAGTTAGATTCAAAGGCAAGCTCGTGTAAAATTGTTTTTTAAGCCCGTACCCAGACCAAAAAATCAGCATGAGATTTGAGCATTCCTATTGGCCTAGCGGCACTGGTGGCGCATGAATTACAGTAGTAAATACGCCCAGATTTTAGAATAACTTCTTTATAAAATCGAATATTGGTCTTTTGAAAAAAATAAATCTACCAAAATGTTGGATATCAAATTGTCTATCCATTAGTGTTAGTACAAACAAATATTAATGAACACTTTACGAGGAGATGCATGCTATCAATCATTATTTCTCATTTTTATGGTTTTGTTGGAAGGAGATTAGTGAAACATATACTACATTTAAAAAAAAAATAACACTCAATTTTGGAATCAATAATATGTAGAAGTTTAATGTATTTTTATTAGTTGATATTTCATTTTAAATAACGAGTAGATAGCTCTTAAAAACTGCACGAAAAACGGCTAGCGCGGCGTTTTGCTCGGGGTAGCGCCTTAAATAATTTCAGACAGAAGAGACCAAATATGACATATGGATTTAATAGTGCTTTCTATATACCTATTGGACACATTTTAACTATTATATTTGAACTACGACACAGTTTTAAACTAGTGCAGCCATTTCCGTACACACAAATTTTGTAAAATGTGTTTTATTAAAATAATAGTACATTATGGTACAAGTGTGTAATGTTGGTGATTACCACTGAGGCGCCATTGAGACCCGAGTCGTTAGGTGAGGGTCTTAAGAGAGCCGAGGACGGTAATCATCAATACACACGTGTATCATACGACGTTTTTCAACACACTTGTGAAGAAAACAATATAAAATAAAATATAAATATCATTTCCAACAAACGAGTTGTGAAAATTTTTTCGCAATGGCGGGCAAAGTTAATCAGTTTTCCTATGCGCGCGCATCTAACAATGGCGATCGGCCATAGACTAAAAATAATGAGTTTTCTTTTTTTTTGGCTATTCGCGGATAGCGTTTTAGCCACGTACAAAATGGGGAATTTCAAATTTTCTTTATTACAGACAAAAACAAAAGTTATATTTGAGTGAAAGTTTTATTTATTAAACACGTACAAGTTGAAATTATCTATTTAAATACGAAGTTGTATGAAATGAGTTGCATATGTACTATTGAGAACGATCTTTTTTGTATCGAAACTTTTTTAAGAAAGAAGAACTCAACCAATAAATTAAAAATAAAACTCTATAACCCATAAAAGTCACAGTTTGATAACAGGTGTCATTATGTGCCTAATTGCGGTGAAATTAGAGCCACTTTATGAGCAAGTGTGTTGAAAAGATTATTAAAGATGCCTTATCATACTTGATATTTTATTCATATAGAAAATCGGCAATATAACAAAAAATGCACACCGGGATGTGTAGCGTGACATGTAGGTACTGTCGTAGACAAAAGAGGCGAATTGCGTGTCACGCGGGCGGGAGGTGAATAATCCCTAATTTTGTATACAAATGCGCCCACATCGCGTCACGGTCCTCCCGCCCGATCGCCTGTGACGATCACCGCTTTTTATTCGCCGTCACTCCATAAATAAACTCATCGCGAATGTACCACGTGCGTTCAAGTCCTTTGTCAAGTATTGATGACAAAACTCATATAATTTTTATTGTATAAATAAAATTATGATCTAGAGGAGTGAAATTAAATGGGTTTGTTGCGCTATTGGCGTTTGCTGAATCATAATATTGCTAGATACAAACGATATCGAAAAGTTTATGAGGAAAACACGTCTAACAAGGGTCTACAATAGTAAGCTGTGTCACAAAATTAGATTTTTAGATGAAATTTAAATTGAATTACAATAATTAATAATAATATTTATTATTATTATTACCCTGCTACCGATACCGGTGGACAACCATTTTTGTTATATTTTTAAATGTTATTTTTTAATGATTTGTTTTTTATAAAGAAATATTTAAAAATGTAAAAATAAAGTTAAATAAACGAAATATTAATTATATTAATTTCATTTCATTTCTATCAGATACGAAAACTCTAGACCATAATTTACGATGCGAAGGACCATATTCCCGAACTTTAAACGAAGCGAAATTTCAATAAAATTCGAGAGCGCCTGTATCATGAATAAAAGGCGAAATGAGTGCATTTATTTACCTCGCCAAATCCTTCGTATCTGAGGACAGGAGAAGCTACATATCTTCATAAAAATAAAACGCGGCGAACGACTCGATCGTATGCGAGCGTGCGTCGCGCGTCGTGAAATGAAACGCGAAATCTTCCCTTTTATTTTATTTACTGGCCTGGTAGAGTTTAAAACGGGATTTATTCGCCATCCTCGTTGGTTCTCCTCTATACGGATACGTATCGATGTGATTGGAAGATAACAATTTCTTATAAATGTCCAAATAAGAATCTTATTGTTTTGCTGAATAGTGCTACGCCGTAGCATTTTGGCGTAGCACTTTGTAATCTGCGTTGATTTGGAATTAATTTTCTTAGAAAAACGAAAGTAATACTTTTATATCTTTCACAGAATATAGAAGACATCAAGTCCTTTATTTTATACTATCACTATTATGAATGTCTAATTTGATATTCTCCCTCACAGAGAGGAGGGTTTTTTCCCAGCAATGTGCTGGTGATGATGATGATTTTATATCTAAACGCCTACATGCCCACAATACAATTTTCAAACTAAAACGAAACTCATATTTGAAATACTCCAGCAGTTCGTAATGCAGCGGCGATGTAGAGGCGATGTAGAGATATAAATCTAACTAGATGATTTATGACTTAGTGGAGCCACAGATATAAATCTAACTAGATGACTAAGTGATTACGATAAATGATCGTAATTTGCGTAATTTTCATTTAGCATTATCGGCACCGGAATTCCACCGAAATCTAGAAAAATGCCCTTTTTACGCTATATTATTAAGCTGTAAAGAATGTATAGAAAAAGTTGGCCGAGGCATTGGAAATGCTTTCTTTCATTGGTAAGTAAATTTGTTTTTAAATTGTATGTGAATAAGTGGCACGCTTGGTTTTCATTCAAATGGAGGGACTTGTGTTATCTAGTTAGATATATGACTTTAAGTAGGGCCATCAGGCTGCTTATAGCTCACGGAGGCCGCCACTGACTCGAACAAGTTTAGGTGTTGCTCCAGCTAGGATAGAAAGAGCCTGCTCTATCTCTCAAATATAAAAAACAAAACACTACTCACATTTGAGCTTCTCCAGCGGTTCGTGATGCAGCGGCGGCGCATGATGTAGAGGCGTATGCTGGGGTTCATGATGTAACGGGGCCATCAGGCTGCTAATAGCCGAGCCCACGGAGGCCGCCACTGACTCGTGCAAGTGGCCGCCTCCATGAAGCTCCAGCTCAGACAGACAGAGCCCGTTCTCGCTTAGCGGCTCCATCCCGGCCGCCAGCGCCTCCTTGTACACCCGGAGATGAATGATGATGCTTGTTGTGTCTGTGGTGGAAAACGGCGCGCGCGCAGGTGACCGTTGGTGCGATCACGCGCGGTTCCACATTGTTGTGACCACTGAAACAAAATTGGATTGGTTATTGTTAAGTCTTAAAAACTTTTATTTTAATTTGTTGTATTAATAAGCTCGCGATAGACCATCTTATCTGGTGGTAAGTGATTAGGCATGTGTTCGAAGATCGAGCACGCTTGCCTAGAAGTAACCTATTCACTCAGTTTTTTTTATTTACTAGCTTCTGCCAGCGGCTTCGCCCGCGTGAATGTCGAAAATTATCGCAAGGGAACATATTCCCGGGATGCCTGACTATAATCTATCTCTGTGCCAAATTTCATCCAGATCCGTCCAGCCGTTTGAGCGTGAAGAAGTAACAAACATACAAACACTAGCTATCAGATAACATTGACTCCGTCAGGGAACTCCACTTCTTAGCTTAACTTAAAACTTAAGATACTACCACGCTTGAATTTCCAAAGGGCTGGTCAAAGATGTTACATGTACCATAAAACATACTATGTCGTGTTCTTCGATAGGGATAAATAAACTACGTCAAAGTAATAAAAAGGTAATAAAATCGTAATATGATTGTTTATGGCTACCATTAGATAGTAAAATTAAGATAAGATTATAAGTGTAGATAATTATGAGAACTAAATGTTCTGTTATTGGATTTAACTTAATATTAAGCAGGCCAAACCGTTAAAAACAATATGAGCTGGAAAACTTCAGACTCTACAGAACTAAAACCCAACGATACACTAAAACAAAGTTACCAAACACCGAGCAATTTATTAGCGCCATTTATTTGTCTAAAGTTAAGTACACGAACAAGCTTAAAACAACTAAAAACTTCCTGGTCGTACAAAAGTTCCTAAAACACGAATAAATCATTTTTAGTAAAAATATCAGGCTTGATTTAGAGCAGCACACGACGTTGTTTGAGCAGTAAAAAAAATAAGCACCATAAAAAACGGCCTGATGGAGATATATCACTTTACAACTTTCATATTTCAAATAGCGTTGTCAGTGGCCGGGCATTGGTGTTTCAGTGAGCACATAAAACCAGCCGTTATGGCTAGGAAAGGTAAAAGTAGGAAAAAAGGGCATACACAAATGATTTATAGCTTTAATTGCCTTTTTTACGCCGTACTGCCTATCCTATCTGCGGCCGACGGGAATTCAATATTCAGAAATAAGAGCAAAGAGTTGTGTCGAAGCGCCAATGCGAACGTTTTTTGCTGTATTCCCGACAGACTGTAATGTCTGCTGTGGCTTTTTAATAATTTGAATTCGTACCTTTTTCATTTTTCTGTCTCACTATTTTACACACTATTAGTTGATTTATTAAACTATGTACAAAACTAATTATACTAATTGAAAATGATAATTTTTGCGACAAATGTAACGCGGATCGTGAATAAAACAAATGACTTGTGACAATTTTTCTTTTTTCGAATTCACCGACTAGTTCGAAATTTAAATCAAAAGAGGTTAAGTAACATTCAACCAACAACATTGTTCTATGGCGTTTATTTTTAATAATGAGAATTATTTTTGAAATCCAAAGAGGTTGGTTGATAGTTTTTTTTTTATCAAAGTATTTATTAGATCAATTCTGATGCATTATACAATATTAACTGTCATAACACAATATTTTGATGAACAGCTATGATAAATCCAACCAAGTTTCGAAGTTCCCAAAACGTAAGTTTATTTCTGTTAAAAAATCTAAAAATACCTCGAAAACAAACCAAAGTAAATATGACAGGCCGAGTAATCATCGTTCACATAACGCGATTGTAATCTTGACTAGGCGGTGAGTAATTGGCCAGAGCTAAAGGCAGCAATCGAGCCGCTTGAGCCACTCTCATCCCTTTAAACCGATGTAAAGCCTTTTTTAAGCCCAAAGATTTAAGTTGGTGAAAGTGCTTCGCTCTATTAAAACGCCATTTGGTTCGAATTTTACTTGGAAGTCGGTACGATTTGATGTGCTCAGTGCAAGAAGGTTGGATGTCCGTGAACTTTTCTCTCTGTCTGTACTTTGGGACAGTCGTTACTGGTGGTTTATATTGAGTGTTTGCTTGATGGAGTGAGGAATTTGAAGTTCATGGTTAGAGTGTGACTATCCGTCGTTCTGCTAATCAGTAACAACATATGAGTAAGTGCTGTGGGGACTAAACTACTCAGATTTAATTAAATTGCAATATATAGAAGTAGGATTAGTAGGAAGATGATGTAAGTTAAAATACAAATCACATTCTAGTATTTTTCTTCTTTTCTTGTGGCAACAATCCTTTCGTACACTGCTAAAATACTTTCAACAAATTATGAACTAATTTAAAAATAATGAATTCCTTTTTTTGCATTCACTATCAATTGTTGATAAAATAGGAATTATTTTGTCAAGAACTTCAAAATCAGACACTTAAAATAATAATTGACATTTGTATCAAGCAGACGACTGGTTCGAAACATGCCGCCAATAAAAACAAATCATACAAGAATCATAGAGAATTTATTCGTTGTTTCATCATCACCAGCCTTTTAATGTTTCCTCTGCTGGGACACAGGCTTCCTCTCTGTGAGAGGGAATGGGCCGTAATCCACCACGCGGGCCCGGTGGTGGATTACGGCCCATTGTTGGGCCGGGTTCGTGGATGTCCCATGTCTTCTAATTTATGGTTCTAGGATATGCCAGTTTCCTCACAATGTTTTCCTTCACCGTTCGTTGTTTAACGAGCCTCAAAATCCTGAATTACTTTGCTGCCTCTTGTTTTAAATAATTCTAAATTGTGAGTAAAGAGTTGGCGATCAATTAATTCTAAAAAATACAGACCGTTTTCATAAAAAAGACTATTAACAAAAGCCATTTAATCACAAAAAGAAAAATAATTTATAAAACTTTTTATGGCATCTCTGAGTTTTTGACAAGAAATGGCCAGTGTTTTGTCAATGTTAGTAAAAAGCAACCTCTGTCCTCTTTGAAATGCGCAATTCCTCAAACTTTTCAAGTTTGGTTGATTTTTCAATCAATTTATTGTATTTCCATAATGAGGACACAGTTGGCTTTTCCCTACTTTTACCTTGACTTTATCCTATGCAGAGGTTTTTACCGAATAAAAAATACTGTACACCGTCAACTTTTTAACAGATATGTAAGTATATCATATCAGTGGACACCTCATCCAACCCTAACAATAATGCATGTAAAACACATGTAACACGGGTGATAGCACTCAGGTAAATATTTGAATGTATTCGTGTGATAACATGATGTTATGGCATTGTCAATGTGCTGATACCAGTATCATCTCGACGCAAGGAACCGTTCGATTTGTAGATAACGTCTATTTGTATACGTGAGAGTATTTTTAGAGGTTTTTGTTTAAATACATGTGAGAATGTTATTTGAGAACTTCGAACAATAATACTTCAAACAATAAGGGAAGTGAGAAGCTGTTCAAGCTTCTATGTTTAAAAACCACCACCACGCCACCACTGTATAAGGATCACCATGTAAAAGGTCACTTGTGATGGAAGTAACTGTTTCTTATAGCACAGAAATTTCGCCTTTTTTAGGGTTCCGTGGTAGCTAGACAGTTGAAATTTTCACAGACGATGTATTTCTGTTGTCGCTAAAAGAACAAATACTAAAAACAGAATAAAATTATTATTTAAGTGGGGTTCCCATACAACAAACGTGTTTATTTTGCTTTTTTTGTTATAATGGTACGGAACCCTTCGTGCGCGAATCCGACTTGCACTTGGCCAGTTTTTTGATTCTTATGAATTTAAATCTGACTTAACTATATTGTATATGTATAACACTAGGCAATGTCTTCACTGAATAATATATACTTTAAAATATAGGGCAAATATGACTGCAGCCTCTCTGTCAAATCGAAATCATATATCACGATATACAAAGATTTGGTTGTTGGGTAAGCTTCAGAATGTCTTAAGCCCAGTTTTTCGATCTGTAGTTAACTAAACCAATGGTTAAATATCCTAACCTATGCTTTCAAAACTCGTTTATTCGTCAATTGTTAGTCTAAAAAACTGACAAATAATTAACTCTCCTACTTATTTGACCATTTCTAAGGCTAACAACTGAAGAAAAGGGCCCAGTTTTTAGATCCGTAGTTAACTCAACCAAATGTTAAATGGGCTAACTAATGGTTTGAAATTTCGGTAAAACATCTCTAGAGTTGTAAAAAAAAGGTGAAATAAAACAGTTTTTTTTCTGGAGTAGGTTTTTTTTCAAGAGTACGAAAACAAAAATATGGTAAGGCGGTTATCGTATATGAGTTGATATTATTATTTTTTTTGTTTAATAAGGAAATAACATTTGTTTGTTGTTACATAGTACATAAAGGTCTTAAAATAATTGGCAACACCCACTGAAGTTGACCATTTACGGACGGGGATTTTGAAAAGATGATTCTGATCGTAAAACATCAACTATTTTCTAAGTTCATAATAATAGGTACCTATTGATTCAAACATATTTTGACTTTAATTAAAAACAAAACAACCATATTTTGTGTTTTATTCCTGTGTTTCATTTTCAGAAAAAAAACGAAATGTAGAAAAAAAACGACGGTGCCAAGTTTTTTATCATCATTTTGTTTTTATTTCAATTTACATCTCTAAACGTCTCTATTCATCAATTGTTAGTCTAACAAATGGTCAAATAAATAACTCTCCAACTTATTTGACCATTTATGAGGCAAACAAAATTAAGAAAATACGCATTTTATTTGAAACCATTGTTTATTGATCAAACAATTAAGCCTTAAGAAATTATTTGTGATTTTATAACCTTACAAAAATCTGTTTGAAATTGCAAACTTACAGTTACACTAGGGATCAGTTTTATACTCCTCTGTGTAAGATAACGACTCTAAAATTTAGAAATTAGCCTCAATTTTACAGCAAACAAGTTACAGTCAAGAAAGCAAACATAAACTGGAAGATTCAGTGTTAAATATGCATACCTTTTAAATACCCAAAACACCCTTTTCAAATAAACATAATTATATTGTTTTTTTAATAAATTCTCACTAGTTTTTCATATTGGTTTACACTTCAATGTCTATGCACAAAGAATATTCACTACAATCAATAAAATTTCACTTTTAATATCGTGTAAATGTGAGCTCGCCATTTGTGATAGTATATATTCTTCATTGATAAATCAGATATGTTGGTATGTTGCCTCTCTTTCTAACATCAGTAAGTATTTTTAGCAGTTCTGTCTCTTTTTACTAAACTAGATAGGTCGGTGTTTGTTGTGTTTTCCCTAAATATTGTTGTGAACATATCTAGTAGATTTGCCGGCAATAAGGGTGGATTCCACAGTATTTTTTCTACATTTACTTGAAACTTATAATTTTGAATGTATATTGTAGTGTATTGTTTTGATGTTTCATGAAAAAAATCGTTTCGGAAACCCAACTAAATATCTCTTGATTCAATTTCAGGTAACTTTAAATTACTTAAATTTACTGGGTAACTTTGCTCAATCTGTCAGTCTGTTTTAATATCACAACAATTAATTTTGGTTATGTTTTGGGCGTAACCACGAATACAGAAGTAAAGGTATGAACCGACGTCATGTCAATTTATCTAGCGTTATCAATTTAACACACAGATAAAATTATCATTCGGCTGATATGGCAGCGTGGAGCGCCAACACCTAAAATTGTTCTGATACGGCTATTTCTGGTACTCTATGGTTAGCATGTTTTTGAATGCAGTAAAAATAATGATGACATATTCACCCTTATTAATAAAAATCTCATCACTAGTTTAGCACATTCTATTTTCAAATGTGGTATAAATAATTTGAATAAAGAATCTGCCAATCTGTAGGTAAACGGCTCAGAGTTTTTATACATGCCTGTTGAGTCTGAGTTTTTAAAACTGCATTTTTACGCAAAGCTACTAAAAAAAAATTGAGAATTTTAGAATTGAATGATGACATTGCAACTCAAGTTTTTACTGCAGTAATTTACATAAAACTTTTATTTCTGGTTCTCTTTTATGTTCTACCTACCTAGGTACTTTTCATTGCCATTTCTTATGTTTAATGGTAACAACCAGTGAAACAGAAACAAACTTAATATTACTTTGTGTAGAGATTTAGCAATATTTAATTGTCCGGCACAGTTTTTAAGGTGACAAAGGCCTTTGGGCTGATAAATTGCAGGTTAATAAAGTATTAGAATAATAGAGAATTTATGTGTTGTTTAATCAGCCTCATTTGTATGCATTAAACATTTGTAAATATTTAATTATGAGCAAAAAGTTGGCTCTCAATTAATTCAAAAAAATACTGACCGTTTCTTATCAAAACTCAAAAAAAACATGTAAGCCATTTGATCAAATAAGAAAAAAATATTCAAAAAAAAATATGGCATCTCTGACTTTTTAACAAGAAATAGCCGGTGTTTGGTATGGACCAAACATCGGTAAATGAAAAGAGGTTAGGTTGCATTTGAATGCACCTTTCCTGAAACTATTCAAAATTGGAAGATTAGTTTTTTAGAACCTTTTTTTATTCTTTACTCTACAAACAAAGTTGGTTGGTTGGTAGCAGTTTGGAAGTAGGTTTCTTATTGGCTTAAATACGTTCAAAGGAACTTACACTTATGTCCCCGTCTGTTATCAACTTCCAAGATAAACTTAGAAAGTACATATGAATTTGAAAAAGTCACATGGGTACTTGCCCGGAAAAAACCAACAACTAGAAAACAAAAAAAAAAAGTGTTTCTGGAATCAACTTTCAACAACATTATTTATTTATAAAAACAAGTTGTCCTAAGGATTACACAAAGCACACCAGCCTGCATTTTAAGGTTATAAACTATAGAAGTAGGTGGTAGAACATCATTAGAATTTGAACAGAGCTAGGTATTTAGTCATAGAATCAATAACTGATTATCGACCATGCCTCCTCGGGCCTAGTTTTTTGATCCGTGGCTAACCAATGGTTAAATATGCGAACCAAATGGTTTCAAATTTCGGTAAAACGCGTTGATTCACCAATTGTAAGTTTAGCAACCAATTCTCCAACTTATTGGTGATTGACTTTTTCTCCTTTTTGATATCGCACGGGGTTTTTATTTTATTTTTTTATTAATTTTATGCTTATTTCTCGTGTCTCCTGTGCGGGTCACAAATATATTTTTTTCTTTTATTTGACAATTTGTGAGGCACACAATTGATAAAAAGGGCATTTTACTGAAATTTGAAACCATTGGTTAGTAGAATATTGGTATTACCATTGGTTGAGATAACTACGGATCAAAAACTGGGCCTAAGTCACTAAATTTAACTATTCGTTTGTTTTAGACAAATTCACTTTATTAAGGTTTCATTCTTTTCAGTTGCCGTAACTGAATACTGGGCCAAATAAAAGCTGTATTTGCCACCGACACGCTAAGAACAAGTTCAGTGAGCAGAAAATTAATATCACCGAAGTTACAAGAATCTTAAAATTTCTGTACAATTATTTTATTTGAATCTAGGCCTATAATATCATACATTGCAAAGTTTTCAAACACTTAAACACAAAACTTTTTATAAAATCTTAAATAACCATAATTATGATTATTTTAAATACTGGTTAGCAGATTCTTAATTCAAATTCACTATAGAGAATTTGAATTAACAATTTGCTAATCACAGTTAGCTATAAACTAATCATACGGTTATTTAAGATTTTAAAAAAAGTTTTGTATTTAAGTGTGTGCAGATAAAAAAGGCTGTAATTATTTAATTTGTTTTATTATGCCTATATTCGTGAAAACTTTATTATATGGAGCAAAAACTCGAGCATAATGTGAGAGAGAAGCAAAGTTATGAGCATTCGTTGGCAAACAGCGGCACAAACTTACAAGTGAGCTAGCAGTTCTGAAGTTACACAGACATGTACAGATTTTCATGATCCTTATTATGAGACCGTACTCCTGTAGAATTTTATGTAATAGTTTAAGTTTTATTTATTATTTTTAGGCTAGCGTTTGACAACTACCTGATGGTAAGTGATGATGTGGTCGACGGTGAATCACGCTTGCCTAGAAGTAACCTATTCACTCTTGGCTTAAAGACCCCAGGTTGAATTATTGAGTTGTAGGGGTCATAGACGGATGCAGTCGCATTATGTGCAATTTCTTACGTGAAGAGAAAACTTTGTACCTCTTTTTAAGCATATTGCGAGCACAAAGGAGTGTGTGATTGGCATACCTACCTTGTTAAAATTTGTACGAAGAAGGAGTGCAGAAAGGACATTTTCCATGAGTTACAGTTTGTCGCCTTTCGTCCAAAAGGAGCTTAGTTATTATTATTATTATATGGCTGACCATAAAATCCTCTCTGAAGAGTTCCATGCGAAGGTTTTTAACTGTTCTCTTTTCAATATTTTAGGTGTACTTAGTGCGATATTTATGGGGGCAATCATCGACCTTTTCGGGGTCTATTGTATTATCTTTTCTGTTGGGAACCAGTGTTTGTTACATTGGTATCAAACCATCACCGCTTAGCTGTTTAGGTATAGTAAAATCATAATATTGCAATTTTCTTTTCACTGTTGTTTAACAAAATTTTTGTTATAAAAATCGATGAACCAAAACCTACCTAAATGTGTTAAAATGGAATAAAAGTAGTTCCTGGTAGTTCAAAAAGAACGGAGCTTCAGCAAAAAAATGAAAAATTATATGTACCTAGCTATTTTTTTATTAATGAAATATATAGTTCATACAAATTATTATTATATTAGACATTTTCTGTTTACCTTAGATATTTTCTTAGTACGCGTTGGTAATAATATCTCAGAAATACAAAAAAAAATATCTGAGCGACTCTACAAAAGACGTTTTAGAGTTTATGAATATTTTTTGTGCCCATTTTAATCTACTAATATAACCTTCTACAACATTTCTTTATGACGGCTCTAAAAATAATATCATTTATTTATTATTATAAACCACATTTCTCTTTTATTTAATGGTATAAGTAGTAGAGGCTGTAGAGGGTAAAGGTATACAGAATACAATACAACACGTTTTATTACGAAAAAGAAAACCAGCCAAGTGCGTGTCGAACGTAAATTTAGGGTTCTGTACCAAATGAAAATCTGTTTTATCAATATATTGATATTCGTTAGTAAAATATACGTAATTATAAACATTATCACCAAATTTAAATTTCGTAGGTTAATGGGAAGTTACAAAATTCTTCGGAACGAAATTGTGTGACAGATGACGGACAGAGAGACACGGGAGTGACAGCAATAGGGCTCCGTTTAAACCCTTCAGGTACGGAACCCTAAAAAGGGCTGTGAGGTAATATCTTTTAGATATTTTTTTTTAAATTAATAAGTAGAAATTATCTATAGGTTTCCGTCTTTCATGTCAGGCTGGATAAAAACTATTCAGGTACTTGGAAATATTAGTTATATTTTATATAGGTAGGTACTACTATTTAATGGTAAATAAGTATATTTTAAGGAAGGCTAAAGTATTGCTTTTGTTTCAGGGATAATTTAGTGTTTTTAAACTTTTTGTAGGTACAGATAAGACTAACTTTTTCTGTTAAACTGGAAGTAGGTACTTAAATCAATTGTAGGTACTTTTGACTTATTGTGAATTCAGACAGGTGTTAATCATTTAACAATAAAATTAATATATTGAGAACTTATTAGATTGCCTTTATTTTTATCCAAACTTAAACATTAAAACACGAAAACAAAAGTGAATCAGTGGTTCTTTGTATTATTGTCTTCGGAAGTACTTTTCTGCACTATGATTTAATTTATAGAATAATGTTAAAACAATTAATATCATCTAATTAAGATTTAAAGTTTCAAGCAAGATTTAAAGAAGCATATTTAAATTAAAAATGATTGTGTATTAGTTGTAAATTCTGGAGAGAGTTTCTGCTGGAGATACCTGACTGTAATTAGTTCAAAACAAAGTTACAAAGTACAATGATTTAATAATTTATATTCCCAGTGCAAATACTGTCACCTCTGCCGGTTCAACAACAGTAAGTACCAGCTTTACTAAGCAAGCAGCTAGGTAACCTGTTTGTCGTAGATATATTTTCTACAACACACATAATAATACCTAATTAAGTAGGATTATATGGTCTTTTAAATATACGCGGTGTCTCACAAGAATCTTAGTAACACGCCGCACTCAGACTTGCCGAGAAGTCACAGCAGAGGAGTTTGTTTTTACTTCAAAAATTGTTTATAAATTCAGGGTGAATTCCGTTTGGATTTAGCAAGAGTTCTGGCCTCAAGAATATATTTTCAGACAGGAACTTTACAACCCACCTGTCGTAAATAAAGTGGAACATGTGACAGTAGACATACTTACAGTTAAAATGCCAGAGAAGTTGCAGACAGGTGATGGTGAGCTCGATGACACCACGGAACGCTGATTTTCACAGTTTGTGTACACGAAATCCGGTGATATCCGTCATAATCTGGTACAAGCCGCGGGATTACGCGTCCACGCGCTGGCCGTCACCCACTAACGTAAACACCAGGGAACAAACCGAATACGAATCCGATAAATCAAAGCGCACGATCGCGGCGACGTCGCTTATCCGCTAAATCCTGTCGGGATCGCGTAAAAAATACTAGTATTAAAAACAGTCTTAAGTGGGCTTACGTACGCGGCGCGTTGCGGCCCGCGCTGGCTCTAATCTCGGCCACTTCCCGGACCAATTTGAACCTAACTCCACCACTCTATACATCATCCGGAGCGCGCCCGCCCACCGCGCACAACCGACAACCGAGCGCGCTCATACCCTCGTCTCTCTCACACACACCCAGTCCCCGTATACCTCTCTCCCTCGCCCTGAAATCTCGCCACACTGAAAATTCAGTGCGTGCTCCGCGGGTCGCGGGGCGTGCGGTGAAGGGGGGACACGCAGTCAGCTGGCCGAACTTGTGCGAATAAAATCGACTTTTTATCGCCTCGATGACGCTTCGTGACGTCACTGTTTACTTCTGCCCGTGAAGTGTGGACACTGGATCTTTGACGGACTAATGTGACGCAACCGCAGTCAGATTTATAGAGTTTGGAAAATCTTCCATGGTTCTGGGTGAGATTTTTAGCTAGTAAGAGAGACTGTATATGTGAATATTGTTATACATACCTATACATTTCTAATTCTTATGATTAATTGACATAAATAATTACCAAATTTGGCTATCCCGTAAGAAGAGTAAGTAAATCAGACAGCATCATCTGCGTTAATAAATTGTGTTGTAAAAACTCATTTAAATGGCTGCAATATGTTTTCCTTATAGCGTAAAATAATTGCAGTTTAAATCGCACGGCGTGCACCGGAGTCGGGCGCAATAAATCGCGGCGCGCTCCGGTTCGCAACGTAAACAGATCGGGCGCATTAACCGCGCGTCGGCGTACATAAAGAGAGCGGTATAAATATAAAGTTCCCACTCGCCGCCGCGCAAACTTAGCTAAACAACGCCATAATTGCCTTCATTACTTAAATTACTGAAATTATTTATTCAAAAAGCTGGCAACATTTAGCCAGTGATGGCTCCGCCTACAATACGGCGCTGAACCAATGACTAATCTCGAGAGCGTGTGGGGCGGGGCTTCCGCCAATATGGCGGCAACCTTCCCTAGCGCTCGCTCCTGTACGCCGGCCGCACGCCGCCGGTGCATGCTGTTTCAGTCTGTTTTCACGCGTCGACTTTCACGTGTTTTCGAGTGGTTAATTAGTTTGGCATTGTTAATGAGTGCGACTGTAGCAGGCGGCGCGGCGGTGCGAGTGCTACGCGGCCTCTACGAGACGGCTACGGGCTACGAGAGGTGCTACGCGTTCGAGCGAGCCGTCGCTATGCGCCGCCGTCGGCAACCGACCGACGGACATATGAATGTTCCTTCTCAATGAACTTTAGATACCTACATTATCTACATATTGTAAACATCTAACTAAAGAATAACTTTTTAGTGAAAAATATTTGCACCATCTCTTTAATATCTTGGTATACAACTTGCTTGCGGGATTCCTTCTAATTACTTACAATTATTTTATTATTGTGATAGTGATTAAAATATTAAGTTAAATCTAAGACAAAGTCACTTAACAACGAAATAATGATTTTCCTTTTGGCAGTTACTTCAGATTTGAAAACGAAACATCCTCTTTATTAAAATACCTAACCATCTTCAATATGAAAAACGCTTTAATCGGAAACCTTTCCTAGCACAAAGGTTGTGCAGGTCATCACACCTGCAGAGAGCTGTGGGTGGTGGTACAAGTTGTAGGCCGTGGGTTCGAACCCAGACAGGCGCTTTACGTTGTGTTAATTATTTTCATCACCACTGCTCTCAAAAACGGTGAAGGAAAACATCGTGAGGAAACCGGCATGTCCTAGAACCAAAATTCGAAGACATGTGACATCCACCAACCCGCACTGGGCCCGCGTGGTGGTTTACGGCCCATCAACTCTCCCAGAGAGGACCTGTGTCCCAGCAGTGGGAACATTAATAGGCTGATGATTATGATGATGACACACTTGCCACCGGGTCCTTGAGCGGCACTCATTGACGAATGGAAACAATACACTATTATAATATACTAACTTAAAAATAAACAAAAGAATGCCGACATTCGCAACAATAGGTATGCAAATTACTCTTTTTTTGTATACTTTTGAAATACATATTCTAAAAAAACCGACCAAGTGCGAGTCGGATTCGCGCACGAAGGGTTCCGTACCATTATCGCGAAAAACGGCAAAAAAACACGTTTGTTGTACGGGAGCCCCAATTAAATATTTATTTTATTCTGTTTTTAGTATTTGTTGTTATAGCGGCAACAGAAATACATCATCTGTGAAAATTTCAACTATCTAGCTATCACGGTTCATGAGATACAGCCTGGTGACAGACAGACAGACAGACGGATAGACAGACAGGCGGATCGTGGAGTCTTAGTAATATGGTCCCGTTTTTACCCTTTGGGTACGGAACCCGAAAAATGGTAAAAAAACAAAATAAAAACGATAATAAAGCTTTTTACAATTTTAGTGGTCCCAAACTTCTGGCCGGCAGAGTATTTCTATTATCATGTAAACACAGGTTGCTTAAGTTATAAATTTTATTCAAGTCATATATTTTATTGATTATAAATTCATTAAATCAGATACGCTATCGATGTTATTTATTAATTAAAGATATTGTACATCTTTTTTCATAAAGTTTACATTGTACCTTAGACTACTTACATACATGAAAGAAAAAGAAAATTTACTTACATAGAAAGTCAATAATAAAATGGATGGTCTTATTTTATTTTCAACTAGCTTCTGCCAGCGGCTTCGCCCGCGTGCATTATACATATAAACCTGCCTCTTGAATCACTCTAACTGTTAAAAAAACCGCATCGAAAACCGTTGCGTAGTTTTAACGATCTAAGCATACATATATAGGGGCAGACAGCGGGAAGCGACTTTGTTTTAAACTATGTAAGGATACTCGTATCACTTCCTATTTTATTTAGGTGCTACTAACCCTTTAATAGGATTAGAAGAAGTAACAAAACCTAAGCTAAATATTGTCAGCCTAATTTATAAAACTTTTTAACCAAATGATTTATTTCAACAATAGTCGATTCTTCATAAAAAAACAAACTTAAGATTTTTCTTAATTCAAATTCTTCATAGACAATTCTAAGGAGAATTTGAATTAAGAATCTGCTAATCAAATGTTTAAAAAGTATTTATAAACAAGGCTGCATATCTAGTGATATTATTAAAATCTTAATACCTACAATGATGACAGATAGACGTCTTCAATGATTAGGAAAACAATATCTATAATAGGTAATAGTAACGACATACTTAGGTGGATATAGATACTTTACATTGAAACTGATTTTACCTTGATAGGTAATGTTTCATTGGACATCGACTTATAAAAGAGACTTGTAGTTTATCCGTTTTGAATCTTTTACCTACTGTCGTTTATAAAAGTTTTAAAATGGAAAGAATTAAATAAACTAGACCCAAACTTTTTGTAATAAAAATAAATCTTTTAAGAAATAGAACTATAGACTTCCTTCAAAATAGAGCTATTATACAGATTTTTATGGCCCTTAGAAAATTGTCACATGGGCTTTTTGGAGAGAATTGACTAGGAACACGTCCAATTATATTTTTTCACGTTTTAACAACAAGCAAACCTGAATTTCTAATATTCTTCTCCTGACCTCTGAGCTTCCTGATGCCAATATCCTGCGGGTCTTTAATTCAAGAGTGAATAAACTAATTTTAAGCAAAAATACTTCATCGTCAACCACATCATCGCTTACCATCAGGAGAGATAGTGGTGTAAGCGCGCAATAATAAAAAAATCATGTCTTTATAATTCATTCATTCACTAACAGACAATGCGCATCCTAAACCGCTGGATCTGAAAGGCTAAAATATTACACAGAATTCCATAAAAAACAACTGAGCAGTAACGACAGATTATTTCAACCCTCTAAGTGGTTAAATAGGGGATGAAACTCTGTACAGAAGCTCATCATTTTCGCAATTATAACGAATCATGAATTGACGACATATGAGCCCAGTGGGGGCCCAGTGGTATCAGCCGCAACTTACAAGTTGTGGGTGGTGGGTTCAGACCCAGGCAGGCTTTACTTTGTGCAAATTAATTCATCACCACTGCTCTCAAAACGGTGAGGAAACCGGAATGTCTTAGAACCAAAAAATCTTAGACATTGACATTCACCAATCCGCACTGGGCCCGCGTGGTGGATTACGACCCATTCCCTCTTACACAGAGGAGGCTTGTGTACCAGCAGTGGGAACATGAATAGGCTGAAAATTATTTATTAACATTGCAATACAGTCATTCCAAAGCTCTTTGATTTTTTGGTCATATTTTTTCCATTCACTTCAGACAGTAAATGCCGATCATCTGCGCGCGCCCTTAGGTAATCGAGAGCTACGTACAGATCATCATCATTCATCATCATTTCAGCCGAAAGACGTCCACTGCTGGACATAGGCCTCCCCCAGGCGTCGCCACATTGACCGATCCCGTGCGTCTCGCATCCAGCGCCTTCCCGCAACCTTAACCAGGTCATCAGTCCACCTAGTGGGAGGCCTTCCAGCGTATCGTCTTCCGGTTCGCGGTCGCCACTCCAGAACTTTTCGGCCCCATCGGCCATCCGTTCTGCGAGCAATGTGCCCTGCCCACTGCCACTTAAGTTTGGCAATTCTTCGGGCTATGTCGGTAACTTTGGTTCTCCTGCGGATATCATCATTTCTGACGTGATCACGCAAGGAAATTCCGAGCACAGCCCTCTCCATTGCCCTTTGGGTGACTTTGAGCTTTCTGATAAGGCCCATTGTGAGCGATCACGTCTCGGTTCCATAGGTGATCACGTACAGATTAGTGATTACGTACAGATGCGTCGCCAAAAATAAACTCCTATTTATAACAACGATAAAACACGCGGTAATCTGTAACATAGCTTAAATATCACATACACAGATGACATGGTATGAGTAACTGTAGTACAGTTATGACTTAACATAAATATGTGTTTAACAATGCCAGGAATGTCTGCTGGATGCAAGACGCACGAGAACGTCGAAGAGGTTGTGCGATTGCTGCGCTTCGTGTCGCGGGTTCGATGCCAACATGGAACAAATATTTGTATGACCTACAGACAGTTGTTTCGGCTCTGGGTGTTGTGTAAGTGAGTTTATATGTTTGAGAACACACCCATTATACAGGAAGAAAATCCTAGTGTGGGACAACGATTTAAAAAAATATAAAAATGAGTATAGTATAGCTCGACTTAGCACACGAGGTTGTCGACATGTGGAATGTGGACTCGGCGATCATTGTGCCGATTGTCGTTACGGCCAACGGCCTGATGGCCAAGAGTCTCGACGATCATCTGTCGAGGCTGTCATTGGATCAAGGGTCTGATACAGAAGGCAGTACTCCTCGATACGGCTCGCATTGTGAGAAGATTCCTGTCTCTGGAGCCCTAACCACCGGTAGCTTGGACTCTGTTCCCGATACCGGTTGGCCTCTATTTTTTATATTCTTAAATAGGTACTAAATAAGAAAGAAGAATAAATAAAGGAAAAATAATAATAATATGTGTCGAAACTTGGGGGCGGCCTATGTTCAGCAGTGGACGTCTTACGGCTAAAATAATTAGCATTAAGTAGCTATAGATCTACACATTTCATGAAATACAAGGTGTAAGCGGTAAAATATCTTGTCAATGAACAATTGTATTGCATTGGTAAAAAAGAATTCAATGTCTGACATGTAGAAGTGAGGTCTATCTAATGGCCATGCTTATCAGCGGAACAAGTGGCGGAATAGCGGCAAGCAGCAGGACTAAGCCGACACAAAGGAAGAAGAAGATGAAAAAGAATGTGTCAAACTAAGGTTTAGGTCGACCCTTAGAATCATTTTCTTTAATATCTCGATAAAAAAAAGTTGGAAAATGTTTAATATTTTTTTTATTTGGTTCATTCTTACCTAGTTAGATGAGAACTCAGTTAGGTAGAACCTAATTGGGTGAGAAAGTTTGGTTAGGTTAGAACCTAGTTAGGTTAAAACCTAGTTAGGTGAGAACCTAGTTAAGTTAGAACCTAGTTAGGTTAAAACCTAGTTAGGTTAGAACCTAGTAAGGTGAGAACCTAGTTACGTTAGAACCTAGTTAGGTGAGAACCTAGTTACGTAAGAATCTAGTTAGATTAGAACTTAATTAGGTGAGAACCTAGTTTGGTTAGAACCTAGTTTGGTGAGAACCTAGTTACGTTAGAACCTATTTAGGTTGGACACCTAACGCTATACTAATCATCTATAGGACAGTTGTCTGGACTGGCTATTATGTTTTTGTAGCTATATTTGGTATTTTAAGGAGTACCCGTACTCCTTTAGAGCGTACCAGTGTGATGTAATGTTATGAAATGGTGTAAACAATAAACAAACATGCGATTGCAGCTATCCCGAGTGATTTGCCATTATTTATCGAAGAGTTTAGATGTATATCTCCAAAGTTGTTAAATGTTCCTAAATGGAACCACATGACAAGCCCCAGCAATCAAATAAAAAAAATCATCATAATCGGTTCACCCAATTCTGAGGTAACATACATAAAAAAATACAGACGAATTGATAACCTCCTCCTTTCTGGGCAGTCGGTTAATAAAAAGGTTTGCAGTATTTTGAAAAGAATTACGAAATGCAAATGAAAAATGCAGACACGACCTATATGATCAGCGAGATGGAATACTTTACAAACATATGCTATGCATTCAAGCTTGGCATTCAAAAATAACATCGGCAATATGATCGCAAATAATCTATCGTACCCTTTCCCCTTGACAATCATAATTGATAGTGTTTTCAGCCCCTTTTATGGCCAATAACACATTAGCATTCAACTTGAATTTATGATCCAAACTAACGATAATATTCCACGGATTTATTTAGAATCGAATAATATTATGACTTCTGAACGTTTTCTACAAATAGAAAGATTTTATGGGCAACAATAGAATATCATCATTCTCTACAAATATATGCTTGAATCACATAACAATAGGTACAAATAGGTGTTCCTGTTTTCGTTTCTTCGTTTTTTGACACGGCCTTCCGAAATTGAAGTTATTTTTCACTGCGTACTGTTTTTGTTAAAATATTTTTACAAAAATATTAAACCGAGTCGGTTGAATATTTTTGTAAAAATAGTTTTTGATGTTTCACTTTGTAGTAGTACATAATGGACAAGTTCTATATAGGTACCTTATACCTTATGCTCACAGTGATGTCAGAATAAATTACCCGAATAACGTGTAATTTGAACATAACCGATGAAATGAGAGTGTACTGTACGGGTGCACTGTACACATTTGCCTACCCGTTTAGAGCATACTGGCATGATGGTATGTTATGAAATGCAATAAACAATAAACAGACATGCGATTGCAGCTATCCCTCGGGATTTTCCGTCATTTATTGAAGAGTTCTGTTGCATATCTCCGAAGTTTTTCATCAGATCTTTACCAAATTCAAATGGAAGCATTTCGGAATAAACTTCTTTCGAACAAAAGAAGAGTTTTGCCAATTTGACAGAGATATGCCCGAATAAAAAAATAAAAAATATATGTATAAACATCCGAATTGAGAACCTCACCATCCTTTTTGGGAAGTCGGTTAAAAATGTATAGGAGAAAAATCTAAGAAGTCGGATTTGACAGCTATAAAAATACTTAATAATAAGTAAACTTGATGCTTTCGAATGATTCTCGTTTTTATTTAAACATACCCGTACCCTTTGGTAACATAGCAATTCATTAGGATTATGAATTTGATTTTTCAATTACTTACGTACGAAGTTATCGCGGCATGTAAAATGAGAAACGTCATCAGCTTTCTTAGATTGTCACGATGATAAATCCTACTATATAAAATCCTATCCACTCCTACCGAATAATAAAAATGTGTAAAGTGTGTGTGTTTAGATGTTCGTTAGTCAATCACGTCTCAACGGTAGATCAAGCCATATACAAGGGCATTAAGACTTTTTATCCCGCTAGTACGTATCCGTGGGCTAATTATTAACTTTCACTTTTACGTGCCCGAACCCACTGGCTAAAGCATAATTTATTGTTTTATGAAATAAATTGCGTTTTATTTTTAACCTCTCTTCTACAGTTTTCAATTATTGAAATTAGATGAAAATTGCAACGATAGAACGTGACATAGATATCGCTTTACGAATATTGATTACCATATGTATATATATAATATATATATATTTATTTTGTTTATTTATTCTTTATACTTTTTGTAATTTTTTCATCATCATCATCATCATCATTTCAGCCGAAAGACGTCCACTGCTGGACATAGGCCTCCCCCAGGCGTCGCCACATTGACCGATCCCGTGCGTCTCGCATCCAGCGCCTTCCCGCAACCTTAACCAGGTCATCAGTCCACCTAGTGGGAGGCCTTCCAGCGTATCGTCTTCCGGTTCGCGGTCGCCATTCCAGAACTTTTCGGCCCCATCGGCCATCCGTTCTGCGAGCAATGTGCCCTGCCCACTGCCACTTAAGTTTGGCAATTCTTCGGGTTATGTCGGTAACTTTGGTTCTCCTGCGGATATCATCATTTCTGACGTGATCACGCAAGGAAATTCCGAGCATAGCCCTCTCCATTGCCCTTTGGGTGACTTTGAGCTTTCTGATAAGGCCCATTGTGAGCGACCACGTCTCGGTTCCATAGGTGATCACTGGCAACACACACTGGTCATAGACTTTTGTCTTGAGACACTGCGGTAAATTGGACGAGAAGATACCACGCAACTTCCCGAACGCCGCCCAGCCGAGTCGGATTCGACGGTTGATCTCTTTCTCGAAATTGGACCTACCCAACTGGACCGTTTGTCCCAGGTAGACATAATGGTCTACAACTTCGAGTGTAGAGTCTCCGACCTTGATGGGAGTGGGTGTTACATGGGCATTCACCATGATCTTGGTTTTGTCCATGTTCATTTTAAGACCCACTCTTTCGGAAGCTCTACTGAGGTCATCGAGCATTTTACTGAGACTCTCCATGGTCTCAGCCATGACCACTATGTCGTCGGCAAACCGAAGGTGAGTAATGTACTCGCCATTAACGTTGATGCCCAGCCCCCTCCAGTCCAGAACCTTGAAGACATCCTCCATGTAATTTTTTATTATCAAATTTTATAGAAAATTGTAAAAGACGTCATTGATGAAAAAAACGACAAATGGAGCATTGCCTTAGGCGTCTCTCATACATAAGTTTAACAATAAGAGTAAAAATATAAGTTTTAAGAGGCGTTTTTTTCTGTTCTATGGTTAATTTAAAGATTTTTGTTAATTTGTTTAAGGTGATTCTTTTAATTTTCTTTGTATTTTTGAGATAAGAAGTAGCTATTATTCTTTTGTTTAGCATGTGTCCCACTGATTAAAAATAAGCAATTAGTATACTTTATTTTCTACATTACGAAATTTACACTACCTCTTTTCTGTTTTTCTGTACTAAAAGAATGTGAATATGTATGGAACAGAAGCGAGATTTTTTCAAAAGTGTCTCTACGAGGAAAGTGTATCTACGAGGAATAATGCACTATTTTCATCCAATACAGATAGTTAAAAATAGGTAGTTAGATTTCTAAATTACGGCAGTTGTTACGACTTTTTTGTTAATCAAAATTTTATCACAGCTTCTACAATATTTTTTACTACGTTCGAAGCGCTCGAACTTTCCCCTCCTCTATAAATCAGAGGCTGCTTACAAGACATTACCCTTCTATTCATCGCCATCATCATCCACAGCCGGACTTCGCCCACTGCTGAGCATAGGCCTCTCTCTTCTTGTACCAATACATTTTTTTTTTTTTTTACCTTTTTATAGATTCTTTTACCGATTTTTTTGTGAATGTGTGAACATTGTAGGCGTTCTAGATGCTAGTTAACATTTGTTAACTTTTTTTATATAATATATAATATTTTTATTTTATTTTTTTAGTTTCTTACGACTTATTGTCATTTGTCGGGCCTACGTTGTCCCCCCATATCTAAGTACTAATGCTGTAACATGGAAATATTGTAAAACGAAACCATTTTTAAAAGAGTAACCATGGAGTTTCTTGCCGGTTCTTCTCCATAGGAAACGACCAACCCGAACCGTGCACCTTTTGTCGACGTTTTATAAGTGCCCATGTAGACCTATGTGAAATAAAAAAAAAATGATTTTGATTTTGAATCACCACGTTCCTGTGCTAACCTCATCCAGGTCCTACCCGCAATGGCAACAATGCCATCTGCCCATCTCGCCGCTGGACGACCAATACTTCTTCTTCCAGTCCTACCCTTCTATTACGAAAACTTATATTTGATCTTTAAATTAGGACTTTTTAAACTGTATTGTTAGTAGAAAAGTGCATTCATCTAAATTCTAAGCGATTCCATTCACAAGCTTTACGAGTCTCGAAAACATGTTGGAACCAAAAATACTTTTATTTTACAAACTTACGCTTTAATCTTACTAATATTATAAATGCGAAAGTTTGGATGGATGTATGTTTGTTACTCAATCACGCCAGAACGGCTGAACGGATCTTGATAAAATTTGGCATAGAGATAGATTATATTCTGGAGTAGCATATGGGTTACTTTTTGTTCCGGCATAATGTTCCCTTGGGATGTCAAATCACTTTTCACGCGGGCGAAGTCGCCGGCAGAAGCTAGTATTCTTCTAAATTTATGATTTATTATTGGAGACTTACACCTATCTATATAAGAAACTTCTTACTATGACTTACTAATCATTAACTTGGAAAAAGACCTTAGGCGCAGGCCACACAGATATGGCGTCGGGCGCGGACATGGCACGGGCGGTTTCCTATTCCATTCAAATGTCATAATAAATGCATGGAAATAAAGCGCAATTTATGACACACGGTATGTCGTTGATCGGACGTGGTTATGATGTGCCATTTCGGCGCCCGCGCCTGATCAAATTGCGCTTTATTGCCATGCATTTATTATGACATTTGAATGGAACAGGAAGCCGTCCGTGCCATGTCCGCGCCCGACGACATTTCTATGTGGCCTGCGCCATAATTAATATTCTTAAATAACAAGGTATATCTATCTATTAATTCGATGAGTCGACTAGAAGACATGACGTGGAATGCATCTATATCCTTAGTAATTATAAAGGAAACTGCCTCCACTCCAATCGGCTCAGTAGTAATCAGAAAGGAATAAAAAAAAATAACAAAAATATTAAACCGACTTCCAAAACAAAACACTACAAAGCGAAAAATAACTTTCTTTTCGGAAGTCGTTGTCTTTGGTATCATTTTTTTTCGTTTTTCACACCGACTTCCGAAAATAAAGTTATCTTCCTAGTGCTTTGTAATGTTTTTTATTTTTCTCTTTTAGATTTGGTACATTGTATTGCATTTGGTACATTATGTTACTTCTTGAGCAACTTTCAAATAAAAAAAAAAATGGAGCCGTCACGGGACGCCTGGTAGATGTGAAACATCGACGTTATTTCGTAAAAGTAGTATGCAGAAAAGAACAGATTGTGGTAGGAACTAAAAATGTCAATAAAATAAAATAAAAAATATAACGATTTTTTTTTCTAGATAACGATGATTTTTTATTAAATAAACATTCATTTTCATTAAATACAAAAATTTACATATTTATTTTAAATCGAAACTACTCAATTAGTTTAATCAGTGACTTCGGTAATAGTTACATCATGATATGCAATGAAATTTATGTGAATTTTAATCTACCTAGAGAGTAGATTTTACATTTACTGGCGCTCAATACACACCAAATATACGCGTGCTAAATGCACAGATAAATGCATACTTTAATTATAAAAATATAATTAACTTACTGATGACTTGATAATGTGTCATAGTGTGATTTTGCTTTCTTTGCAGGAGGCTGATCACTTCCACTCTCTAAATTATCACGGTCAGACATTTTATTATCAGAACAGAAAAATGATTTATTTACCAGAAAAACACAGGTTATGAGTACTGTAATAAACAGAGTATACATTATAGGTATCCGAGCTCAGTGGAGCGAAAGAGATGGCTTAACGCCGGATCGAGTGAGAGAGAAACGCACAGTCGATTGCGCGTGGCGACGCGTCGCCACGCCAGAAATCGGTCTCACGTGCGCCTATAGATGTTTCACATCAAAAGAAACATCAAAATCGGTTCATAATTGGCGGAGTAATTGCGTAACAAACATACAGTCGAATTAAGTACCTCCTTCTTTTTGAAGTCGGTTGAAAAACCTCGACAAATATCAACAAACAATCGTGCTATAACTATCAAGTCGAGGTCGCGTCAAGTGGAGGCAATTACTTTAAAACATCAACTACATCTCATGACATAAATATGAGGCACACAAGTACGTACGTACGTTGCAGCGAGAGAAGATTACCTCCAGATTAGTCCTAAGACCATAATCCTGCGCCTGCCATCACCGCCTGAACTTGACCGAGACATGCACATGCTACTACTTAGTTATATATATGTGGGTAGGTAGGAGGTAAGATATGAGTCTTTGAGCAAACAGTTCGTAGAATTACTGTAATAGTACTTATGCAACGATTTCTGAATTGAGTATTCAGAGTTAAGAACGTGTCAAACCGTACTTAAGTTTCAAATTTTGACAGGTTTGCAGGCTAAAGTACAGTTTGAGAAACACTCAAATAGGTACAAATGCTTAATTCAGAAATAGTGGTAAGCATTTGTGAGAATAGGTGATGGTAAGGGAAAAAATTACTCTACATGTTACCTCAACGATCTACTCCCACTTAGTCTGCCAAGTGTTATAAGTGATTTCACAAAATAGCAGCCCAGATTCTGGATTTGTACCCGGTTGTTGATCTTGCCATCACCGCCTGAACTTGACCAAGGCATGCACATGCTACTACTTAGATGTAGATAGGTAGGTAGGAGGAAAGATATGAGTCTGGGAATAAATCAAGTGATTCTGTTGGTAATCATCGTGAGAATAGGAGGTGAGACGAAAAAAGTGATGATGTTTTTATCGAATTATGCTGGGAGCAATGTAGCAGAGGTTTCAGGGGCGATAAAACGATCCCGCTAGGTTTTATTTTTAGAAAACGATGTTTTCTCTATTTTCAACCGAAAACACCGCTAAAAATCCAAATAGCAAAAAACCAATAGCACTGCCCGACCCAAGAATTGAACCCAAGACGACGTGCTCAACACGTGCACACTAGCGCATACGACCACAAGATCAACGAGAGAGTCACGTATCAAAATCAGGAACTACGATCAGCAAATGCATTTGCAGCCTCTTGCAGAAAGAAACAGTGTAACAATAAAAAAGAACTATTACTTTAGTTGGAATTTTCTTAGACTTGAACCGAGAGTGGGCCTTCACGACAACTTTTTTCAGTTCCTATGAACATTCTAGATGTATCCTAGATATTACTGACATCGTTGAGGGAGACACTTGGTCAGAGACCAGCAGCCGTATTGGGTAAGTGAAGTCCTAGTACTCCGTTAGTCTCTACTGCTTATAATGCAAATACTTCTTCATGATTCTGGTCTCCTGGTGGTTTGCCTCCTGGTAGTAGTAGTTATTCTTTACCAGCAATGATTCCAACCCCGCAAATACTAAGACTTCTTCATGATTCTGGCCTCCTGCTGCCATATTGCGTAAGTGAACAAGCAACGCAAAGGGTTTGACCGCTATTTTTCAACCAATCACACAGACGGAAATCCACCATCGCTTCATTCATCTCGAATGTGATTGGTCGATTTGGTAGCGGTCAAACCCTTTGCCTTGCCGAATTCACTTGCGCAATTCGGCTGCTGAACTTTAAAATTAATATAAGTCTGAAATAGCCAACATGTAGGTCGGTAACAGTCTGGCTTTATTACCCGACTGCCGAAGGAGGGTAATGTGTTTATCAGTCTATGTATGTATGTTTGTTCCTATGTGGCGTTCCAGAGACCAAACGCGTTGGCCGATTTTGATGATTCGTACGACAATCGATGCGTCTTAACCCTGCGAGTGTCACTGGCTACATTAAAATTGAAAATACAAAAATGGCGGCTTTTGGGCGCCATATTGTGGGGGCCCAATTTTTTTTCCATCCAATCCCATCGTGTGGGGTATCAAATTAAAGGGTTTTAGGAGGCAATTTCAAAAATATATAGCACTTATATGTTTAATGTACCTAATTCGAATAAAATGTTAACTAAAAAGTGTTAAATAAAAAAAATAATTCAAAAAATCAAAACACCCGACTGCTTAAAAAGCGAACTAAAAAGACGTAAACAAGAAAAAAATCATGCTGTGCAGTCGGAGGATACATATTCGCGAGCTGGCTGACCAAAACCAGATGTATCCTCCGACTGCACAGCATGATTTTTTTCTTGTTTACGTCTTTTTAGTTCGCTTTTTAAGCAGTCGGGTGTTTTTAATTTATTGAATAAATTTTTTTATTACTTAAATCATAGACCATATAAGTTCAAGAAAGCTCCATACACTCTTTCTTAAATGACTGACAATTGACGTGCATTGCTGACAATTGCACTTTCAACAAATTACCGACATTGATTAATGATTACGTGTAGGTATTTCGGATTAGATGGATTTGTACTGACATTCCACGCTGCTTGATTAATCCTTGATCGCTTATCGTGCCTAATTAGCATCGATTAAAAGATGGTGAACAGCACATAGTGAAGAACTCAAAACAACAAAGTGTATGATTGTAGGTATGTCATGCCCTTTTTAACCCCCGACGGAAAAAGAGGGGTGTTATAAGTTTGACGTGTGTTGCTGTGTATCTGTGTATCCGTGTCTCTGGGTGTGTGTGTGTCTGTGGCATCATAGCGCCTCAACGGATGAACCGATTTTCATTTAGTTTTTTTTGTTTGAAAGGTGATTGTGTCGACATTGTTCTTAGCTTTGTTTTAAGAAAATCGGTTCAGCCGTTCAAAAGTTGTGGGCGTTTTACTGTTTGAATCGGGATGTTTTCGCAAGAGAAATTTTTACTTTTAGGCTCACTTACCTACACTAGGCTTGAAATACTTAACTCAGAGTTAGTTGCTAACTCTTATATAAGTGTTTCGTTTCCTGTCTTGTTTCTTGATGCCTAAAATGCTTCTCTCCATCGCTCTTTGACAACATTGCATCTTAAACGAAACACATATATAAGAGCCAAGACAAGAGTTATGGATCGTACTTGCGAAGATAGACCAACTACAAGTAAAATTTCAAAATTTAAAAAACCCCCGTCTCATTTATCTTGCGAAATCACCCCGATTTTAACAGTAAAACGCCCATAACTTTTGAACGGCTGAACCGATTTTATTCATTTTTTTAGCTAAGAACACTCTTGATAAAATCACCTATCAAACAAAAAAAACTAAATCAAAATCGGTTCACCCGTTTAGGAGCTATGATGCCACAGATACACAGCAACACACCTCAAACTTATAACACCCCTCCTTTTCCGGCGGGGGTTAAAAATGGAGATGGACAGGACACATGTTAAGGAGTACTCAGGCAAAGTGGAGTAAAATTGTGAGAGAATGGTATCCCAGAGATGGGAAAAGGAAGCGGGGAAGACAACTTAAGAGATGGGAAGATGAGTTGAAGCTTACAGCGGGCCCTTACTGGAGAAGAGTTGCCTGAGATAGAACACAATGGAAAATGTTAGACCTTTGCCAAAAAGGCACACTGAACTTAGAACTATCCTCTAAATTAGGAAAAAAAACACTTCAAAACAGACGGAAGTTCAGGATAGAGGGCTTATTGATTGATTGATCGCAAACACGAGCTGGAAGCAGTTGAATGATCTAGCATTCAAAAAAAATGTTTAAGATTTCTTAGCAGACAGGGTATTATGGTATAAATGAGTTTTTAAATGAAAAATTTAATATTTTTTTGTACTAATTTATGATTTATATTTATGACATTTTTAATAATTTAATGCTGGACTTGTAATTTTTAATCTGGTATATTATTTTTTTATGTTGACATTTTATAGTTTTATTCTGACATTCTAGAACGATAATTTTTTATTGCATTTTTATTATTATTTTTAATAATTTGGCTCAATATATGACAAACTTGAATATTTTATTATTATGATTTAATTTAATATTTTAATATTTCTTTTTTGACATTCTAGAATGTTAATTTGAACATTTAGATGACATTTTAAAATAATTTGAGTATATGAAATGATATTTTAGATTTATTATTTTGATTTGTATTGATTTCTTTTATTAATATTTGCATTATTAAACATAACGCGCTGTATTTAAAAAAAAAATAACATGCCTTACATATTGACAATTATTTGTTGTGTGTACTGTACTCATGTTTGAGCAAATAAATGATTACTTACTTACTTACTTACTAAGTTCATATAAGTATGACATAAATAACATGGGGATAGCAACTAACTCGGAGTTAGTAAGATAACCAAGGATGGTGCAAGTGGGCCTTAGACTAATTTAACATTACAAATCATAAAAATACAAGATTGGACACCTGTAGATGACATTAGGGATGATGACTAAAAAGATATTTATATAGTCCGTCAGTCTGATTTCCAAAAAATATTGCACACGTATTTTTTCTTTTGTCACGTTAACAAAAATTGATGACGATACAATCAATCTGCCTAGCTTTTTCTAATTATGTTGGGGTCGGCTTCCAGTCTAACCGGATTCAGCTGAGTACCAGTGTTTTATTTACATGAAGCGACTGCCTATCTGACCTCCACAACCCAATAAATGGGTAACATGATACCCCTTGGCAAGACTGGTGTCAGATCTCAAGCTTCTAACTACCCGTAACGACTGTCAAAGATCTTCAAATGACAGCTGGTACCAACGGCTTAACGTGCTTTCCGAGGCACAGAAGAATCTCGGTATGTTGAAATGGTCACCCATCCACGGACCGACCTCGTCAAGTGTTGCTTAATCTTGAAGATCGACCCATGCGATTGTTATTATTTAGCCACGAGCTCCTCCGTTAAAATATCGCATGACGTCATGCCTTGGTACACTTTTTACATAGAAGTGACGTCACAGGCCCCCACTCCCGAACTTTGATGCGCTTTATCTTGGTGATTTTTTATTGATTTGAATAAACAAAAAATACGTGTCCAATATTTTTTGATAATTTAACCGGCGGATTAAATAGGATTTGCTGTCTCTTATACCGTCATCAACCAGTTTAGTGAGACAGAAATGTTTGCTACGAAATCTGCTACGGCGTAGCACAGACAAAGATTCAAATATTATGTAGCCATTGGTATTATCGATCATCTAGCTGGCTAATTATCTCAAAAAGTTTGAATATTGGTACAATACCGGCAATCAACTTACAAAATAATGATTAAACTTAAAAGCTAGGTGCGAATTGATTAAAATCATATAATAAATTCAGTCCGCTGTTAAACGTCAGCCTTTTTGTAGCCTCCCGATGGGCTTAAGGATACTGAAATTAAAAAGAAAGAATTCACACAGACATTGCACATTTAATTAAAATTTATATTTAATGCAATTCAAAAATTATTGAAAACCGGCCAAGTGCGAGTCGGACTCGCGCACGAAGGGTTCCGTACCATTATTGAAAAAACCGGGAACCCCACTTAAATTTATTGTATTCTGTTTTTAGTATTTGTTGTTATAGCAGCAATAGAAAAACAACATCTGTGAAATTTTCAACTGTCTAGCTATCACGGTTCATGAGCCTGCATGAGCCAGCATGGCCTGGTGACAGGCAGACAAACAGATGGACAGTGGAGTCTTAGTAATAGCACAGATAATATAATACTAGCATACAGATGCCTCATCCCATACAAAGAAACCGTGCCGACGTAACTAGCGTTTTTAATCTGATTATACCAATTATTTTTTGTAAATCGATCGCGTTCGGTTCCATTCCACGGCGATAGATAGATCACCAATCTATATCCGTGGAATGGAACCGAACCTGATCGATGTACAAAAAATAATCAGTACATTACGTCGGCACGGTTTCTTTGTATGGGATGAGACACCACTGGTGATACTGGTGGTAGGGTCCCGTTTTTACCCTTTGGGTACGGAACCCTAAAAAGCGGTACGGTAGCAATAGTTTATCTACCATTTTTCTCCATAGAGATCTACGTTTTGAAACGGGCAGATAACTTTAACATTCTGACTAACAGACCGAATCCTTGCCTGTTTAAAAAAAACTTATAAAATTTCTGTTTAGTATGAGTTTGAAAAAAACACCTGCAAGACAAGTCAAGATAGGACCTACTTTTCACCGGCTACCGCATTACGTACAAGACAAATAAAACCTAAGTTATCATAATAATTACATAACAAAAACACGTTCACATGGTTCGGATTAGCGCGGGGTTGCAGTGTTATCAACGCAATAAATGAGCAATAAATCTAAACGTTATCTGTGCCACTGAGTTTGGGCACTAATACCTTGATACTAATGTCATTACGAGCTACCTCACTAAACAAATATTTTTACGAATGGCTTGCGAAACTGCTGAAAAATATGAATAAGGAAATCGAGAGACGAAGCTATTTTTAATATAATAATAAACAATTAAAATTTCAAAATTTCAAAAACCCCCGACACATTTATCTTGCTAAAACATAACGATCTAAACAGTAAAACGCGCATAACTTTTGAACGGCTGAACCGATTTTATTCAAACATAGCTAAGAACACTCTCGATACAATCACCTTTCAGACAAAAAAAACTAAATCAGAATCGGTTCATCCGTTGAGGCGCTATGAGGCCATAGACAGACACACAGATACACAGATACACAGCAACACACCTCAAACTTATAACACCCCTCTTTTTCCGTCGGGGGTTTAATAGTTTTTGAAGGCTATTGGGTCGAGACTTAAAAATTAAAACTTACTTTAAAGAAAATCGATTTTTGATTTGATATCTAGATATAATATATTTCATATATCGTTTTTGAGAAAACTACTGAGATGACTTCTAATAGATAAATATGGAAGTAGAACACACGTAGCTCCGACTCCAACAAAATTAAGATAAGGTCAAGAATGATCAATTTTAATATGGATAGTATTTTAACGAGTGAAAATAAATTCAAATTAAAGGTGTAACAATACTTAATATGGCTCACTGAAATACTAAGTGAGCGACAAACAGTGGGCGAATACAAATGTTTAAAACAACAGAAACTAAGTTTGAAGTCTTAAAAAGATGAGCTGGAGCAAAGTTCGCTCGCTCACTTCAGGTCCAGAATCCCCTTCGAACCTAACCTATCCCTGTTGGGGTTCTCTAAACTCCCGAGCTCGCTTCGCTCGCTCTTGGACTAATTAGTTGAAATCACAAATACACCCGAACTCCCGCGCTGCACAGCTATGTCACCTCTATGGTTGTTCAGCTATTTTTAAAAGAATAATATGCTAAAATAGAACCCCAAATACAATTAAAGTATGTAACAATATTATTACCGAAGCTCACAGAATCCTCATAAAATCAAGCCGGTTAAATAGGTATAATAGTCGCCCATTAATTATATTTATCACCCGGTTAGTAATTTCCCATTTAATATTAACATGATAGTTACGAATCCTCAAGTTTTTTATATACTTATTAAAACTCCATTACCCAAAAGATACCTGATCCAAAAATGGTATTGAGCAGTTTTAAAAAAAGAATTGTCGCAACAAGCAATATTAGGCAGACAAGTAAATCGTTTTCTATTGGAATCGTAATAGGTAAAGTTATTCCGAGTCTTTTACAGAATCATTTCAGCATTATAGCGATTCTATTCGACTGGAAATAGATACTAAAAATCAATATAAGCTCAAAAACCTTCGATTTCTTAGTTAAGAAAATCAAGTTGAGTATTTGTACTACTTACTTTAGCCTGAAACCTGTCATAGCCCATAGTTTTTGAATGCCTGTATTCTCGCTCACTTTGATTTATTAAATTACACTCTCGGCTACTTCCTTCCATCGATTCTTTTGCTACGTCGGTTGCTTTCTTTACAGTAAAATAAATAGGATACGCCCAGTTTATTACCTCACCAAAACCAAATGCAAAATTAAACTAAGTAATTGGCTCCGGGAGTAAAACGATGAAGAATGAGAAAAACTACCTGCTGTCCCAAAATAGGCAATTTAATACATTCTATGGCCCCCCTATATATGGGCCCCCTATATTCTATGGCTATAGTTCAGGCTAGAATACTCCAGTTCTTTGGACACGTGTCCCGACGAGGCAACGACTCTATCGAGCGGCTTGTAGTTCAGGGTAGAGTGGAAGGAACGAGAGCGCGCGGCAGGTCGCCCATGCGATGGAACGACCAGATTAAGTCTGCAGTGGATGGCCTATTGAATGAGTGCACACGAATAACAGCCGATAGAGACGGATGGTGTCGCATCGTTAGGCAAATTATGGCAACCCGATGTCTCACTGCAACATGATGACCACGACCGCTCTGCCAAGAGTGTACCGCCGAAGAAGAAGATGGCCCCCCTACACACACTACCTCCACACATTCACCCACACATACACCTTACTCACTTACAGATACACATTCATACCTACTAAACATACCTACTAGCACCAAGCACCAATAATTGATACCATTTCCCCTTTTCTATTTCTTTTATTTTTAAACTTAAAAGCTTTTACAATTTCTTAACACACCAATTATTGTACACTAAAATAAAATGTAAGCATTACCCAAGGGGTGAAGACCTGCTGTCTTGAAATACAGACCTCGCGTCTAGTTTAGGCACCAATCGCCCACAGTATTGCTGTTACGTACTTTGTATTGATAACTCTCCAAATGTACCTATATTTTGGTGAGAAATAAATAATTATCTTATCTTACTATTTCTCAACTAATAATTAAGTAAGTAACGAAAATGTAATCCGTTCCTAACAAACGATATAACCTTACCGAAAGTTGCCTAGGTCTCTTGAAAGGAATTTATTACTTCATTAAACTCTACTCTGTTCTCTACATCACGTCGGTACGTAGCTCTTAGGTACTTTGTAGAGCTCCGTGTATCTGATGACATACTTAGGCAAATGAAGTTTCAGAGTCAAGTTTAATACAGTATTTTGTTCACTGTATACTTACTTATATTTCAGGAATAAAACAGTATAAAAAAAACATTATAAACTTCCCATTAAAGGTAAAAATCCTTCAAATAAAGCGATAATATAAAGTTTCTTATAACCCGACTGCCGAAGGAATGTGTTTATCAGTCTATGTATGTATGTTTGTTCCTATGTGGCGTTCTAGAGACCAAGCGCGTTGGCCGATTTTGATGATTCTTACGTCAATCGGTTTGTCTTCACCTTGCGAGTGTCACTGGCTACATTAAAATTGAAAAATAGAAAAATGGCGGCTTTTGAGCGCCATATTTTGGAGGCCCAACTTTTTTTTCTTCCAAACCAGTCCTGTGGGGTATCAAAATAAAGGCTTTTAAGAAGTGATGCCAAAAATATATAACTTATATGTTTGAATGTAAATAATTAAAAAATAAATTTTAATTGAAAAGTTATAAACAAAAGTTATAAATGAAAAAGAAAGAATGAAATACATATGGTATTGGTCAGCCAGCTCGCGAATATGTATCCTCCGACTGCACAGCATGATTTTCTTCTTGTTTTCGTCATCTACTACCACTGTTCTTGTTCTTGGAATGTAATGTTTGTATGTCGTTTTGTGGCAATTAAATATTGTTTCATTCTTTCTTTTTCATTTTAATTAGAATTTAGTCCAAAAACTTCGAAGCAAAAGCACTAACTTGTTTCAATTACCAACTAAAAAGATTAAACAAACCATATTATTCACAGGAACACCCAAAAGGCTGAAAACATTCAAAATTCAACGAAAATTATAAACACAAACTGTATAAAACGTCAGTTTGGGCGCTCCTCACAAATGCCGTCATGATGTACGCAAAACAATTTGTTTTCCCTCTTTTGTTTGACGACGCCGCCTACATTACGCTTAATTTATTCCCTTTGAATATTCAAACCCTTAGCTCCTCAATACTCGTTTAATTTTCTAATATAGGAATAGGAACTCGCAGGATAATATTTTGCCTAAAATCTCAGCCGATTGTAACGTCTCCGAGTGTGGTGACCACAAGTTTTGGTTGGAATAGATCTATAGCAATATTATAAAGAGGTAAAGTTTGTGAGTTTATGAGGTTGTAGGGGTAATCTCTGGATCTACTGATATGATTTAGATGAAATTTGACATGGACATAGTTTAAGACCCTAGGATAGTACCCTTGGGATGATAAAACACTTTTTACGCGGGCTTTTTTAGGTTTGTATTAGATGAAGCAAAAATGTTGAGCCAAAGAAAGCGCTAGATTACTTGGTCATCAGTATTATTAGATAGAGGTATGTATAATACAATCTTTAGCTAAGCGAATGACTTATAAATGTATTAGTTTTTTGGATTCGGCTTATGTTGTCGAGAAAGATTACACAACAACAATTAATAATTAGGAATTCTACGACGTGAGCAACGTGGCAGTCCATATAAACATTTTACAAAAAAGTACAACCGACTTCCAAATAAGAACATTACAAAAAGGAAAATAACATCAATTTGGGAAGTCAGTGTTCCTGTTTTTGTTTCTTCGTTTTTTGACATCGACTGCCGAAATTGAATTTATGTTTCATTTGCAGTGTTATTAAAAAAAAAACACTTTTAATTGTACATAATGGACAAGTTCTATAGTAAAGTACCTAATAACCCAGAACAGATTACCCAAATAACATGAGATTGAACATAACCGTTGAAATGAGAATGTACCAGGATGAACGGTACACACCTGCGTACCCCTTTAGAGCGTACCAGCGTGATGTTATGTTATGAAATAATAAAAACATGCGATTGCAGCAATCCCGAGTGATTTACCGTCATTTATTGAAGATTTCTGTTGTATATCTTCGAAGTTCTTCATCAGATCTTAACCAAATGTAAATGGGACCAATTCGGGAACATATTCTTTCAAACAAAAATAATCATCATAATCAATTCATAATTGGCGGTGTAATCGCGTAACAAACACAAAAAAACATATTCGACTAATTGAGATCTTTCTCCTTTTTTGAAGCCGGTTAAAAATAAACTTAAACAGATTTGTCTCAAACAAAAAGAAACTAAAATTCGCAGTTAAATTTCTCCTGTCCTACCCCCTTCAATCCACATGGTTAACCCGCAGTACCAGGCCCAGAGATCCCTATTATTAATCATTTCGTTCCTTTAATGAATGGAAATTATGCAGATTCCAAGTCGGCATCACAATGGGAGCGATCTTCGGCGGCTCCAAAGATGAAGGCTTCCACAAGCCTACGTGCTCCCATTCGCACAAAACGCCCTCTTTATTTTATTGAGATAAACAACACAATGTAAGAACCTTTTTGATACGTTTGTGTATAGAATGCAGGCATACTACCGACCACGTAAGTTTGTAAGCACATGTGTTTAACCTAACCTAACAAAAGATTGTCGTATGCAATTATGCATCCCTCAACATTATGGACAAAAAAGGTTCTACGCCCCACCACTTATATCCTTGGAGAAAATTCGCAAGATTGGAGAAAAACGAGTTTTATTATTTTAATCCTAAATCGCTTTATGTAAGTTTATATTAAGTGGTAATGTTTCATCATCGACATCATGTAATCAGCCTGGAATGAGCCAGGTCTTCATATAAGCCTGCTTTCTCTTTACCATGCATCCAGCATTCCTTATTTTTTATGGAGATTAATGTTTACGAAACTTGGTTCACCTTGCCAAAATTAGCCGCAACTTAGGCCCAAGTTCAATACTGTCGATCACAGATTACACGTTGTATATGCAAGGTACAATCAGTGCGATCGTCAGCGTATGGGTGTGGCCAAAATTTGTGATATCGTGCGAATTAGGGACGTTGTGTGTTCGCACAATCTAGACAGTGATGACGTCAGCGAGCTGTAGTGAATAAACATTAGTTTTGCGTTAGAATCAGGTTTGGCAAAGTTTTAAAAAGCTTTATTAAGTTCTACTATTATATTATTTATCATTAGGAAAGTACTACCTACTTCTTCATAGCGTGTCAACGACGAACATAATTTATCCTTAATTAATTACTTATTCAGCCACGGAAATGCCCTATAGTAAGAAAAAATACTTCTTGTAACAAGTAGGATCCAATCACATAATTCCTCTACCATCCACCGGTAACAGTAACAGAGTCAGTACGAAGGCTCGGATCTGTTTCAATGCCCACAATTTTGGGACGGTTACAGAAAATATCGATGAAGATTTTGATTTGTTATAGAATTGCGGTTCTGGAAAGATTCTGACACCCCGAGACATCAAGAATTATCAAGGTAAGTCCGTGTGGCCTAGTGGCTAAGACCTCGCTTCTCGTGATTCAGGTCGTGGGGTCAAGTACTAATGTGACTTTTCCAAATTCAAATGTACTGTCTAAGTTTATCTAGGAAAACATAAGCAACGGTGAAGGAAAACATCGTTAATGTAAGTCTGAAATGGCTATTTCTCTTATTTGGCCTCTGACTTGGCTAAGTCAGAGGCCTTTGTGACCCATTGGCGGCTTAATTAACTCTGACACCAGAGGTGGCCACATTCTCACACGAAAAGAAAGAAGAAGGTAAGTCCTACGAAAAATATCTTAACCATGCCGTACTCTTTCCATCTAATCGATTCCCTACATACAAAGTAAGAACGGCGCACTCTTAGAACCTAAATTAATTAGTGCCGAGGCGCTCCAGCCCCCACCACCGCCACCGCCGCCGGAAACTTCGCAAATTGAGATGTTATCTGTTAATGCGGTGCCGCCGGACAGTTGTTGATTTATTTACAGAATCGCCTTCCTTTCGAACCCTTTGCTTTGTAATCGGGAAGAAAATCAATACGTAGAATATATAGTCGTGAAGGATCTAAGTGCACAGAACGAATAGAAAAAACACTATTGAGTAAGCATAGATATTTTAACAACCAATCTGTCTAGTATGAGGTATGCCCACTAATTCAAAAACCCTAACAACACCCGTGGTATTTGAGTCAGTGGTCCACTTTCGGAATTCCAAAACGCACACATAACCATTTGACCGAATGCGGCTTGACGCAAAATTACATAGATAATAAAAAAACATGACGGAGAAATTGTGGGCTTTTCCTAAATTTGACGATTTTGATAACTTCGATTTGAAGAATTAAAGTCCTTAGCTCAATTGATGTCAAATTTTCTAGCGTCTGACAACTCATAAAGACTATCAAAGATCTTTAGGTATCTTTAGCACTGTTAAAATAAGTTGACCACTTTGCACATGGCCCACATGCTGTAGTGCCCCATGATCAAATACAGTCGCACTCTTTGAGGACCTAATAAACGCCACTGACGCCACTGGGCAGATATTATCAAAAAGTTAACAATCCACTCAAAAAGATGACACGGTAAAAAGTTCCTTGCATTTAAATATTATTAGTTATACCTAGACGGTGATCGTCTCATCCTATCTAATTAGCTAAACCAACCATTCAGCTGAAGCACTAAACTCAAATCTCAAGACATAAATCCATCAGACACTACCCATCTCAGGCACTCAAGACGTACCCCTTCACAGTACACTGGCCAAACTACACAAATTGTATTTACAGCGTCTTTAAAACAATTAATGACTTATTTAATTCGCTTACAGTAACTAAAGTTTAATTGGCTACAAAGCAAGGGGGAGTCTAATGAAATACTTGGCGGGACTCAATCACACGCAGTAACTACTCGTGAGGCCATAACTATAGTTCCCGGGAACAGGGAACAGGGAACAGGGCCAGTTACTTCCACTACATAATATAATTGCGATTGAATTTATGGAGGATATTGTTGTTGTCTAAGTAGTGTTTGAGTTTCATGGCGTTGATGTTGCTTTGTTTTGTCTTGCGGTTCGTGATGTTTCGGATAGGTATACAGAGCAATTTGTACAACAATAACAATATTTCAGGGGTTAAAATTATTCATGATTATAAACTTTAAAAAATATCTACTGTTTTTTTTTTGTCAGACAAATATTGCAATTTTTGTTTAAAATATTATTATCTGAATAGCAGCAACGGGTCGATGATCAAGGTTAAGCAACGCTTGACGAGGTCGATTCATGGATGGGTGACCGTTTCAACATACCGAGTAGTCAGAAGCTTGAGATCTGACACCAATCTAGCCAAGGGGAACCGTGTTACCCAGTTACTGGGTTGTGGAGGTCAGATAGGCAGTCGCTCCATGTAGAACTCTGGTACTCAGCTGAATCCGGTTAGACTGGAAGCCGACCCCAACATGGTTGGGAAAAAGGCTAAGCAGATTGATTATTATCTGATTTTTTTTTCCTTTTCTGTTTGTTTTATAGTAAAAGTTGTTTTTAGTTAATCGTGAATAGGTTTACTCCCTAAAATGTTGTTAGTATTTCACAAATATAACAAATAACCCTATATAAAATAGCAGTTTTCAGATACGCACACGGGTATATACGTATATAATCTGTGCCAGATGTCACACGAGAAGAAGTCAATGCCACAGATAATATAATACTAGCATACAGATGCCTCATCCCATACAAAGAAACCGTGCCGACGTAACTAGCGTTTTTCATCTGATTAATCTTGTTATTTTTGTAAGTACATCAATCGCGTTCGATCCCGTTTCAAGGCAATAGATGGTGTTAGCAGCGACTAGCAAGTAAAAGGGTTTACTAGGTTCGTGAATATGTTTTTCTTTAAATACAGTAAAGGTTCGTTTTATAGTAATTTTTTGCACGTTTTTACAGTTTTTTTGCGCCAAAATGTGTTACAATGCAAATTTTAGCAATCGAGTGGAATGCCTCAGAAATTTAAAAATGCGCCATCTATTGGCGAAATTTAAAATGATTCATCAAAAAATCTTTGAAATGTGAATTAAGAGCCCAATATTACACAATTTTGTACTTGGGAGAGTTAATTAAACAAGAACATAAAATTTTTATGTTCGATTCCAGAAAATGTTACTTTTACCCACAATTCTATTGAATTGTGTGTACAAGTCGCGCCATCTAGTGAGATTTATTTGAACTAAATTTTCTTTCTTAGCAATGAGACCCCGTGTCAATGCTTATAATTTTTAAAGCATTAGCTTCGACAATTTAAGCGACGATCATAGTTTTGGTAGAATCATCCACGTCCATGATTTCTATTATTCATAAATCTAGACAGTTCACAAACACATTTAAATCCAAAAGTGCAGAAAAAATAATAACAACCAAACAAAATCGCCCGTCATTGTGGCAATGTATACGGAATCCATAAATAACTTAATCCTAACACGCCGCAGAAAATCAATCTATTCCCCGAATGTGACAAAATTAGCGTGTAATATTTCCTGTTCGAATTATAAATACCCTCATTTTCCCGCCAGTGTCCGCGGGCGCGAGGGGCACACGAGGCGCGAGGCGAGCCCACGCCACGTGGCGGAAGCGTGGCGGCCACGTGACGGACACCAAGTTACCAATCCCTCTTCTATCTTCCTCTACTATTTATTCTACAACTATCCTCTCATTTAAGGCTCGTGTCATCAGAGGCAACGCCCCGTGTAAATTCAGTTTAGATTTCATCAAGCACCCTCTCTCTCTGCGACGTTTACAAAGCAAATATCGTTCCCAGATTGCATTATTATTTAATTGTTTCGAGTGCCGCTCAAAGAGAGCAGTCTTGTTTGATCCATTATGCATCAAATATTGTTCAACTCTTGTTTCGAATTTCTCTTCTGTTGGATATTGTATTGTATTTTCGTGTAGCGTTTTTGAACTCTATAATTTATTTTAAAGTTACCTACGTTGTTCAAATATTGTAAACTGTGATAATTAAAACTTTTAGTTAAAATAATTAATGAAATTATAATAAAACTTGCCAAGTGCGAGGCGGACTCGCTATCGATGGGTTCCGTAAAATTATCGCAAAAATCGGCAAAAATGTCACGTTTGTTGTATCAGAGCCCTACTTAAATATTATTTTTTTTCGGTTTTTAGTATTTTTTGTTATAGCGGTAACAGAAATACATCATCTGTGAAAATTTCAACTGTCTAGATATCACGGTTCATGAGATACAGACAGACAGATGGATCGTGGAGTCTCATCCCATACAAAGAAATCGTGCCGACGTACTGTACTGATTATACTGATTATTCTTTGTACATCGATCGCGTTCGGTTCCGTTCCACGGATATATATGGTGATCTATCTATCGCCGTGGAACGCGACTGATTTACAAAAAATAATATCGATTATTCAGATGAAAAACGCTAGTAACCTCGGCGCGAACTCTTTGTATGGAATGAGGTATCTGTATGCTAGTATTATATTATCTGTGGTAATAGGGTCACATTTTTACAATTTACGTACGGAACCCTAAAAATTACTGTCCAGTTTGCGATTCATAAGTGATATACACACAACAGTGTTGGGAAGAACCAACGACGAGGGAAAATGACACGTAGAATAGAACTTTAATATTTTACTTAATCACTATAAAACCGCAAAGCAGTACAACAAAGTGCATATTTACGTTGTGCCACAATAATAACCAAAAACCGATTCTCATGATGAAAGCGCGCGAACCTGGTGCAAAGTAAAGCAGCGGCCATACATCAGGCGGTCCATTCTAATGGTAATGTGGGATATACGCGCGCCCGATATTGTTGGCCGGTCCCTTCTGCCGTAACAAATGTTTATTTTATACACAACGCCACTAACAATAGTGTGCAAATACCTAAACACCGTAAATGGTGGCGCGATGCGATTTAGATGATAATGCTCGCAGAAATAATAATGGGAGGCGTTCGTGATTGTGCGTTGTGTTTACTGTGCGGTGCGCTGTGCGGCGTGTGTGTATCTGTGGGCGCGTGCTTGTCTCTGGATTGTTTGTGTTGCCAATTTATTTTTGTTTAATTTTTAAGGAGTTTTGAAGGAACTGTGGGGGAGTAGAGAATTATTTTTTGCTAAATTAACTGAGAAATATATTAATAAAATAAAAAAACCGGCCATGTGCGAGTCGGTCTCGCGCACGAAGGGTTCCGCACCATTATCGCAAAAAACAGCGAAAAGATCACGTTTGTTGTACGGGAGCCCTACTTAAATATTTATTTTATTCTGTTTTTAGTTTTTGTTGTTATAGCGGCAACAGAAATACATCTTCTGTGAATACTGTCTAGCTATCACGGTTCATGAGATACAGCCTGGTGACAGACGGACAGATGGATATACAGACAGACGGATCGCGGAGTCTTAGTAATAGGGTCCCGTTTTTACCCTTTGGGTACGGAACCCTAAGAATAAGCAAGCTTTTTATCTTACCTTACATTGCCATCCAAACTAAACGTGTATGCAAAATTTCATCTTAATCAGTTGAGGATAACTGCCATACATACGTACATACATTGCAAGTTAATAAAAACCTTGTAAAAATGGAAACCAACCATATCCAATAATCTGCGTTACAAGACAAGAACCCTCGTAACATTACTATAGAATAAGACTTAATAAAGGGTATTTTAACCGACGAAAAAAAAAGGAGGAAGCTCTCAATTCGACACGTACTTTTTTATCAAACGGAATTAAGAACAATATTTCAGAAACTACACACACTGAGAGACACACACATACAGATTGAAGATTATATTTTAGTGAAAAGCTTCATCAACTAAGTAAATATTAATATTTCTTCACACGACGATATGACTAGAAAATCCGCTGTTCTACACAAACTCTGCTTAATATTCTTATAACACTGAAAAGGCCTAAGTCTTTAAGAAAATCAGGAACAAAACGTGAATGTTTTATGTAGATTCACGTTCAGGTAACGAATAGAGTAGGTACACGTACCTCGGTACCTCCTACATGTTTAATTTGATATTGTTTAAAGACGGTGCGCCGGCTGACAGCCCTACCTCCCATGCATATTCATGTAGCGTGATTAATCATGGCGAACCTACCTCCCTTCACACACCGCTACATAGATACAGGTACCTATATACTTTGTTTATTATACAAACACCCACTGCGATGCTCAAATTGTGAGTTATTGGCTAAAACATATACGGTAAATTAGTTACGAGCGTTAGTGGTAATTTGTCGGCGAAATACTTCCTCAATTTTATGTGCCTTTTTTTTCGCAATAAATTAACATGTCGTAGAGATTTTCTTTCAATTTTTCAAATTTAATGATAAATACACGCATTATTTCAAATTATACGGTCATCGGTCTACGAGATTTCGTAGCAGTTGCTACGAGATTTGCGTAGCATTAACTACATGCAGTCTTTAGAAAACATTTGTCGGATAAATATACTCTCACACTTCCATTAATTAAAACAAACTAAAAGACCTCCAAATAGCATTTAAATCCCTCAGAATTAGATTCATCAATTATAATAATTGATTACAAAAAAGTCGGTTGATTTATTAATTCCTCACCCAGAGTTTGTGTCGCGTGCCCTAATTTTTTTTCGCTAACAAAAAAAATATGGTTTACAACTCTACAGCCTCAGTGAAAAGTCTTTGATGAATTAAAAAAGGTGTATTTGCATAGAGAAGCAATAAAGTGTAATGGGTGATCGTGCATCTGCCGGTGGGCGGACGGGAACGCGATGCATGTCGGTATTATGCTAATAATGACGCTGTAACCGCGATTAGCGAATGTTATTATACAAGAGTCAATGACGCAGCGAACAACAGTTATAATTTATAGATGGCGAACAGATAACTGGTAATGGCACTGCCGAGATAGTGCAGTGTTGTATCTACTTCTTGCCGGAACTACGTAAGCGAGGAAGCTATGAGCTATATCACTTCGTTGATACTGAGACTCTAAATAACACTAGATATTATAAATGATAATGAGTTTCTCATCAAATCTACATGGAATGCAGGACCTTGTAACAGTTACGACCTTTGTAGAGTTCCGCGATCTTATTGTCATGTGTGTTGATAGTCAGAAAAGGCACCCGCAGAAAGATTGGAATATAAAGGCTTGGAAACCTACCCATCTTAACAAAGAACAGAGCTAAGACTGACTAATAGATATTTACTATTTTTTTATTACCAACTTCTAAAAAAGGAGGTTATCAATTCGACCCGTATGTATGTAATATAGTTGTAATTGCACTATATACATATATGTAACTCTATGTGGGCTTCTAACGCGTTTGCCAACTTTCATAAGTGTATGTGTTTGTATGTATGTTTACCCACGCATATCTCCGAAACTATTAATGGGATCTTAATCATTCTTTTTTTATTGGATTAAGTATCTCTCAACTTAGGGAACAGTATAAGTTTCATCACAATCGGTTCAGCAGTTTTCAAGATATGAAACATTCAACGATAAACAACATGAATATGTAAATTGACATTATTTATGGGTATTTCATTAGTCCTTTAGGTTCCTTACTATATAACTTGCTCGCTTGTTAGTGATGAAGTACTAAAATGAAAAAAAAAAAACTCAAACAATTAATCGACTTCCAAAGCAAAACACAAAAAAAAATATAAATCGGTTTATTTTTTGAGAAATAGCTTTATATAAACACACATGTACAGAGCACTTGAAAGAAAAATTATATACTTACATATAGAAGACAAAAAATTACTAGGCAACATAATTGATTTGGAAAAAAAATTGCTGTCAACAGAATCGTCAAACGCCAGTCCTTAGCAGCAAAGATACAAGATCAAACATGTTATCAGTGTAGTAACACTGAACGAGGCCGACACGTGACGTCGGCGAGGCGGTGACGTCGGCGTCAATCGCGCGGCAATCCGTCAGCGCGCGCGCTCCCGCGGGACTTCACGTCAACGTGGGGTCGATTAGCATCGCGCGCTGACCCAGCTAATTTCTGACATGGGACATGCAACTTTTTGCAACTGCCAATCATACATCCACTCGTCTGATCAAATTTTTTATCGATGTTTTCTGTCTTTATAGTGGATTCGTGGTCGATTTTACATTTTCGGATTGTCCGAAGTGTTCAAGACCTTAAAAGGCCACTAATGCTGCGATTTATGAGGTATGGTACTGTACGTTTAACTGATAACATCTATCTTTATAAAAAAGAACAACCTTTGCCCAGCTCTTTTTTTAGGAACATATCTCTACCTATAATGGCCTCCGACCGGCCACATGATGTTGGAAAACAGCAGATTCTGAAGCAATTAATTAGTGCTCTGGTGTAAATTGCAACAATTTTGCCTCTAAGCACTCACAAATTGTTTGAGACGACTAAAAAGCCTCTTTGGAACTACGAGGTTATCCAGTGCGTAGATAAACGAATAAATAATTAGTGCTAATTTATAGAACCTATCTACATATTGAGGTGTCGGAGATTATAGGGCAAAGTTGAGATCCGCGGACGCTGCCGAGAACCTGTCTAACTTTTCAATAGTAGCTGTTTACAAAATTCCTGAGGTTTCAGCGCTGATGCATTGAAAGCTGCATCTATATTTTACGACTCAATGTTTGGAAAATCCAAATACCCAGGTATCGTCCCGTCATTCCATACCTGCAATCATAATTAAAATCTCCATACAGCATCTACAAAAAGTCAATAAGAGTTCAATATTATTTATCGTCGAATCTTTTAACCATCGCTCATGCAGACGGGATTGAGTGCGATGCGACAAAAAAACGTACCTACCCAATGTAGGCTTCATTTTTCCGCTACGCTGAATCAACACTCGAGCAGTCGGGCCATTCATCGGCGCAATGAAAATATTGGATCGTTTATTTTTTTGTATACCATTCTCAAACCTTTCGGTTTACTCGGTGTGTGAGCGCGAATATATCCGCTGACAGTATTCATTTATGCAACAACTAAAAGGATACGTACTCGCTGATATGTGAAATCACTATTTTGTTTGATGGAGCTGAGCTTTTCAATTTTATTTTTGAGTATTCTGCTATGATATGGATTGTTTGTTTGTACATGTTTGAAATGAGTTTTTGTATTTATGCTGTTTGTAATGTTGAGTGGGGATTGAATTAATATGTACATTGGTAATGTTGGTACCTACTGGAGTCTGGTATGAAGAATTAGGTAAAAACCACAGATATAAATCTAACTAGATAACGCAAGTCCCTCCATCTGTATGAAAACCAAGCGTGCCCCTTTTTCACAAACAATTTAAAAACAAATTTACTTACCAATGGAAAAAAACATTTCCAATCCCTCGGTCAACTATTTCTTTACATTCTTTACAGCTCAATATGGCATAAAAGCCATTTTTATAGATTTAGGTGGATTTCCGGTGCCCTTATTTCTAAATAAAAAAAACAGATCATTGATCGTAACTTTACTCCGTTTTTTGGCATGCGAAGTACATACAATCGCGTTATATAGTCAGATTTATGTCTGTGGTAAAAACAAATAAATATAATAGGTACACATAACATAACGTCACACCTGTGTTTGAGTCCTAACTAATTAAAAAACAATTTATAAAATCAAAAAACCCGACTGCTTAAGAAGCGAACTTTATTCTTTCTTTTCGTGTGAGGTGTGGCCTCCTCTGGTGTCAGAGTTGATTAAGCCACCTCTGGGAAACCCCACAGGCCTCTAACTTGGCTATTTCAGACTTACATTATAACTATATAAGTCCAGGTTTCCTCACGATGTTTTCCTTCACCGTTGCCTGCGATGTCCAAGATAAACTTGGAAAGTACATATGAATTTGAAAAAGTTACATTGGTACATGCCCGGATTCGAACTTACGACCTCAAGCACGACAGGCGAGGTCTTAGCCACTGGGCCACCACGACACCCAGAAGCGAAGGGTGTCGTGGTGGCCCAGAGGGCGAGGATACATCTGGTTTGGGTCAGCCAGCTCGCAAATATTTATCTTCCGACTGCACAGCATGATTTGCTTCTTTTTTACGTCTTTTTAGTACGCTTCTTAAGCAGTTCGGTTTTTGGTTTTATTTATTGATTTATTTCATTTATAATTTTTACTTAACATTTTTTTTTTCTGATTAGGTACATTTAAACATATAAGTATTATATATTTTTAAAATAACCTCTTAAACCGTTTATTTTGATACCCCACACGATGAGTTTGGCATAAATAAAATATTGGGCCCTCACAATATATATGGTGCCCAAAATCCACCATATTCCAATTTTAATGTAGCCAGTGACGAATCGATTGACGTAAGAATCATCAAAATTGGCCAACGCGTTTGGTCTCTAGAAAGCCACATAGGAACAAACATACGTACATACATAGACTGATAAACACATTACCCTCCTACGGCAGTCGGGTAAAAACAGATAACATAACGTCAATTTTGTGTTTGAGTCCCAACTAAAAGGGAGCAAGGCCATTCCCGTCAATAAATCCAGACTCCGGTCTATACTGATAAAGTACAGTTAGTAACTATTTAGTAATCTGTGGTACAGTTGTGAAACCCGTTTACGCTTTACCCGGCCCGGGAATAGAACCTAGGACATTGACAACCAAACTCATGCTTGAGATCACCAGATTGGCCTATCGCAATCACGAGAAAGTAATTTCTGGTTGGTTGTAGTTGCTAGGTCGCGGCGCAGTGGTGTCCTTATACGAATAGCCATTTATTGCCGGGTATCACATCAAAATAATACTTACCTACTTATCTAAAAAAATACCTACTACCAAAATAACTTTAGAAACAAAATAAATTCTAGGTACCATCAAAAAGTTCCAGAACCAAAAGATTTTTATTATTATTATTCCATGTATTTATTATTTTATACACACTTTTACATTTTTAAATATAATTCTATTTAAAAAAATAACATTTAAAAATATAAAAATAGTAGCCCACCGGTATCGGGATCCAAGCTACCGGTGGTCAGCTCCTGAGAGAGGAATCTCCTAACTATACGCGCCGCGTACCATAGTACCGCTCTCTGGATCAAACCCTTGATCCAGCTGCCCTACAGAGCCGCCTCAGATGTTCGTCAAGGCTCTTGGCTATTATGCCATTGGCCGTCAAGTCTATCGGCATAATAACTGCTATACTCACATCCCACAAGTCGCCACCTTGCGAGCCAGATCAAGATACTTACTTTTCTAGATCTCTCTCAGCCTTCACCAGGTTCTAGTTATGGGGGAACGCTATATCAACTATCACTACGCGACGCTCTAGTCGGTCTACTATCACCATCATGTCAGACTAATTGGCAACAATAGTCCTGTCAGTGATGATATACTGATCCCAATCCAACATGACATTGCCATTTTCGAGAACTGGGTCGGGCGCATAGTACGGTACCTTCTATTCTTAATATAGTATTCGCAAAAGCATTACCTATTTTGAAGAGATATACATATCGAACTCTCCTGGACGAAGAATCGAACCTCCGATCCGAAAGCAGCAGCGCAACCAGTAGACTTTACGACGAGGCTTCGCGAAACGTGGGCATAATTATAATTAATTTTAATTTCGAAATTTCGCTATTTTCAGTTATTGTGTAACTTTGTGTAAAACAAAATAAAAGTTGGCTTTTATTTATTTCTGCGAAATCTTTGCTTATTATACAGCTAACGCCACCTGTCGTGCAGTAGCTAAACTAACGCACTACCACGTTGCCATCATCTTTGAACCGGTTTCAGCTACTGCACACTAGATGGCGTTAAAACAAATTTTACAAATAACCTTTGGCTTGTAAAATTAGTGTCAACAAAAATATGAAATACAATTCAGACTCAATTAAATTGAGAGCTACTGCAGTATTCACTTGCTTCTTTCAGGTGTCTGCTTTTAAACTTTCAATTATTTCATCAAACCATTTTGAGGGTGGTGCCAGATGATACCACGCGTGCCTATTCCTGCTATGGTGACTTGTTCTGTTTCAGAGGGTTACTGTGTATGGTCATTATGTGCATGTGGTATTATATGGCCAAGTCACTTAACTTTGCTGTAAAAGTACGTGCACATTGCCGACCATTAGGGTACCATGATCTGAATTAGAAGCTGGATGGGCTGTGGGCATCATGCCGCAATTTATACTTCTATAACTATACTAATATTATAAAGAGGAAAGATTTGTATTTTTGTATGTAACGAATTAATTTAAAACTACTAGACCGATTTCAAAAACTCTTTCACCGTTGGGAAACTACACTATCCCCGGGTGACAGGCTACTTTTCATCCCTGTATTCCCACGGGAACGTCGAACGGGAACTACGCAAGTGAAACCGCGAGGCGTCCGCTAGAATAAAATACTTGTGTTACCACAACAATTACTTAATGATAAGAAATAAAAGACAAGTTAAAATTTAAATAATTTATGTTTCATCTTACAAAACCCAACTACCAAACCATAGAAATATAAAACTGATAATAACAATCACTTGATTAAAATAATTTAAATATTAAGTAACACTACCTACATTTAAAAACGTAAACATTGTTTACAATCGAAGAATCACAGATGTCAAAAATCTAAAACTTAAACAAACAAAAGTTTAAAGTTTTACTTTGTGATATTTAATAAAATATTAAGCCTTTTAGACCATAATAATAATTAATAGAATTAACTACCTATACGTTTAAACGCAATAAAAAATTGTCTCATAAATATCCCGGTTGCAAACAGAGCTAAGCTAATGGCGGAAACACACGTGTCGTGGCGCCTTCTGACGCAGTTGATTGGCTACAAAATTTGTTGTGTTATGACGTAGGCTGGAACAGAGTCGTTTGATTGGTGGATCCCGCACCACGCCACGCCACGACACGTAAGTGTGTTTCCGTCTTAAGTTAGTTTGGCTAAATTCGCGTAAAATTATATTTTCAACATACTTGTTATATAGTTTGCAGTCTGCACACACACACATGTATGAAAAACAACCTCAGCTAAGCTAGCAAAGCTAAAACTAAGCTAAGCTTAGCTCTTGCTCTGCAACCGGGGTTAGTGCATAGTTTAAAATCAGATCTTTATCATGTCATGAAAGTGAGTACAACCATACTATTATTCTATTTTGTAGCATTCTATTTTTAAACTGGTACAAAAGTTATGAGAAGTAAGCATGACACAATGTAAAGGTTTCATTGGTAAAAATTGTCATACAAGCTTTCAATGACTGGGCCGTTTAACCCCGGTTTCTCAACACTCGATTATCGGGCTGTTAACATAATCGACGAATAATCGTCAGTTTCCTGCTGTGATTGGCTGTTGAAAATGCATTCAACCAATGAATTTTGCGTTTAGAAACCCGGCCTTAATAACGTGTCTGTAAATGCAATCAATAGGTATAAAATAATGCAGTTACATCAATGTAACCTTTAGTTTGTGTCGCACTGTGTTAAGTAAATAATAAAAAATGGACCCATGTCAGTCTTAGATTGAGAAAACCGGAATGTAGCACTTACATACCTTTACAGTTTATGAGTTCTCTTAAGAATAAAAAAGTATAAATTAAAAGTTCATGATTCGATTATAGATTCAAATAATAATATTCGTAAATTGAGATAATACACAACCTTTTCGAAATTTGCTATATTTTTTTCTAGAATTTTTACATTGAGCAGTAGAGTATCACATTTTAACAAGTTATGTTGCCATTCATGAAAATAGCCCACATAGTACATAAAGGGCCATAAACAAGCTTGTATAGATAAAGTATAGGTATATATTTTTTTTTCATGATTTAACAGAAAGGAACTTAAAAAAACTTGTAGCAAAAATTCTTCTTGACTGCATCAACCAAACATTTTAGTCAGCAGAGGTAGATCTTCAAATGCTGTAAGATTGCCTCCTAAAAATTAAAATACTTAAAAGCAATTTCTATTTTAATAAGGCCTTAAGCACCTTCAAAATAAGGCATATTTCCGCTTAACCTGGTTTTAGGCAAAATTCGCATCTACTGTCTTCGTTCATCCTCTAGTTTAGAAGATCCGCATAGTGTTGGCACAGCCGTGGTTCATGCGGTACTGTACGTACATCATGCCAGAGTTGTGCCAGTAGTAGAGTGCGCCTAGTACCAGCACATGCCACCATTGGTGAGAGTGGCCGATGTAGTCCACCTTGCCGGGGAACCAGCGTTCTGGCACCTGGAAAGTCATAGATAGTATTTAATAGTAGAAAATATTTTTACCAATTTATTAAGGGTTTTACGGCCAGATTTCTCAACGCAAAATTATCGCAAAATCAATGTGACAAATTGTCAAGTACGCGTTATCTGCTGTGAATGGTTGAATAAATTTTCAACAGCCAATCACAACAGATAACCCGAGATTATTCGTCGTTTACGTTAACAGCCCTATAATCGAGTGTTGAGAAACCGGGGGTTAGTATTATTAATAAGTTGCTTTTGCCAAAAAGTTTAAAATTATCCCACAAGAAGATAGGAAACATGAGCTTTTTTATCCCGCTAGTAGCGGGATAAAAAAGCTCACGTTTTCCATCCAGGACATGGTCTATACGTGTTCTAAATATCTTCCAAATCTGTTCAGTCGTTGAGGTGTGATTGGTAACAAACATACAGACTTCGGCATTTTTGAGTAGGTAGTAGGATAGGATGAAAAGAACTAATCGAAATATCGATTATACATGATAGAAGTAATAATAAATTATGCAGATAATCTATCGCCGGTGTCCGAACATAAGTCGGTACGTCCATACAAGTCATAGGTATCGTCGAACTGGCATGTAAAATAAAAATTTACTTTGGTGATAGATTCTAAAAATATCGTGAATGACGTCTTTTTGTATATATTTATTTAATAAAAAGTGGTAACTGACTATTTGAGACCTACTTAGTGACGCGCAAACTACAAGGTCGCTAAAATAGCAACAAATATCTAAACTTACGTACTTTTATGCATACATCAACACCTAGATACGTACTTTTAAAACAGATTCAAATTATGTACTACGAATATAATAGAAATGAAGATTTTATACTACATGGTCATAAAAAAACTGGCCAAGTGCGAATCGGACTCGAGTACGAAGGGTCCCGTACCATTATCGCAAAAACGGTTAAAAATCATGTTTGTTGTATGGGACCCACTTAAATATTTATTTTATTCTGTTTTTAGTATTTTTTGTTATACCGGCAACAGAAATACATCATCTGTGAAAATTTCAACTGGCCTGGTGACAGACGGACAGACAGACGGCTCGTGGAGTCTTAGTAATAGGGTCCCGTTTTAATCTTTGTGTACGGAACCCTAAAAACTAATATCGACTTAGAATCAAATAACGAGTATTAAAATTAGCATATAACCCCAGTTCACTGCGAGTTCTGACTTTAGCATACAATTACTATAGTATTGACCTTTTAACATTCCAAAACATACAGTCACCTGTATCGTGTCTACTAGAAACTAATCGCATTCTTTACGGACACCGTCGCACCAGTAGGAATATATTCTGATAATGAGATTGTTTCAAAACATATTTGCTCTCTCGTGTCGGCTGTCAGCTAAAGTTACATATCATTACCTACTTTGAAAATTCTTCCATACAAACGTAGTCTGGCGATTACTCTGTATGGAACCAGAAAAGTAAAAAAATACAATATTTGAAAGTTATGAGCGTCGAAAGTTCCATATTTCAACACTAGTTTTAACGCATCTTTGGGCGGAAATAAATACCATAAGAAGAAGGAAAATTGCAAAACGGCCTCCATACAGGTATATATTAGTAATTCAACAATGCAAATAATTTTATTTTGAGAATATACATTTAGTAGTTTTTTTACTTTGAAAATTCTTCCATACAAACGTAGTCTGGCGATTACTCTGTATGGAACCAGAAAAGTAAAAAAAATACAATAATTGAAAGTTATGACCGTCGAAAGTTCCATATTTCAACACTAGTTTTAACGCATCTTTGGGCGGAAATAAATACCATAAGAAGAAGGAAAATTGCAAAACGGCCTCCATACAGGTATATATTAGTAATTCAACAATGCAAATAATTTTATTTTGAGAATATACATTTAGTAGTTTTTTTCATGATATCTAGACTCCCAAAGGTCTGTTCATAAAATTTCGCGAGCTCGTTTTCGTCCTAAATCATCATCCATTTCGCTAAAAAATTGCAAAAGTGCTAATTCGTACGAGAACTAGCTTCTTAATGGTCATCAAAGCATCTATCTCTTTCGCACGTGTTGTCGAATGAGACAGCATGCATTTTAACCCCGCGCACAAAATAGTTCGTGCCGTTGACTAGGGCAACCTTAAATTCATACATCTATACTAATGTATATATCTATATCTATAATAATATTACAAAGCTGAAGAGTTTGTTTGTTTGAACGCGCTAATCTCAGGAACTACTGGTTGGAATTCAATTTTTTTTTTTTGTGTTGGATAATCCATTTATCGAGGAAGGTTATAAGGTATATAACATCATGCTACGACCAATAGGAGCGGAGCATAAATGAAAAATGTTGCAAAAACGGGGCAAATTAATAAGTGCAATTCATTTTGAGAGCTTCCGTTGCGTTCGCTGCGTACAATCATGTATGTAGGGTAGATTAGTGTAAGGTAGGGTAGGGTAGGGTAGGGTAGGATAGGGTAGGGTGGGTAGCCAGTAGACAGGAGCAAACCCGCGGAGGACAGCTAGTTACCTATACACTCGTAAACAGTATCAATCTGCCCAACCATTTTCCAAATGTTGAGATCTGATTCTAGTCTAGCCGGGTGCAACTGAATTGCAGTATTTTACATGGAACGACTTCCTATCAGACTTCCACAACCCAGTAACTAGTTAAAATTATAACCAATGGCTAGCAAGATTTAGTTAGACAGTACAGTAGTTAAAGCGGATCTTTGTGTTTCTGAAGTTGGCTGCAAGACCCTGCGCAGTAGCTATTTTTATGTCAATGTTGAAATAGAAGATAGCATTGTTAAACTGCCTCTTTCACTCGCTTACGTTTGTCGTATCGTCCTATCTCGCTTACTCTATGCAGTATACTCGATGAAAACTGTTTCTTGCGCAATGGTCCCAGAGCCAACTTCAGAGACACAAAGATAAGATGTGTTACTGTGACTATTTATTACAGCCTTTCCCAAAGTGGGCGATAACGCCCCCTTGTGGGCGCTGCAGGCCTAAAGGGGGGCGGCAAGAGACCCAGAAAAGAAATGGGGGCGTTGTGTAGAGGCTTGGGGGGGTGATTTGTAATTTCATTTTGCTAGGAGGCCCCTTACACACCGACTGCATGAGCTCTCGACTTTCAACTACAACTTGTGAACATCAACTAATATTAGTTAAGAGATTGCTCAATCTCGGTTCGATATTTCTCTCCGCGTAGTTCATATATCTGTCCTGTTTTATTGAATATATAAAATAAAAATCATGTCAATCGGTCGCTCCGTGTCGAAATGAAAGAAGACACAACAAATAAAAAGGCAACAGACATACTTTCGCATTTTAATAGTTATTAGTACTCCGAGATAGGTAATTTTCGTAGATAGTAGACCGCGGGCAATCATGTTCTAACAAGTTTTCGTCAAAAAACACAATGATTGATTAATTTAATTTGAAGTTATAGTGTTAATAGTGGTTTTTAAGTAGGTGCAAAAATGGGGACGCTAAAAAATAATTTTCTCTCAAAGTGGGCAGTAGTTAAAATAAGTTTGGGAACCTTTGATTTATTACATAGCTGCATGTAAAAAAATGTTACAAAGCTTTAGCTGTAATGTAGTTGGCAAAGGCTAGGCAGTTTGATATTGTAGAGCAATTAAAATTATGGACAACGTACCTTGAAGGCGTATATCACGAAGGCAGTCCCACTGATGACATACATCCCTATGACTCTAGGGAAGAACATCTGAAACAACGCAATTACACATGATTAGATATATATTATAATACTAGCGGACGCCTCGCGGTTTCACTCGCCAAGTGCGAGTCGGACTCGCACACGAAGGGTTCCGTACCATTATCGGAAAAAAAAACCGCAAACAAATCACGTTTGTTGTATGGGAGCCCCCCTATTTATTTTATTCTGTTTTTGGTATATGTTGTTATAGTGGCAACAGAAATACATCATCTGTTAAAATTTCAACTCGCGTGTCTGTCTGTCCGTCGTCTGTCACGCAGGTTTTACAGCCAAACGGTTGGAGCTACAGTCTTCAAATTTTCACAGTACAGCGTCTTGTTGACTCATACAAATTGCCAAAAAATGAATCAGATGTTTTTATGGGAGGCTCCCATACAGTTAATCGAATCGCCATCGCCCATAGATATGCATCGCCCCATCGAATGGGGTACCGTTGTTTAGAGCTCATTGTGTAGATAAATACAGTACTTTGTTTAAAAAAAAAAAAAAACAAAAGAATTAGAAGCCACCAAAGTCAACATTTAGTAATCGTCATACTACGTTCGTATGGAAGGATGATCGACTAGGGCAATCTTAACAAGAAATATAGTGTTACCTAGATGTTATGGAGAACAAGTAGAATCAATGCAAAATTCTCGTATTAGGGCTCATTTAATTTAGACGTTTCGTTTCGACTGCTGCGGCGCCGCAGCGGTGCGGGTGCCATGTGCGCACGACCAGTTGATTTTTTCCATACAATTTATGCACACACTTACTCGACCGGCAGTCGTGCGTGAGCGGCACCGGCACCGCAGTGCTCTCTTGGTGTATAAATTTTATGAAAAAAACCGCTGTCGCTTCCGCTGCGACACCGCTGCAGTCCGACACGAAACGTCGAAATTGAAAGAGCCCTTAGACGAGACAGGAAGATGACCCCAACTTAGTGGCCAAAAGACTCGGGTCACGGCGGCCTTATTAAAACTATTATAATTTAATGTTACTGACCTGTACCATGGGGTTATCGAACCCTCCCAAAGTGTACGTCCAGTGCAGCGTGGGCAGCACTCCATAGGCTGCCCAGCCGATGAACACACACATCTTCACCGCGTATGGAACACCCAGCTTTGGGATCTGTACCACCATCGCCACCACGAAGATTACTGTCACTGACGTCATGTAGAAAGTTTTTAGCTCCTGGAATGATAAAACAAGTTTTTTGAATACTTTCATTTGACCAATCTAAATTAAAATTAAGTTGGTTAAAAAGAGATAAAATTGCATATCGCTTCGTTTGATTCCTAGAATTCACATTCCGATTTCGAAAATTCCTTCACTACTACAACGCTGCACTTTCTCAGAGTGACATAGACAACATTTTTAATCGACTTCAAAAAAAAAAGGAGTAGGTTCTGAATTCGTCGCCATCTTTTTAGGGTTCCGTAACCGTAATCAACAAGGATCCTGCGTAACATACATACATACAAAAGATCCTTCACCACTACAACGCTGCACTATCTCAGGGTGACATAGACAACTTTTGTAATCGACTTCAAAAAAAAGAGAAGGTTCTGAATTCGTCGCCATCTTTTTAGGGCTCCGTAATCAACAACGAACCTGCGTAACATACATACATACAAAAGATACAAACATACAGCGCGTGCCACGAAAGATGTGACTTGACCGCCCCTCTCGCGCTCTGTCCGCCGCCCCGATGACGCCCCCGGGTCCTATCCCGCACGCAGACCTCATACTGCTAAAGAGACCTATAATCTTCCACTGTGCAAGTCAAACCAGTGGTGTGTAAAGTTTTAAAGTCTCATCTTTCGTGGAACGCACTGTGCATTCATACACTTATGCAATTTGGCACACGTGTTTAGAAGCCCAAAGAAAGTAAAATAATATGTCAATATTGTGCAATGCTAACAATATTAGATTCATACATATCGAAATAATAAACTCCTTTTTTTAGAAGTCGGTAAAAAACATGTTGCATCAACGTAGACAAAACAAACGGGGTACAGTCCTTTCACACCTACATGATTTTTCAAAGTGATCTTTATTTTGTTAGCCATAAGATTGATTTTAAAGGTGTCATTAAACAATACGTCAGATCCAGACAAACAGTTTTCTTTTGTTCTTAATTACTTAGAATAGGTATAGGTAGGGCGTACACTAAATAATTCTATATATAAAGTAAAAGTAATAAATAAACGCACAGTAAAAATATACGAACAGTATGGAAACTACCTACAAACAAACGCTCGAAACGGCACACTCGCACAAACATGCGCATCGACGAGACCCCAAAGCGGCTCGCACTATTGACAGCACTGCAGAAGCGCCCGAGTGGTCTCGTCGGTACGTATGTTTGTGTGAGTGTGCCGTTTCGAGCGTTTGTAGGTAGTTTCCATACTGTTTGTATATTTATTCTGTGGGGTAGGTATCTTTTTGTATTGGGGTATTAACCTTAGTGGCGATTGAATTGTCAAAGCTAATAAGGTTAACGAACCGGATCATTTACCTGGATTTACCGTACTTACAGGTTTTATATGTAATAAGAATTCTACTGCGTTATTATTTTAATGCTGCCGCATTAAATTTGATTCAAGTTGAATTTTGATTAAATAAAATTTTGCGTTGTTTCTATGCAAATATAATTCTGCAAAGTCAAGGATGCCTTTGATATTTGTCTGTAAATAAACATTTATTTAAAGAACAATGGCAGGTTCCTATACATTGTTATAGCTGACATTAAATTCCTACGTCATCAAATGAAAAATATCAGGGTGATGTTCTGAATTAGTCTGAGCAATAATTTTTGTTCGAGAATGTCGATATTCAGTCATAAACTTTTGTAATGTGTTTAATAAGTAATATCATTCAATTTCGTGGAAGTAAAAGGGCAATATCGCATTAGTATTTCAGCATGAAATGTAAAAAAGAGTATATTTATTTAAACTAAGCGACTTTGACGTGTATCAAAAGGTAGTCGTCAACAACCAAGCTATATTTTTTTTAGACTTGGATACTAGTATTTTGCCAATCATTAATTGAAAGTAATTCATTCTACACTACAATATTCTTACCTACCTGCAAGGAACATCTACACTTATACATAAATTGTATTGTTAACTCATTTACTGCAAAAAAATACAATAATGATATTATTACTTAATATAATTACTACTTGTCAATTAGCAGATAAAATATATAATGGCAACACTAAGCTGAATGAAGAAATTAACTACAAAAACAAATAACTTTTTATTTATTATGATTTTTTTTATCCGTTTTTAATGATGAATTATACTTTAAAAAACGTAGACAATTAATAGAATTTCCTTCATATACAACTCACTTTCAGACGCTCAAATTTAAGTCAGCTAAGATTTCGCCATTGTTTTTTTCTATAAGATCAATTCCAGTTAACTTGGATAACAAGTTTAAAAAAAAATTGGTCATTAAGGGAAGCAAACAAAAGAGTTGGAAAACAAAGTTTGGCTTCATCATCATTAAGCTACAATATGGACGATCGGTATGTTTGCTTATTACGCGGTTTTTAATAACAATAATTGCGAGTTTATTCTCTCATTAAGGCTAGCTAATGATAGGCACATACCACTAAAGGAAACCATGGCAGTAATCTAAAATCTCTAAGATAATGGGTAATTATTTTACAGATATTACATACTTAATATTAAATACAAAATTAATTCTGTCTGTCTGTTACTTTTTTACTTCTAAACCGCTGAACGGCTTTGGATGAAACTTGGTACACGGGTAGACTATGACCAGGATTATGGTATAGAGTTGTTTATCTTGAGAGTATGTTTCCTTAAGGTGATCTCCGTCTTTTATGCTGGGAAAGTCGCTGGCAAATGCAATTTGATAGAAATATCGACTCAAATTCATGAAAAGTTTTATCACAACTATGCTAAACTAATTATAATATTTTTTCTAATAACTTTTATATATGTAAGAGGTATATGTTTTTGTTACCACCTCTCAAAACCCTTCATTTTGATAATCAATTTTTTTTAATTTAGAAGAAAAAAAATTGATTTCCCCACAATATGGCGCCCAAAAGCCGCCTTTTTTATGTCACTAATCTTTGAACTATTACGTATCTAACGATGTCTTAATTATATAAATCCGTCTAGCGGTTTACAAGATAATTATGAGGTAATAATAGTAAAATATGTATTAAGGGCGGTAAGTAAGGAATTACGATCGAGGCTCTAGTAGAAGCCCGAAGTCGAAGACTGAGGGCTTTCTGAGTCGAGATTCCTAATTCCCGTACCGCCCGTGAAACATACAATGTTTTTCTTGACATTTGCGAATAATAATTATGAATTATAGCTTTAATACACAAGTCAGCACAGCTATTTTAACGAAATACGTGAACTTTTTTTTTAAGCGGATGGCGAATTTTTGTCCACACCACAGATTATACAAATGTTTCGTTCAGAAACATAAGGGCAAATACTAACGTAGGTAGTCAGCAAAGACGGAGGAAAAAAAACGACTTTTTGATAAAAATAACTATTAAAATCGATTATTAAGAACATTATTTGAGTATTTAAGTAGATACTGTTTACGTGCAAGTGTGATGAAATAGTACATTGTGTATTAAGGGCGGTAAGTAAGGAAATACAATCGAGACTCTAGTAGAAGCCCGAAGTCGAAGACTGAGGACTTTCTGAGTCGAGGTTCGTAATTCCCGTACCGCCCGTGATACATACAATGTTTTTCATCACATTTGCGAGTAATAATTATGAATTATAGCTTTAATACACAAGTCAGCAGCACAGCTGTTATTACGAAATATACGTGAACTTTTTTTAAGCGGTTGGCCGGTTGGCGAATTTTTGCCCACACCACAGATTATACAGTGTTTCGTTCAGAAAGGAGAATGACCAAAAGTGGTACCAAAAGTCTCACGCATCAAGACCAAAATTTTATAGTAATTAGTTTCATAATTTTTAACGACATTATGCTTCGGGGATTTGATTTTTGAATAGGGAATTTATATCTGAGTTTAAAAGTATGGATATTGATTACTCCCTATAAATGACGTTCCGTTTCACTTCACATGATATTATGATTAAAGTAACCTTGATTTTTGAAAGTACCATGATCACTGTAAAAAAAGTACTTTGCTGATTCTACATTAATTAAAAAAAAACTAAAATAGAATAGAATCTTTTCTAAAAAGATTATCATTATTTTATCTATGCTTAAATATCCGTTCACAGCCAGTAAAAAGATGTAGAATGCAATAGAATCAATTAGTTATCTGTGCATCTGACATTTGTACTGAACTGACAACTGACGTATGTACTCTGTGGTTTACGCCTCTGTATTAAGTAAGTGAATAGTCTATGCACGTTACCGGCTCACAGTACCTACCTATTGGCAATATAATATAGGTCGGGAAAATCGCCGTTTCACATGTACCTGGCTGGAGGCTATAGTTTGGTCTTGACAGGGAAGACCGGTTAAGCAGATAGTAAATCGTATGATCTAATTAACTGTGAGATGACCAGTATAACAAAAAAAACAAGTTTCAGTCACGCATCCTGTGGCGCGGCTAGACGTTGCTATAACTCGTACTTAATTCTTCCCTATTAATATAAGTGGATTACGCTTTTTTTGGGCCATAATGTTCTTCCGTGTATAACGTGTCTAAGTAGGTATAGACCTAGTTTTAGGTTATTTTAGGTTTTTTTAAATAACTCCAAAACCCGGGTTTTTTTTTCAAAAAGGTTTTTGGTATGAGTACACAAGATCAGCGTAGTATATAAAAAACAAAGTTTGATTTTGATGCAGCATGGTACGGGATTCCATACATCCATGAGCATTCTCCTTTAAGGGCAAATACTTACGTAGGTATACAGCCATGACGGAGTGTAATAAGAATTAAATAATTTCGACGTTTTCATACTATAACTATTAAAATCGATTATTAAGAACATTAGTTGAGTATTTAAGTAACATGTAGCGAGATTGCAAAGAAATTCCTGTTTAGATAACATTTTTTCAATTGCGTGTAAACTCCTTGCTTGAACTTGCATGACCTGTGTGCTGTGCCATAAATTAAAAAAATATTACTTACCGCCCTAGGGTTTCATGACAAAAAGAAAGCCCGAGGGTTTTTATATGGGGCATTACGGCCAAGTTAACCTGTATGTTTAGATACTTTTTACGTGCAAGTGTGATGAAAAGAGTATTACATACACACAAGATACGCGCGAAAAACATAACCCTTTCCTTGCAGTCTGGTAAAACAAAACAATTCAGTATATTTATAGTGTTATAGTATAGTTACCTCTTTAACTCTCCTCTAGCTAGTCTATGTCCGCATAATAATGCCAGGCACACACGTGATAATAAAATGCATCAATGTAGATGTGCAAACCACTGTACCATACTTCCTCTGTAATATTTTTATAAAACATTCTACATGAGATCGTTATCTATCTCCTGAGCCTTGAAAACAAACGCTCCAGTGCACTTAAGAACATTTTTACAAAAAAATACAACCGAATTCCAAATTAAAACACTACAAAGTGAAAAATAACTTCAATTTCGGAAGCCGATGTTCCTATTTTCGTTTCTTCGTTTTTTGATACCGCCTTCCGAAATTGAAGTTATTTTTCACTTTGATGTGTTTTTATTTGGAGGTCGGTTGTATTTTTTTGTTAAAAAGTTTTTAATTTACACTTTTTAGGGTTCGGTACCCAAAGGGTAAACCCTATTACTAAGACTCCGCGGTCCGTCTGTCTGTCTGTCATCAGGCTGTATCTCAAGAACCGTGATAGCTAGATTGTTGAAATTTTCACAGATGATGTAATACTGTTGCCACTATAAGAACTATATAGTAAAAACAGAATAATATAAATATTTAAGTAGGGCTCCCATACAAAAAACGTGATTTTCTTGCCATTTTTTGCGATAATTGTACGGAACCCTTCATGCGCGAGTCCTACTCGCACTTGGCCAGTTTTTAGTGTTACATAATGGACAAGTCCTTTAGTAAGGTACCTATAATGCCCACAGTGATGCCAGAATAGATTACCCGAATAACATGTAACTTGAGCACAACCAGTGGATGAGAGCGTACCAGGATGAACTGTACACATCTGCTAACCCGTTTAGAGCATACTGGTATGATGATATGTTATGAAATGCTGTAAACAATAAACAGACATGCGATTGCAGCTATCCCGATAGATTGTTTTCATTTATTGAAGAGTTCTGTTGTGTTTATCCGAAGTTCATCAGCAAATCTTTACCAAATTCAAAACCTTATACGAAAAAAAAAAAATTACAATACCGTTTATATATGACGGAAATATGCCCGAAAAAACATTTAAAAAAAAACATCCGAATTGAAAACCTCCTCCTTTTTGGGAAGTCGGTTAAAAATAGCATTTAGCAACTCTAGCTTCAACTTTACGAAATCATCGTGAATCAATTGCTGTTGTTTTAAAAAAATAAGTGTTTATTTGATACTTCTTCTTAGAAAGGAATACATACAAAAAAAGGCATGATCTTACACAAAGTAAACTACAAAACGGTCAACAGACACAAATTTTGATTTGTAAAGCAAGGTATAAATGCGCAGCGGACCTTCTATTCTGTCCTCTGCGACCCAAACAAACATGCAGACAAAAGTGACCTACGCGCTGCCACCGAGGATGCCGTGAAAGTAAAGCAAAATTTAAATTACTGTCGCACCAGCGAAACCAGGAAGAAGAATTTGTAACTGACAAGTACAGCTAATCCTACATTCAAACCACGCATTTCCTACATGGGTGGTCTATTAAATTACCTCATCTAACGTAATTAAATCGATAACATTTAAATAACAATTTAAATTCGAGTAAACCCACCAGGAATGTGGTATGAGAAGGTCATCGCTTTGTTGTTGCAACTAGAGTTACAAAAGGTGGAACCTACATGCATACTTATAGGTCTCACTGAGGCGCATCGTGTATATCGATCCTAATGACCGAGCTCTTGACCTTAAAATATTTGCGAAACAAAGAAATCAATTATGTGCACATATTGACAGTTTTTATTCATACATTTTGATCACGTATTAATTTGAATTTACGTCAGCGCAACGGTTGTGGAAAGTCCACGTGCGTGGGTATTTTTCAAGTACTTACTTTATCTTATTAATATTATGAATGTGTACGTTTGGATGGATGTGTGTAGGGTTTCTATCTCTAAAATCTGCCAACCAGGACAAGAATCGTGAAAACCCCGGCTTTTGGAGCTTACAACCCGGACATTTTGTCTAAGTTACCTTCTCACTAGAATGAAATATAGTTTTAATGGTTATAAATCTACATTTTATTTGTTTCCATAACTTATAAAACTAAATATAGATTAAATATATATTTTTTACAAAAATATACCTACATCCGACTCATTCATTCATCAGACATTCTTCATCAGATCTTCACCAAATTTAATTGGGACCAATTCGGGCACCCATCATAATAAAAAAAAATCTAAATCGGTCCACAATTAACGGAGAAATTATTGAAAAATTGCCGTTGGTGATTTGAAGACTTTAAAATCCGGACTACGAATCCGGGGAAACCCGGACGGATGGCAACCCTAGATGTGTGTTACTCAATCACGCCAGAACGGCTGAACGGATCTATAAGAAATTTGGCACAGAGATAGATTATAGTCTGAAATAGCACATAGGTTACTTTTCATCCCGATATAATATTCCCTTGGGATAAGAAAACACTTCACGCGGACGAAGCAGCTGGCAAAAGCTATATTTAAGAACTACTAACAGGTCTGAATCTATTACAAGACAAGGTGTCCTCAATAACAGTAAGAAAACATGAAAAGATAATGCAGACTGTTAGTCAAAACCAGTTTGATTAAAAGAGATACACTTTCTAGATGTAAAGATGTGCTAGTCAGATATTTTGAGGAGACTTATGAAACTGCTACTGCATCCGTACTTCACAATTTCGAACGGGTGCCTATACTTTGTTGCAGCGGGCGGGGGTTGCTCTCCCTTCGCGCCTCATGTTTTTATACACACTATAGGTAGCAGCCAAAAGACTAAGTGAAGTCGGGTGGGGCAAAGGCATTTTGGATTATTCTATGATGTTGACTTCTACAAACTTATGCTCCCTTTTCCACAAACTTATGTCCTCTGCCATTGCAGGTTAGATATTCTGATGTTGACATAAAATAGACAAACATCAGGGCTAAAACATCTATACCAATATTATAAAGAGGATAGATTTTTTTGTTTCTTTGTACCGAATAGGCTCCAAAACTACTGGACCGATTTCAAAAATTCTTTCACCGTTGGGAAGCTACTCTATCCCCGGGTGTCATAGGCTACTTTTTATCCCTGTATTCCCACGGGAACGGGAACTACGCGGGTGAAACCGCGAGGCGTCCTCTAGTAATATATATAATAATAATAATAGAATAATTTAGTTCAAATGTATTCAAAGGGCAATATTTGCAATTTCTTAAATCCCGGGATTTAATGTCATGTCTGCGATTCCGGGATTTTAAAGAAGGTGTAATCAACTCTATATTACTTACTTTCTTAAACTTTAGGTAAATATACGCTACCTACTCCGATCTCTGCTTATAAGAAACACCAACTCTAAGGTGCTATTAAAGAAATCATAAAGCAACTGTACCTAATTGGACAAGCAATTATATCAACGCTAGGGAAGCTAAAATCGCGTGTTACTTACCTACCTTGCATCTTAGATATACGCCTTTTTTTATTAAAAGTTACATAATGACACGGGTAATTAAAAAAATAAGCAGTCGGACTTTCAATTAGGAAGCTGAGAGAGATGCGGCGAATACTTATTACTTAATCTAACTCTTCTAAGTTAGGGTTGCCAACCGAGCTCTAATAAGAAGTACTTACTGTATTTATTCTATTTCCATTAGGCGTATTCTATAATCTACACGAAAGAGTATTTTAAATACTCTAATAATTAACTCACACATAAACACACACATACTTACACCCACTCATACACACATTTGATTTAATCTAAGTTAATGTTAATTTATGTAGTTTAGTTTAAGCATGCAAATTTTATCATACGTTTAGCTTTTTGTATAATACGTCTTGCTATAAAAGAGCGGAGTCTCCTTATACAGGCATTATCTGCCTAAAAGGAGGGCCCAATAAGAATAAATTGTTTATACCTAAACATGTTTTACCAATAAACTATTTTTATTTTATTTATTTGACTGTGACTTTGAATTTATTTAAAAGAATTCCTGTTAATTCACTGAGAGTTTTTGTGTTTCCTGTCATTATTACAACGCAATGAGAAGCCCAAAAACAGTGCTTCATTGAAATTGATGTCGTGCAGGGGTAAAATTATTTTCAAAACAACGAAATATGCTTATGTTTCGAAACCAATGAAATGAACATACTCTTTTTTATAAGTCTGTACTCTTTATTTACGCTCTCTTAAATCAGGCTCTTAAAAAAAATAACTCTTATATTTTCTTAAAAAAAGTTGCTAACCCTATTCTAAGTGGTAAGTCACGTTTTCTTGCAAACAAGAATATTCATAAAAATCACGTGTCTTCAACTGTGCGCGGCTCTTGTGTTTAGATTTAATTGATCTTCTCAAACTGACGTATTGTGACTACACTTTCAGGTTAACGATCGTTAAAGGCTTTAACAAAGAATATGTTAGTCGCAAAAAAAGCCTAAGTACAACAACTCAAATTGATTCTGCTCAAAAAAGAGCATTACTGAGAAACCAGTACATACTTTCATTTTTTGTGACAAGCAAAAGTAACGTGAAAAATAACGAGTAAAAAATACTACAAACATCGTCCATCTGCCCATTCATCAAATAATCAAAGCATCATCAAACTTCATTAAAGTCTACTACAGTTGGTTCAAAATGCACTCAATCGCAAATTTAGGAGTAGAAAAGTAGGTTATTGTACCGAAATTATAGCAAATGTGATGCCGTCTTAGTGAAAGTAAACCAACTTCAGATACGCACAGGTTTTTGTGATATTTTTGTATGGACCATTCAGAGACAAGCAAGAGTTGCTTTCTCTTTTACTGTAAGGCTAGGCGCAAACGGGCCACCGACCACTGCCACCGGTGGCCAGCGACAGCGACTTAACAACTTTTCCATATATTTTGTATAGACGCACCGCAGAGGTGTAGACGGTGCAGCGGTGGCGGCTACTCGCTACAGCAGTGTCCGCGACTCGCCACTTGTGGTCGCTGCGGGCTAGGGCATGAATATCGGAATCTCGGAATTAAATCAATTCCGATACAGAGTGATCCAATATCGGAATCTCGGAATAAGAAAATACCTTAATTTGCTCCTAGTTAAACGTTGAGCGATAACGAGCGGTGAAGCCCGTTGACTACGGTGATTACCAGTGGCTTCATGAAAAAATAATTTGTGCCTTGATGAATCCCGGGGTTACAGTCCTGATATTGCTAAAATGTACAAGTAACAATGATATTTTTGTTGATTACGGTTATTCGTAGGAATTGAGATGCACGGGATCGGCCAAGTTGACGACATTTGGGGGAGGCTTATGTTCAGCAGTGGACATATTTCGGCTGAAATGACGATGACGCTCACTTAGAGCAGTAGTGGCCCAGTGATAACGGCCCCGACTTACGTATCGTAGGTCGTGAGTTCGAACCCTGGCAGGCGCTTTACTTTGTGTAAATTATTTCTTCACCACTGCTCTTAAAACGGTGAAGGAAAACATCGTGAGGAAACCGTCATGTCTAGAACCAAAAATTCGAGGACGGGTGACATTCACTAACCCGCACTGGGCCCGCGTGGTGGATTAAGGCCTATTACCTCTCTCATAGAGAGGATGCCTGTGTCCCAGCAGTGGGAACATTATAAGGCTGATGATGATGATTATTCACTACACTTATCGGTACTACTTTCAGTTAAACGATAAGCATTTATTTTCTGGATATTTATGCGTTATCCTTTTACAGAGAGACATGACTTATATTGTTTCTTGGGAACAAATGTACAGTTTAGTTAAATAAGCGCCCGATTACACAGTCACTGGTGATTAGAGAGAGACACAATAGAAAATCCGATTATGTTGCGGCATAAAAGTTTTTTTTATTGTACTCAATCCAACGTTATACCGAATTTGAGCAATTAACAAAAAAAAATGCGGTATTTAACGAAAGTCCGCAATTCCGATATTGATATCGGAATTCCGATATTGAGATCTAATATCGGAAATCAATAAAGGAATTCAAAAACGATATTACATGGCCTGGCCACACAAGACGCCAACATCCGCTACTGTCGCGCTGCTCCACCTCTATCCCCGCGCAGTTAGGCATTAGGCGTCCTACGCAACGTACGCGTCACCATGGAGCACGACGACGCCTTAATGGGTATTGATACTTTCATATCGCAAATCCAATTACGTCCTGCTATTTGGGATTCACATTCTGATCTATACAGCAATAGAAACGTGGCGGCTGCCGACCACAGGTGTCTGTCGCGCACTTCTGCCACTGTTGCAAATGTGGCGGCAGCGCGAGACATCCACCGGTGGCTGTAGTCGGTGGCCCGTTTGCGCCGAGCATAAGTCAAATATAGGAACCGTATATTGTCATTGATTAAGGTCTAGGCATCTTGCAGCACAACAAAAGTCTTAGAAAGCAAATGAGATTTAATATATTTTAATGCAATGTTTATAATTCGAATAATTTGTCAATGGTCCTCCGGAACAACTTCCAGCGATTAGGAAGTCTTTTCTGAAGTAAATAAATCGGATTGTTGAGAAATTTTCACGGACGAGAAACGGAGAATAAAAAATCCGGCCAAATGCGAGTCGGACTCGCACACGAAGGGTTCCGTACCGTTATCGCAAAAATCGACAAAAAAATCACGTTTTATGTATGGCAGCCCCACTTAAAAATTTATTTTAGTATGTCTAGCTATCACGGTTCATGAGATACAGCCTGGTGACAACAGACAGACGGACCGCGGAGTCTTAGTAATAGGGTCCTCTTTGGGTATGAAACCCTAAAAATTATTTGTTTACCTAGTAAGTATTTACTAATACTTGTCTAAATAATCCCACATTTGCATCCGAATACAGTTTTTTTTTTTCTAAAATTCAATGTCTTATTTTTAGTGACAGCAGCCTTATTAATTTACTGAAATGCTCTGAATTTATTTATATCAAAAGTTTCTAATAAAACTGCAGCATCCATTATTTAATGAATAAATCATTGAATTCTCAGCTGAAATGGCTGCCTTCACCAAACCAGTCAATGGTGTCGCACGCGAACACGCGATCATAAGACCACAATTGTGGCGCCACGTGGAATAAACAGCGCGCACAATATGACATAAGTTCTTGTTTCACAATGTCCGGAACACATAATTATCGAGTCAACAGTCAACAGGTAAATTAAAAATGGAACAGGAGTAGTGCTCTTCTGTAAAAATCTCACCGTGAAAACATAGGTGGAGTGAATATGAATTGAACTGAGTTAACTAAGATGGAATTTGAAGTGACATTTCTTCCATACAAACGTAGTCTGGCGATTACTCCACTGTTTGACGATGTACGTTCAAAATAAAAATGATATCAATTTGTCTTATCATGATCTAGCCCTGTAAACAAAAAAGTAAAAAAATATATATATTTGAAAGTGCTTTGCTTGCCCATTTTCGTCCTAAATCATCATCCATTTCGTTACAAAGCGGAAGTGTGTATTCGAACGCGAACTAGCTTCTTACTGTTCAACACAGCATCTCTCTTTCGCACGTGTTGTCGTATGAGACAGCATGCATTTTAACCCCGCGCACAAAATAGTTCGTGCCGTCGACTAGGGCAGCCTTAAGCTCACTGTACCAGCCTTCTCGGTGACTTCTACAGAATAGACCGGCAGAATTTTTATGTAAGAGAGCGGTGACGTGCAGGAAACGATACCATTTGGTTGGTCAATTCGAATTTCTAAAATTATTTAAACCAATTGGATTGGTCGATTCTTGCATGTCCGCTCTGCTTAGGGATGCCATCTCAAAAATCTGCCAACCAGGACTAGAATTGAGAAAACCCCGGCTTTTGGAGCTTACAACACGGACATTTAAACAGAATATTTTTTCTAAGTTACCTACTCAGTTTTAATGGTTATAAATCAACATTTTATTTATTTGCATAACTTGTTTAAAACTAAGTTAATAAATATTATTTAAAAAAAAAATATTATACTCCATTTGCGATAACATTGGACATTGAAATTAGCCCATTTTACAGCCCGTTCAACCGATTTTGACTTCTATTGCGTTAGTGATACGACAAATGGTAGCTGTAGTAAACAGTTGGTTTTGGTAACAGGTTTATGCTTTTTATGTCATCCTTATATTTACGGGATAGAACTCAAAATCGGTTGAACGGACTGTAAAAAGATTTGGAAACATGTCTAATGTTATTTCAAATGGAGTTTAGTTTACTCCATCACGCCAGAACGGCTAAACGGATCTACATGAAATTTTGCAGACAGATGGATTATAGTCTGGGGCAATTTTTATCCCGGTATAATGATTCCTTGGGATGATAAAACACTTTTCACGCGGGCGAAGCCGCTGGCAGAACCTAGTGTACAATTAACAGACATGCAATCCCGTGTGACGTGCCGTAATTTTTGAAGAGTTCCGTTGAATATCTCGAAATTTCTTCAACAGATCTTCACCAAATTTAAATGGGACCAATTCGGGACCTTCCAAACAAAGAAGAATTTTCAAAATCGGTCCACAATTGACGAAGAAATCGGTGTAAATTGCCGTTGGTGATTTTAAGACTTTAAAAATTACAAACCCCGCCCGGACGCCTTAATTCTAAACTAGGACAAATTCGGGAAAACACGGGCGGATGGCAACCTTAGCTCTGCTAAGTTCGACTCTGCTGTTAGAAGATCGCAGATGAAGTGAAGGTTGTTCTTCTTCTTTCAAGTCGATGCTTAACTTTTTACATTTTTGGGCCCAGTAGACCAAGTCAACTGCAGAGCCAATAAACTTCATCAGGTCCTCAAAAGTGTGCACTCCAGAACGTGATTCATGTTCTAGATGGATCAATAAAAACATTTTGACAAGTTGTGTCTGTAGTATGTAGTACATAAGAAGTTGTAAAACAGGTTATTAAGTTGGTGAACTTACAGAATGACACCAGAAGGCGTAATAAACTCCGGAAGTGTAGATGGCAAGCAAGGAGAGCGCGATGCCGAAGAGATCGTACATGAGGAAAGTGTTGTAGTCGTGCTCTGAGCGGCACGAGAACGTGTGGTACAGCGCTGACAGTAACATGCACACCTGGAAAAAATAAAACATTTGAATTAAAGCTGATATATGGCTTCTTTGCTATCGCTAAGGCAAGCAATATGCTATGTTTTTAGCATCCTCCTGCCTCCCAATGTATTTGGTGTTGGCGGTGCATGTGTTCGTTGCCGTAATCTCAATAGTCACCTCGTTTCTAGATATATAATATTTAACAAAATCGATCAGTCGGTTATTAAGGTTGCCCTAGTTGATAATTCTTCCATGCAAACATATTCCGGTGATTACTCCACTGTTTGAATATATACATTTAAATTAAATTAAAAAAAACCAGCCAAGTGCGAGTCGGACTCGCGCACGTAGGGTTCCGTACCATTATCGCAAAAAAACGGCACAAAAATCACGTTTGTTGTATGGGAGCCCTACTTAAATATTAATTTTATTCTGTTTTTATTATTTGTTGTTATAGCGGCAACAGAAATGCATCATCTGTGAAAATTCAACTGTCTAGGTATCACGGTTTATGAGATACAGCCTGGTGACCTACACACAGACAGACGGACCGTGGAGTCTCAGTAATAGGGTCCCGTTTTCACCCTTTGGGTACGGAACCCTAAAAATGATATAAATTTGTCACTTCATTACCTAGCCCTGTATGGAAACAAAAAAGTAAAAAAAATATGTATATTTGAAGAGTTATGAGCGTCGAAAGTTCCATATTACAAAACTAATTTAAACGCATCTTTGGGCGCAAATAAATACCTCAAGAATAAGGAAAACTGCAAAACAGTCACCATACATGGATAGATAAATAGTTCAACAATGCAACAAATTTTATTTTGAACAGATACATTAAGTATTTTTTTCACGATATCCATACTCCCAAAGGTCTGTTTATGAAATTTCGCGCGCTCATTTTCGTCCTAAATCATCACCCATTTCGCTACTAATTTGCAAAAGTGCGTATTCGTACGGGAACTAGCTTCTTACTGCTCAACACAGCATCTATCTCTTTCGCACGTGTTGTCGGATGAGACAGCATGCATTTTAACCCCGCGCGCAAAAGAGTTCGTGCCGTTGACTAGTGCAATCTTAAGGCTTCCTCTGCCCTGATAATATAACCACATTTATACTTTAAACCTTCCTTACAACATGCTCTGCTATTTAATTTTATGATTTTGCATGTCTGGCAGTTCAATTCATTCAGTTTAATTATAAAATTATGTTTGTATGATTTGAAAGATTACCCAAAAGAGCTCTGGTATGATGAACAAATTCCAAATTTATTTCATACCAAATTGATTTTAATTACAAGTGAGAATCCACCAGGAATTTGGGTTGTCTAATATGGCTCGAAGCCAAGTATGGCACTGCTCCATTTGAACAAAAACGAACATTCCTTAGTACATTGACTTTAGAAATGTTTTTGACAGCTACCCAATATAAGGGGTTATTGGTCCATCCAAACTTCACCGAGAATTGGCCCAAAACTTTATCACTAAAACGATTGGTTTAACTAGGACGGCAGTAAATGAGTAAACAACTTAAACAAATTAAAGAATTACTAATTTGGGTTGTCTAATATGGCTCGAAGCCAAGTATGGCACTGCTCCATTTGAACAAAAACGAACATTCCTTAGTACATTGACTTTAGAAATGTTTTTGACAGCTACCCAATATAAGGGGTTATTGGTCCATCCAAACTTCACCGAGAATTGGCCCAAAACTTTATCACTTAAACGATTGGTTTAACTAGGACGGCAGTAAATGAGTAAACAACTTAAACAAATTAAAGAATTACTTAAGTTTTTGCTGTTTTTTGGCTAGTCTAAATATAAAGCCATAAAAAGCCACATTTAGCAAAGCTCCGAAACAATGTGGTCTAACTTTGAGAAAACATGCAAGGACAGTGCTGGCAAGATCTTGGGCATTTCGAAGGGAGGGCTGAGAAACGGAAAAGACCCTTCCTGGTGGGATGAAGAAGTCAAAGCTAAAGTCCAGGACAAAAATAACCTGTTTAAAACTTGGCAATCATCAGGACTTGAGTCTACCGCAAAGAAATGTGTTGCACAAACTAGGGCCAAAGCAAGAGAGGAGTTTTACAGTAGACTGGAAAACGCAAAATCAGAATCAGAAATTTTTAAAGTTGCGAAGTTTAGATATAAATCAACATTAGACATAAAAACAAGTAAATATATTAAAGATAAAGACCGAAAATTACTTACAAATAATGATGATATAAATAAAAGATGGTACGAATATTACAAAGAACTAATGAACGAAGAATTTCCCAGTCAAGGGCTGGAACCCCTGGCACCAGTAGAAGGACCGGTTCAAGCCATAAGCCGAGATGAGGTACAGAGTGCAGTGGACAGAATGAAGAACGGAAAAGCTGTCGGCCCAGATGAGATTCCAGCTGAAATGTGGAAATCTCTACGGCATATGGGAGTAGACTGGCTTACAGCACTATTTAATCTTATCATCTACAGTAACAAGATCCCAAACTCGTGGCGATTAAGTCACCTGATTCCTTTTTATAAGAATAAAGGTGATGTAACAGAATGCGGTAACTACAGGGGTATCGAGTTAACATCACACACACTAAAAATCTGGGAAAGTGTAATGAATAACCGCATATACCATCTAACTTGCATGAGCCCAAATCAATTTGGTTTTACCCCCTCGAAATCTACAACAGATGCTATACAGGCGGTAAGAGTGGTGACGGAGAAGCATCGGCTCAGTAAAGAGGATCTGAACCTCATCTTTATAGATCTGGAAAAGGCGTTCGACAGGGTACCACGCAGACTAGTTTGGCAAGCATTGAGAGCACAACATCTGCCGGATATATACATTAAACTAGTCCAAGACATGTACACTGACGTCCGTACGAGAGTCAAAAGTCCCGCAGGTCTGACAGAGCAGTTCGAGATTGGGGTGGGAGTTCATCAGGGCTCTGCCCTTAGCCCGTTACTTTTCAACATTGTGATGGATTATGTTACTAAACATATCTAAGCGCCACTGCCCTGGAACCTCCTGTACGCAGACGACATCGTCCTAATGGCCAGATCAGCAAACGAGTTACAGACCACCTTGACCACTTGGATGACTGCTCTAGAGTCTGCAGGTCTTAAAGTCAGTAGAGCAAAGACTGAACATTTACAGTGCCAGTTTAAGGACGCTGTTACATTTTCGACGAACTCAAATTTAGGTATCTAGTAGCACACAACAACATTACGCGCACGCACTCATTGAAACTACTGAGCGCTCGATTTTATACATCACTCAAATAATATTGGTCCTTGTTATTATTTTTTAATTTTATTGAAGTTGATTCAGGAAGGTTAGTTGGCACTTTGGAAATGCATTTGGTAACTATTACAAACCGTCGTCGTAAAAAGTAGGTTCTATTTTCAACCGACTTCAAAAAAAGGAGGTGCTCTATCTATTCGACCCGTATGTATCCGCGATTTTCTTTAAAACTACTTATCCGATACTATCGGGTTTACGTCGATTAATGTATGTGTTTTCAGGGAAGGTTTTATTGTATAATATATTAGGATATGATAAAGATCTTCGGAGATAGACAATGGAACTCTTCAATAACAAATAGCAAATGACCTGCGATTAGTGTGATCGTATAGTTATGTTTTGTTTTCACCATACCATAATATAAAATCACGCTTGTACGTTTTTAGGGGGTTAACAGATTTATTTAGTATACCTACCCAATATGGGGTACCAACAAAAACTAAAAAGAGAAAAATAATAACTTTTCCGTGTCGAAAAACGAAAAACAATAGATACCGACACCGACTTTCGATAAGAGAATTAGCTTTCACTTTATTGTAGTAAGTAGGTATTTTTAAAAATACGTAACGTAAAATAAGTAGATACCTAAAACGAAATAATTTCCGGTCACAAGGATTAAAAAACCGGCCAAGTGTGAGTCGGACTCGCGCACGACGGGTTCCGTACCATTATTGCAAACAACGGCAAAAAAACACGTTTTTTGTATGGGAGCCCCAATATTTATTTTATTCTGTTTTAGTATTTGTTGTTATAGCGGCAACAGAAATACATAATCTGTGAAAATGTCAACTGCCTAGCTATCACGGTTCATGAGATACAGCCTGGTGACAGACAGACAGACAGACGGACCGCGGAGTCTTATTAATATGGGAAACCCTAAAAATGACTTGAACATTTTGCATTACATATTATATACATATTATATAAAAAATTACCATCAATTTTTTTTGGAGTATTACTTAATGAGCATTAGCTAATGTCATACTACCCAAAAACCATGAAAATGTCACCCATGACGAAAAGATGTCAAATTTTCGTCGGCGCCATCTTGTGTTTTGGTTTTGACCCCGTATTCGATATGAGCGACCCCAAAATCCATGACAATGACACCCATGACGCAAAGATGTCAAATTTTCGTCGGCGCCATCTTGTATTTTGGTTTTGACCCCATATTAGATATAAGCGACGCCAAAAACCATGAAAATGACACCCATATCGAAAAGCGGTCAAATTTTCGTCGCCGCCATCTTGTATTTTGGTTTTGACCCCATATTCGATATAAGCGACGCCAAAAACCATGAAAATTACACCTATATCGAAAAGCGGTCAAATTTTCGTCGCCGCCATCTTGTATTTTGGTTTGACCCCGTATTCGTCATACATACAAACCGGTTCAAATCATAAATCTCCTCCCACCCATCCACTTCTAACCTTCACCGCCGCCAGCTTAACCTTACCCATCCAAATCCTAACCTTACTAAGAGCTGCTTAAACCCACCCATCCATTTCTCAACCTTATCAACAACTGCTTAACAATACCTATCCAAATCCCGATCATACCCAACATAATTTCTAAATCATATTCTAATAATAAAAGGAAACTCAAACATACTTTTATTTCGGTCCGGTAAAATATCAACTCCTTTCGATCACGACATACGACTCACGCATGCACACTACAATATTTTCTATTACTTTTATCGTATTTATTTTTTGCAAAAAAGCGATACGCTCGTCCTTCCACGAGCGCTTCTGAGCGCGGAATGATACGCTTCGAGTGCAAAATGTATGAAGAAGTCGGCAAGTGTTTTTATTGTAGCTAATAATTAAAATATATATTGATTTGGGTAAAAAATAATTATCTGAACCTGTAAAGGACTATATATACCGCAATTTTTTTATAATTTTGAAGATAAAAAATGCTGTAAAATTAACTAAACTGGGACCTATTCGGACCCTACTTTTTTAATATTTTTGCGATTATCGTGATGGGCAAAACGTATTTGTGCGAAAATTTTGTATGATGTCATGCAATTTTTCTGATGCCAATCTGGAGCTGAATATATTATCTTTAAATTAAGACCATGATATCTTCACATCTGTGATTGCATATACCTTAAAATTGTACCTGAAAAGCACTGTTATTTGTAGAAAAATGTAATAGCGTCCTTAACAACAGCAGTGGCCCAGCCACAATCTATTACCCAGATCGTACTCCTGTGCCGAAAATAAACAAGTTCAAATACCTAGGCTCAATAATCACAGACCAAGGAGACGTCGACGCCGATGTACTACACAGGGTAAACGTGGCATGGCTGAAGTGGCGATCACTAACAGGAGTCTTATGCGACGCTCGTATGCCAGTAAGAACCAAAGGCAAGATCTACAGAACGGCGGTGAGGCCGGCAATGATGTACGGAGCAGAATGTTGGCCAGTGAAAACGACGCACGTACAAAAGCTTCACACTGCCGAGATGAAGATGCTAAGGTGGTCTGGGGGTGTGACGAGACTGGATAAAGTAAGAAACGAGCATATCCGCGGTAGTTTTAAGGTCGCCCCTACTTGCAACTACCTGAACATAAGAGAGGTAGAGGACGACCTGCGGCTACGTGGTGGACTAGCATGACAAAACTCCTATCGGAGGAAAAATTGCCCGACCCGACAACCCAGGACAGATTGTCCTGGCGCCAGAAAATTAGGAGGGCCGACCCCACCTAAAGTGGGATAGTGCTAGGAAGAAGAAGAAGAAAAAGCCACATTTAGTGATATTTGCATATATCTTGGAGAATAATATTGACTTCAACAAATTCATTGAAACATCATCATCATATCATCCGAAAGACGTCCACTGCTGGACATAGGCATCCCCCAAGCGTCGCTACTTTGACCGGTCCCGTGCGTCTCGCAACCAGCGGATCCCCGCAACCTTCACCAGGTCATCGGTCCACCTGGTGGGAGGCCTTCCAACGCAACGTCTTCCGGTTCGCGGTCGCCACTCCAGAACCTTTCTGCCCCATCGGCCATCCTTTCTGCGAGCAATGTGCCCTGCCCACTGCCACTTAAGTTTGGAATTCTTCGGGCTATGTCGATAACCCTGGTTCTCTTGAGGATCTCTACATTTCTGATTCGATCACGCAAGGAAACTCCGAGCATAGCCCTCTCTATTGCCCTTTTGAGTGACTGTAAGCTTTCTGATGAGGCCCATTGTAAGCGACCACGTCTCAAAGCCATATGTCATCACTGGCAACACACACTGGTCATAGACTTTCGTCTTGAGACACTGTGGTAAGTTGGACGAGAAGATACCGCGCAACTTCCCAAACGCCGAGTCGGATTCGACGATTGACGTCTTTCTCGAAGTTGGTCCTACCCAACTGGATCGTTTGTCTCAGGTAGACATAGTCACCCACAACTTCGAGTGTAGAGTCTCCGACCTTGATAGGAGTGGGTGTAACATGGGCATTCAGCATCACCTTGGTTTTGTCCATGTTCATCCTTAGACCCACTTTTTCGGAAGCTCTACTGAGATCATCGAGCATTGTACTGAGGTCCCCAATGGTCTCAGCCATAACCACTATATCTTCGGCAAACCGAAGGTGAGTGATGTACCCGCCATTGACGTTGATGCCTAGCCCGCTCCAGTCCAGAACCTTGAAGACGTCCTCCAGTGCAGCGGTAAACAGCTTCGGAGATATGACGTCTCCCTGTCTCACACCTCGCTGCAAATGTACGGATTCCGAGGTCTGATCCTGAAGTCGAACTGACATGGTGGCGTTTTTGTATAAACACTTCAACACCTCGATGTAGCGGTAGTCAATTTGGCACCGTTGGAGAGACTGCAGCACAGCCCAAGTCTTAATCGAATCGAAGGCTTTCTCGTAGTCCACAAACGCTAAACAGAGAGGCAGGTTGTACTCTTCAGTCTTCTGTATAACCTGCCGCAGCGTATGTGTGTGGTCTACGGTGCTGAAGCCTTTACGGAATCCGGCTTGTTCGGGAGGCTGGAAATCGTCAAAACTGCAAGCGAGACGATTCGTGATGACTCTTGAAAACAGCTTGTAGACATGGCTAAAAAGTGAGATGGGCCTATAGTTCTTCAGTAAGGCATTGTCACCCTTCTTGAAGAAGAGTACCACCACACCCCTGCACCATGCCTGTGGCGTCCTCCCCTCGAGTATGACGGAATCATACAGCTTCTGAAGGGCCTTAAGTACTGGTTTTCCACCCGCCTTCAGGATTTCGGCCGTAATTCCGTCATCACCCGGTGCCTTGTTGTTCTTAAGCTGTTTCAGAGCCATCCTAATCTCATACAGGCTGACGTCCGGAATGTCTTCGGTATAGTGTCGGGTCAATCTAGCTCTAGGGTCATACGCTAGATTATTGACGGGTTGACTTGTACAACTGCCCATAGAATCTCTCGATCTCCCTCAGAAGCTCCTGATCAGAAGATCCTGCCATCATCGGTCTTCAGTTTCGCGAGCTAGCTCTGCCCAATAGGCAGATCTCTTGCAAAGACCTTGGAGCCCTTGTTCCGCTTAATCGCGTCTTTAATACGCTCGGTATTAAAGCGGCGGAGGTCGCTTTTCAAGGACTTTGAGATCCGTCTATTTAGCTGCCGATATTTCAGCGCATCGTCTGAAGACTGCAGGATTATCTCACGCCTCTCCTTCATGAGCTTGAGAGTAGGATCAGAGAGCCTTTTGTTCCTATCTGTACGGTGGGTCTTGAAAAAACTTAGACCCGACCGTATGGACAGCTTCCACGAACCCATCGCTGTATTCGTCCACGTAGCTCCCTAGGCACTCGAAACGGTTCTGGAGTTCGAGTTGAAAGGTCTCGGGGTTTTGGACCTGGATCTGTGCTGGACAGAGCGTGGACTTCATCAGTCGAGACCTTTCAAGCTTGACATTAATGTTCAATGTGCCTCTTACCATGCGGTGATCGCTCCCGGTTTTTAACGCGTTGATCACAGAGACATCATTGAACATTTGCTTCTTGGTTGACATGATGAAGTCGATCTCGTTTTTAGTTGCACCATCGGGGCTTTGCCATGTCCACTTCCTGTGCTCACGCATTCTGAAGAAGGAGTTCATCATATAGAGGCCCTCCTTCTCCATAAAACTGGCCAGTAGGTGACCCCGGTGGTTCCGACGTCCTACTCCAAATTGCCTTACTTGCAGCTCATCCTCGTCTCGTTTGCCCAGTTTCGCGTTGAAGTCCCCCATGACAACGGTGAAGTAAGTTTTGGAACCATGCATGGCTCTAGAGATATCCTCATACATGGTCTCTACCTCGTGGTATTTATTATGCGTGCAGCTAAGGAGTGGAATTCCCTGCCGGAGTCTGTGTTTCCCGACAGCTACATTCTAGAAGTCTTTAAATCAAGAGTGAATAGATTATTTCTCTGGTTCACCGTCGACCACATCATATTATCGCTTACCAACAGGTGAGATAGTGGTCAATCGCAAAACAATAAAAAAACCCGAAATAGGCACATTTTATAAATTATTTATTCATAATGTGTAAAAACCACCTATTTAATAGTAAATGGCAGCGTTGAAAGGTATTCAGTACCATCTACTATAATATTTATACGTTATGAATACATATAAAGAAAATCGATGTAGGTACCTAACAACAGGCTTCGCTCAATGTCATTAAATATGCACTTTCTTCATAATGCGCTGTAAACCTTCATAATACGACTTGGAAAATTTCACTTCAACTATATTTTCGATACCGAATTTAAATATCGTTTTGACTTCCTCATAAGGTTGAGTTCATGACAAACATAACCGGGAATATCACAGTGGGTAAAGGAAGTACTTTGTGCCCAAAATAAACGAAGATTAACATATTATAAAGCTGTATAGCTGCTAGATAAGCTCAACCAGTTTTTTTTAACGCGCACACAGTGTGCCTCTTCGTGGCCCCTTTACGAGCATCATTAAGGTTACACTAGTCGATCATTCTTCCATACAAACGTAGTCAGGCGATTACGCCACTGTTTGACGATGTACATTCAAAATAAATAAAAATATTAATTTTTCTCAGCATTATCTAGCCCTGCATGGAAAAAAAAAATTGGTTTGAGCGTCGAAAGTTCCATATTTCAACACTAATTTTAACGCATCTTTGGGCGGAAATAAATACCATAAGAAGAAAGAAAATTGCAAAACGGCCTCCATACAGAGATAGATTAGTAATTCAACAATGCAAATAATTTTATTTTAAAAATATACATTTAGTCGTTTTTGCATGATATCTAGAATTCTAGACTCCCAAAGGTCTGTTTATTAAATTTCGCGCGCTCGTTTTCGTCCTAAATCATCAACCATTTCGATACAAATTTGCAAAAGTGCTTCTTACTGCTCATCACAGCTCACAGCATCTATCTCTATCGCACGTGTTGTCGGATGAGATAGCATGCCTTTTAACTCGCGCACAAAATAGTTCGTGCCGTCGACTAGGGGAACCTTAAAGTTACAACATGACGACAAGACCACAGAATGTACAGTAGTTTCCTATAGCATCAACACTTGGATACGACATTAATGAATGAAAAATAATAGTCTTGACTTGTTATTTTACGACCAACGTGCAATGTTTTCTCGTTTTCACTTTCAACAATTGTCTATTTCTATTATTTTGTATCCATAACCCTGCTTTCTTCGTCAAGAATTTCTTTGTTAGATACTTGCTAATCACATGCTATTAAACCTTGAACATAGAGGTGTTTATGATGTTTAGTGAAAGATGGTTTTGCCTCGTCGTTCATTGGCACAATAGAACCTGTTTCGCTGATCGACCTACTGACCGCAACCTGCGTCAGAATCGTGATCGTCTGCTTTCTTATAGTAATTGTGCGACAGATATAAAAATAAATGCATAAATAAATAAGTTTAGACCAAATAATAAGGATTCAAATGTGGTGTGTGTGTGTGGTGGAAACATAAATTATTATCTATCAAAAATTTAATAATCTATATTTCCATAAAATCCTATACATAAATTATTTCTACAATGCCTATACAATACACTCAGTTACTAGCAGTTTACTAGAAACGTAGTAGAAACTAACTATTACCTACGCGCACATGTGGAGTGGAGCGCCATCGATTGCGCTCTTATGAAACAAAATTCAGTTCAATTTCTAGCACTGTATTCAATGAGTGCGAAAGAGAAACATCGACACGTTCCGACGCGTGAAACAGAAGATTTTGTATGGGAAATTAGCCTAATCTGGAGCGCCGCTCACGCGCGACGTTGCCAAATCGCGCAAGGCGGCGCGGGAGACTTATGCCTGTGCGCCGTTGTCAAACTTATGTAAACAATAAAACAAACACTCGAAATCAGTTACTTTACGGTAGAATGTAGATTCTTCACAGTTTTTCTTTTAATTATGTATTAAATATAGTTTTGCGCGATATTTGTGTTAAAAATGGAACAATACAGTGTGCCTTTTATAAAAAAATATGAAAAGACTCTTGAAATGCGTCTCGAACTTAAAGCTAAGGGGCCACCACATCCTGAATTTACGGCATTCCGGAATCTATAAAGGTTTGGAAGATTTCATGTCAGAGATCGATTTGGCTATGAAACAGCATTTATCCAGCAGGTCCGTTTTTAAAAGTACGTCTAAAACCATTCAGAATGACATTTTAGATGCTATTTATGAAGTTTCCAGAACAGAAATACTGAACAGAACAGATCAGAATGAATTTTCGGTACAAAAAAAAATGGTTAGCTCTAGTTTTACGTTTTTTTTTTGTGAACTCCCATAAATAAATGTCACGAGCCGCCTCTGTCTATACTAATATTATAAAGAGGAAACATTATTTGTATTTGTGTATGTAAGGAATAAACTTGAATACTACTGAACCGATTTAAAAAAAAAATCTCCGTTGGGAAGCTACACTACTCGTATTCCCGGGTGACATAGGAGGCTACTTTTTATCCCTGTATTCCCACGGGAACGGGAACTACGCGGGTGAAACCGCGAGGCGTCCGCTAATACTTACTCGTAATATTATTGTTTGATTTATTTCTCGTCTTTATTAACTTAATTTAAGTACTACTAATACTATTGTTAAGGGTTTAGCATAAGCATGTTCTTATATTGTATGTCGTTTTGTGACAAATAAACATCTTTTCTTTCTTTCTTTATTTTTTTATAAAGAGGAAAGATTTGTATTTTTGAATGTAACGAATAAACATAAAAACTACTGGACCGATTTCAAAAATTCTTTCACCCTTGCGAAGCTACACTATCCCCGGGTGACATAGGCTACTTTTTATCACTGTATTCCCACGGGAACGGGAAACCGCGAGGCGTCCGCTAGTAATCTATATCTATACGAATATTATAAACAGGAAAGATTTGTATTTTTGAATGTAACGAATAAACTTAAAAACTACTGGACCGATTTCAAAAATTCTTCCACCCTTGGGAAGCTACACTATCCCCGGGTGACATAGGCTACTTTTTATCCCTGTATTCCCACGGGAACGGAAACTACGCGGGTGAAACCGCGAGGCGTCCGCTAGTTTTACATAGATTTACAAACATTTCAAATTTAATGGATTTTAGATTAAGCTGTGTATAATTAGTAGAGTTGCCGCGAATAGTGTTTATAGCGAATAGTCGAATACCGATTAATCGCCATTCACTTTGGCGAATAGTCGAATAACTCGACATTACTATTCGACATAAAAAAAAAACCTTAAAAATATTTCTAATTTCTTCTAAGGTTGTGAGAAAAGAAAACAATAAAGTTAAAGAAATCTGTTTCATGTTATACATACCTACATATATGTAGTAAATTTAATTTTCCATTTTTAAATGCTGGCAACCCTTTTCTTGTACAAGTCTATCTCTTTAGTAAATCGCCAACTACATCGCATTAGCAAAGGCTGACAGAAAAATAAACCCATATGAATGGTGGGCTTTGAGTACCAATAAGAATAGATTTCCTATTTTAAGTAAGCTTGCTAAACGATACTTAATCACACCAGCAAGCTCTGTTTATTCAGAAAGACTATTTTCCGAGGCAGGTTTAATTTACGAGGAAAAACGAAACCGACTTGCTCCAGAACGTTCAGAAAAAATTGATTTTTTGCACCACAATCTGCCTCTGTTGGATTTTAAATATTAATTAAAAAGCCTTACCAATTTAATTTCATGAATATGATAGGCACAGGCACATATTACAGATAATAATTGATATTGTGTATTGTTTTATTAAGGAAAATAATAAAAAATAAATTAACTCATTAGTTCTTTTGTTCGTTAAAAGTTTATTTTCGACGACTATTCGCCGAATGCCGAATAATACTAGCTATTATTCGGTATTCGACGAATATAAAAAAAATTACGAGTAATGCCGAATACCGAATAAAAGCGAGTATTCGCGGGAACTCTAATAATTAACTGATTAGTACCATAAAAGTTAATCAACACTTGTTAGATTCGCATTATGAACATACTAACATGGCGTATCTGCTTGGCATGTAATGTTGACAGTGAAAGTATTTTATAAGTACTCAGATTACTGACAATCTCCCGCATGTATCAGCCCAGCTCTGCCTCCGATAATAAGAAAGACGTATCTAACTAAAAGTGAATATGGAGAAAAATATTTTCAGCTGAAAAACGGGCAAACCCATGCTGTGATTTCTTTATTATATTTATCAAAATTCTGTGAATTTACCTTTTTTCGGTCCCCCATCTCTCTCTTTATTTAGTATTATATTATAACATTTATGTATTATATATATATTAATAAAAAACAAGTGTTTTTTAAACAGAAATACATCATCTGTGAACATTTCAAATGTCTAGCTATCACGGTTCATGAGATACAGCCTGGTGACAGACCTGGCTGTGTCTTATGAACCGTGATAGCTAGACAGTTGTAATTTTCACAGATGATGTATTTCTGTTGCCGCTATAACAACAAATACTAATAACAGAATAAAATAAATATTTAAGTGGGGCTCCAATATAACAATCGTGATTTTTTGGCCGTTTTTTGCGATAATGGTACGGAACACTTCGTGCGCGAGTCCGAGTCGGACTTAACCGGTGTTTTTTTCTCATTCCGGCAATGTATTGTATAACTCAAGTTTGGAAAAAAGTTAGATACGTTCTTTTTACTATCGGGGGCAGAGTTGGAAAGTTAAATTAATTTTATACCACGTACAAATTTATTTCAAGGCAAGATTTTTACATACAATTAAGTACGGAAGACGAATTTAAATTTTTGTTTCTGCTAGCCCTTTGTTCGTTTTATAAACTGTCTTGATTGTCTTTATTTTTACACGACTGCGGGAGGGTAATGTTTTTCAGGGTTTAACTAATCAGGTCACTGAGTATGAGCACAAAATAGAAAGTATAAAGAAAGGCCACTCCCGCCGTTTCGTAAATTGTCACCTAAATTTGACAGATTCACTAGGGTTGCTACTATATTGATTCTAGATTTTAAAAAGGAGTAGGTAGTATAAGTAATAAACACAAATACATCGATTCGTCTAAACATACATCATATCATGCTCACCTGCCTTAAAGGGTAGACAAAGCATCATATATACATTAAAGATCACGAATCCACATACGACGAAGATTGGATGGTAACAAGACGTAACAATGGTGTAATAATGATCCCAACAAAAAACATAAAAATGTGAAACGGCACCGAAATCGACAAAAACATAAATGTGAAAAAGGCGCCAAGTTCGACGAAGAAGAGTTGAGATCTAGAAGGTTGACAAGTTTCATAGTTCTTTATGCAAAGCGACAGTGTGAATCTTTATCGTCTATGGATTTAAAATAATTTATTATTTTCTTAGATATTGAATTTTTTACTTGTCATCTTGTTTTTTTTTTTAACTTTATAGCTTACACTAGCTATTCCCCGCAGCTTCGCTCCCGTGGCCCACCCCAAAAGGTACGTTTTCGGGATTAAAAAAATAGCTTACGTCACTCAGGGATAGTGTAGCTTGCTACTGGTGAAAGAATTTTCAAAATCCGTTTAAGTTGTTTTTGAACTTATCCATTACAAACAAACTTACAAACAAATATTTCCTCTTTATAATATTAGTGTACAGAGTAGAAGAATACAGTAAGCATATTTATGTATTTTCAGGCTTCCTTACATTTGCTGTACTACTCACTGACGATCTTGGTCCTTTTTATCTTAAAGAACGCTTTTAGTTCCTCTGTGACACACGTTCTCGGTCCTTGAGATCATCGGAAAACCTAAAATTAAGCATTCGTATGCATTCCATATCCTTCTTCGACAAATCTTTCACGGTTCAATCAGCTAGTTTGTGGAATGCATTACCTACTGAGGTAAGGCGTGCGCAAACATTACCTTCATTTAAAAAAATGGTGAAGGAGCATTGCCTTTCTCTGTAACTATTCTTCTCCTTTCTCTGTTTTATATTTATCAGTATATTATTTTATTTATATGTATGTATTTTATGTTATATCTAAGTTATATTATTTAGTATAGTTTTTGTACACTGACAGCCCTATGTCTATCTCCTCTCGTTCAGTCCATCCAAAGGTTGTCTGTAAGGGATTGCCATTGCGATAAGACCGCCCATTGTACACTTATCTTTATAAATGTTTTGTTCTGTAATTATTTAAGTGGTGTACAATAAATTATAAAATAAATAAATAAATAATGGTTGTCTAGATTAAGCTGTCCACCCTTTGCCGACAATTATTCAACCAATAAAATAAATGGAAAAAAATAAGCAGCCAAGTACGAGCCGCGTGCTGCGTAGGACTTTGGATTTTCGATTAGTTTTCCCCGTAAATTATCAGTGAGGCCGTTTATATCTCAAAATATAAATTAATTAAAATATTCGTTACTATTTATAAAACAAGAATATACATTTTTTTTATTATTTTAGTAAAAAAATGTCCTGTTGTGTTTATAAAAATAAAAGATTGGTAGATTAGAATTCGTCGATTGTGACCTTGTTTAAATGCAAGATTATTGTATTTCAAGGTGTAGAAAATTCGAACTTCCGTTAAATATATGATGGGGAAAAATGTGCAAGTCATTGAAAAATATACATTTTGAACCTCTTCCCAAAAGAGGAATGACGTAACAAACGCCCGCCCTAGCACTCGTGACAGCCCTGACTGAGCTTTTCCAATACTGCCCAAGAATCCCTATAAAATCGTAATGTCAATGTGTGCGTGCAAAATGGCGCTTTGTTCGTAGTGGGCTCTCTGTATGCGGCGCGCGATTGTGGTATGAGTTTTTATATTTCACTGGATCGTGCATTCATTGTTTCTAAAGGGCAAAAAATATAAATCGTCACAATGAATGCAACATTTAATGCAATTAACCGCTATCGTAAGCCACCATAGAAATCTAAAATACAAGCCACCTTAGGTTTCAATACGACCTTTAGGCTATGTATATTTATTAATGAAAACAAAAGCAATATTTTTTGCACATTTATACAGCCTGATAACACTGATAGTCAATTAGCGTTCTTTTTTACAATTTCTTACTTTCACTAACGGGAGAAAAGCGTGTCGAACATCTGAGCCGCAAACTTTCAAGACGTCGACCACGGACCAATGGTGAAGAGCTCATTTCGTAATACGCCACGTCACGAGAGACATGGAAATATTGTATTACGCCGCGCGTATGTCCATTTTGTAAGTGCTAAAATCATACTAAACTTGTGGAGGGGGCAACAAACCTTGTCTTGATAGTGTAAACACGATTTTTTTTCTAGTGACGCACAGATAATTATTTATTTGCATATCTCACTTGACGAGCTGGTTTTTTAGCTCAGTTTTTAATGAAAATCCTCAAGTGTAGCAAATCAATAGCCATTAAGACAAATGCTACCTTATATATAAAGAATGGGTAGTGTAAAGTTGAAAAATCCATAAATCTCAGAGATTGATGGATTTTTCAATTATACAATGATTAAATAACTTTAATTGGACTTGTTTTGGTAGCAACAGCGCCAACAGCATCACATTAAAACTATAAAAAAGACAATTTAACGTCATTAATCTAAAGGTGTCTCCAGACTGCTAGTATTTGTTAGAGAAGCTAGCGAGCATCCTGAAGCTAGCGTTCGTGTTTGCGGATGGTACCTCATCATCATCGTTTCAGCCGAAGACGTCCACAGCTGGACATAGGCCTCCCCCAAACGTCGCCACATTGACCGATCCCGTGCGTCTCGCATCCAGCGTCTCCCCCAGGTCCTCGGTCCAACTAGTGGGAGGCCTTCCAACGGATCGTCTTTCGGTTCGCGGTCGCCATTCCAGAACTTTTCGGCCCCATCGGCCATCCGTTCTGCGAGCAATGTATGTATCCACTGCCATTTAAGTTTCGCAATTCTTCAAGCTATGTCGGGAACATTGGTTCTCCTGCGGATATCTTCATTATGGTACCTATTCTAATTTAATTCTAAGCCAAACATTCATTTAAATGGTCCGAGCATGATGGTGTGAGCCGTTGAAAACTTCACCTCCTCGCAACTGGAACGCTCATTCGCTCTTTGTAATGCTCTTTTCAAGATACTACCCATTGCACAGAGTCGTCGGCGAATATTCGCTTTGTGGACGCACCTTAAACCGAGAGACGTAACACATAATTAGTAAACTTACCAGAAAGCACGAGAACAATAACCCAGCGACGATCTTGTCCGTGACTGTAGCATGAATGTTGATGATGACCAGGTCGTTGATAGTCAGGAACAATAGCAAGAAGAAACCGAATATGTGCGTCCATATGTTCATAGTCTCGTTCGTCCACCAGAATATGCTAAAACAAAATTAAAATACTGTCATATTTGGAACGAGGAAACCTCAAAACGTAGTGGAATTTGCATTTCATAATAGCACATTTTCGGCCGGTTAGGAGGTTAAACATTAAGTATGTGTGTGAATAAATAATCTTGTTTAACGACTTTTAGTCCATATGTTTTTGTCTTCCCTAAAAATATGTGTTGTCGTAATTTTCGACTTCTGAGGCTCAACCATTTTTAGGGTTCCGTAGCCAAATGGCAAAAAACGGAACCCTTAAGGATTCGTCATGTCTGTCCGGCCGTACGTCACAGCCACTATTTTCCGAACTATAAGAACTATGCTGTTGAAACTTGATAAGTAGATGTATTCTGTGAACCGCATTAAGATTTTCACACAAAAATAGAAAAAAAAACAATAAATTTTGGAGGTTCCCCATACTTAGAACTGAAACTCAATTTTTTTTTTCTTCGAAGCTTTACGTATCGGGGTATCTATAGATAGGTCTTCAAAAATGATATTGAGGTTTCTAATATTTTTTTTATAAACTGAATAGTTTGCGCAAGAGACACTTCCAAAGTGGTAAAATGTGTGTGTGTCCCTGTAACTTCTAAAATAAGAGAATGATAAAAATAAAAAATATATATATGATGTACATTACCATGTAAACTGCCACCGAAAATTAGTTTGAACGAGACCTAGTAAGTAGTTTTTTTAATACGTCATAAATCGTAAACCGCAATTTACCAAGTACGGAACCCTTCGTACGCGAGTCCGACTCGCACTTGGCCGGTATTTTTTTCCTATTCTATTTTTTTCTTTTGGGCTGAAAACTCGTTGGTGGCTTTTAGCTCGTGCCAAAATTAATAATTTTCTTTGTCTTTTTCTTTAAGACTATTAGTTGAATCTCATAATTTTACAACTTCAAGTAAGTAAGATAACAACCGATAAAAACCACACTCGACCTTAAAGGGACCGGTTACAACCGGTAACCGGCTACAAATCGTATGATCTGCAGAGTAGTGTTCCACTCTTTACGTAACAGATATGTCAAGAACGTGAAATGGCTGGCGTAAATACGTAGACGTTTTATTATATCGGAAGACGGAGGTCCGGTTGTGGGTTGTGGGATCGTGGCGCAACTTGGAAGAGGCCGAGACCTCTACGCTTAGTAAGGACTAGTGGTTTAAACTTTTATTGTCGTTTCGAAAGACGACCGGCTAATTCATTCATTCGGCTTGCATGTCAATGCCAAACAGATGTCGACGAAATCTTCGATCAGGTAAGTTTTGAAAAAAAAATTGTCACAAAATCAAGGAGTACATCTGGTTTTGGTCAGCCAGCTCGCGATTGTTAACATATTATTTGAATTAGGTACATTAAAACATATAAGTGTTATATTTTTGAAATCGCCTCTTTGATACCCCCACGAAGGGATTGGAAGAAAAAAAAATTGGCCCGCAATATGGCGCCCAAAAGCCGCCATTTTTCTATTTTTCAATTTTAACGTAGCCAGTGACACTTGCAAGATTAAGACGAATCGATTAACGTACGAATCATCAAAATCGGACAACGCGTTTGGTCTCTGGAACGCCACATAGGAGCAAACATAATACATACATAAACTGATAAACACATTACCCTCCTTCGGCAGTCGGATAAAAATAGCACTTACAGATGCTAAAAGTAAAGGCATCTGAAATTATCCCTTATTCTGTCTATAATAGCTACAGTCAGAGGACTTCCATATGAATTGCTTCTTTTTTCGTGTCGACAAAAATTTTGTCTGGAAGCTAGACCTAGCTTCGTTTAAACCAGTGCGGCCCGCGAAAGCATTTAATCCGGCCCGCCGACGGTCCTTCGAAAATCGAAATTAATAGTATATGGCCCGCGATAATTATTTTTTGACGGTCCAGAAGTCTCGCCCCTGGTACTCAAGAGAAAATGTGAGTTGCACCGTGATTACTCACTACCATTTGTCCAGAATGGTACCGGAGCAATAAAGCCGCTCACCACACGCACCCCAGCACGCCAGCACTAGTGCAAGCACCAGCACCAGCGCGGAGGCGTGACCTACCGAAGATGGTCCCAGACACCTCGTAAGGGGTTGCCTGGTATAGTGTGCCGCTTTCCATAACGTAAGGTTGGTGAAGGAGGCCACTATAGGAAAACTCAGTAGACAAATAGGGGTATGGTCCAGAAGTCTAAAGTATATTCAACTTAGTACAATAATAGACGCATAGGTAAAGGAGCCATCTAGTCTAGCCGCGTAGTTCATGATTGTGTGTAATGTAGATCCGGCAAATGTATCTGCAGAATTGCAGTTGGAAAATATTGAAAAGCAGTGCAGCACCCATTTAAAACAACTGTTCTTAAAATCCACAAAACTATATTTTTCTAGAACACTGCCGAAAGAAAATATTATGGCAAATCAAAAGCAATTTCATGTCTCACACGCCTACCATGGCAGGGCCTTCGAATAAAGTTAAATTGTATTTTTTACATTTGTGATGTAATTTATACTAATATTATAAAGCTGAAGAGTTTATTTGTTTGAATCTCAGAAACTACTGATTGAAATTGAAAAAATCTTTTTGTGTTGGATAGTCCATTTATTGCGGAAGGTTATAGGCTATATAACATCACGCTACAACCAATAGGAGCGGAGAATAAATGAAGAATGTTGCAAAAACGGGAAAAATAATCCTTTTTGAGAGCTTCCGTTGCGTGCGCTGCGTATACGGTTTAAGTTACGCAACAATTATGTATGTAGGGTAGGTTGGGTAAGGTAGGTTGGGTAGGGCAGAGTAGGTAGGGTAGGGTTGGTAGGGTAGGTAAGGTAGGGTAGGGTAGGTATGGTTGGGTTGGTAGGGTAGGGTAGGGTAGAGTAGCTAGGATAGGTTAGGTAGGTTAGATGGGTAGGTAGGTAGCCAGTTGCCGGAAGCGAAGCCGCGTGAGACAGCTAGTGTTTTTATATGATTAAAAGTTCCAACACAAAATGCATTTTTCCTAATACTGGCCCTCCTCTAAAATTTCTTAAACTTTCTGGCCCGCTATTAAGAAAGTTGGCCCACCGCTGGTTTAAACTCTAAATTACAATAAATCATGGAAGGTTGTACCCAGTTTAGAAAGGACTTGCTAACCAACTAACGTGTATGTACCTTCACACTCTTACTTAAGTTCTACAAATAGTACAATAAATGGCAACATTCTGTATTGCACTGCAATATTTATATGAAACTTCATTATACAGTTACACTCTGATTTCCACGGGTAAGTACTTAGATACTATCTACATTATACCCATGTACTGTAATATATCTGTTTAGCCTGTTTACGGGGCTTACTAAAAGAGAAAGTTCAATAAAACCTGTGATTATCTGAAAACCAAGGAACATGTTGTTTCATAAAATAACATAATGGCTGAAATTTGTTTATTGTCCGTCAGGTAGATTAATAAATAATATTGGACACGTATTTTTGCTTGTGACACGTAAACATAAAGTGACAGCGATATAATGCGTTGAAATAACGTGTGACGTCACGCCGCTAGTACACTTTATACTGCCTTAGTGACGTCACAAGCCCCCACTCCTGAACTTTGATATGCTTTAACTTTGTCAATTTTTACTTGTGACACGTAAACATAAAGTGACAAGGATATAATGGGTTGAAATATCGTGTGACGTCACGCCGCTAGTACACTTTATACTGCCTTAGTGACGCCACAAGCCCCCACTCCTGAACTTTGATATGCTTTAACTTTGTCAATTTTTACTTGTGACACGTAAACATAAAGTGACAAGGATATAATGGGTTGAAATATCGTGTGACGTCACGCCGCTAGTACACTTTATACTGCCTTAGTGACGCCACAAGCCCCCACTCCTGAACTTTGATATGCTTTAACTTTGTCAATTTTTGCTTGTGACACGTAAACATAAAGTGACAAGGATATAATGGGTTGAAATAACGTGTGACGTCACGCCGCTAGTACACTTTATACTGCCTTAGTGACGTCACAAGCCTCCTGAACTTTGATATGCTTTAACTTTGTCAATTTTTAATGATTTGGTAATGCAAAAAATGCGAATCACACGGGCGATCCATGATAGGCCGTCTAGGGAGAAGAGCAAACTGTGGTGAGAGAAGTACCCACCACCTCGTGACTTCATTAAGCCCAAGGAGCATCTTCCCCTCGGTCATAAACTGCAGTGGCCCGTATGGAGGGCACTGAATCGGTTGCGCACCCAGGAAGGCCGCTACAAATTTAATTTGGCAAAATGGGGGATTTTTGGTCCATTGCACGCTGGGTGCGAGTGCGGTGCTCCTGTACAGATCATGCCCCACATGCTGAAGTGTCCCGACTGTCCATACACATGCACCTTGGATGACCTGTATAATGCATCTGACGCTGCAATAAACGTGGCTACATACTGGGCCCAAATAGTTTGATCAAATGTACCATCGAAACGAAAAAGAAGAAGGATGCAAAAAATATGTGTCCAATATTATTGGATAATCTCACTGACGGACTAAATAGTCTTATAATTTTTGTACAGGAAACATCCCTATTGGAACATGTGACCTGAAAATAGTTAAGCTGTTATGGCTATAAATAAGTGGAATAAAAGAGAGAGACGGCTAATAAATATGGAAACCGACGCACTGCGCCAACCCTTCAGAAATTAAGGTTCGAGTTCGTAGCCGACTTGGCGATATGTCGCTGCAGTCATGATACCTAATCCGATTGCAGACGGCAGCGCCGTATTTCTATTGGTTCTGAGTGTTCGGTGAGACAAGATGTCTGCCAGTACTCACTCACTACTGATCTGAGGTCGGGCGACACCTCGTCTGCTGCTGCTGTCTGCAATCGGCTCCGAATTCGTACCTATGTTATGTCAAAGTCAAATAAATTTATTCAACTAAGCCTATAAGCGGCACTTTTGAACGTCAAACAAATTAAAATATACAAATAATAAAAAAAATATCTACCGTGCATTCGAAAAGTAGCTTGTTATGGAGAAGAACGCACAAGAAACTCCATACTTACTATTTTTTTTAAAATAGGTGTTAAACAATATTTAATAATAATAGCACTACACACTATACTACGTACAGGTATAAAGTATTAAAAGCATTAACAGGTAAATTAATTAATTTGATAAATAGGAACATGTAACGAAATTATTAAGAAAGAAGTCGACTACCAGATGGCAGGGAAGAAAAGAATGATTAACCACAGTTCCTTATTAGAGATGCTCACTGATCAGTGTTTCAGTGTTACACAGATCTCAGAGGACTATAAGGGCCAAAAAGCATTCCAAATTTCCAAGTAGAGACATGGCTGGTCTGTATATTTTGTGTCTCAGAAACAAAACAATCTTTGGAAAATTTCAACACTAGCGGCCGACTCGCAGTTTCACCCGCGTAGTTCCCGTTCCCGTGGGAATACAGGGATAAAAAGTATGCCTGTCACCCGGGGATAGTGTGGCTTCCCAACGGTGAAAGATTTTTTCAAATCGGTCCAGTAGTTTTTAAGTTTATTCGTTACATACAAATATACAAATCTTTCCTCTTTATAATATTAAGTATATAAGTATAGATTAATCATACCAATTTATCTCTGAATTTGTTTATCCTTATTGTGGTATTGTGGTAAAATTAGGTGCCTGAATTATTTTCATTTATTTCACTTCATTATCAACTAATTAGTCTGGTACAGTTGTAGCTAAATAATGTAATGGGTTAAGACATTTGAATGCAAATCATGATAGATCCAATTAGGTTTCTTCATTGTGCATTGACATAAATTAATTTAAATTAAAATGTCTACCTTACTAAAACTGGAAAAGAAAACTTTAATGTTCTCGTATTATAGTTTGAAATTGCAGATATTTGATTTTTCTTGGCGTAAAGTAACCGTCATGTTGCCTGACTGCTGTAAATCTAAGGATTTTCTGTCATAAATCAAACAGATTCCATATTGTGTGAACATTGTGATCAAAACAGCGGTGCAGCTGCATATCGAACTAACAATTTAGGCTTGTCACACCACATCTTTCGCATATCGGCCCTTTGGGGAATCATTTGAGAAAACCACCCAAACGGAGGATCTTGGAGTCAAATAGAACAAATCGGAAATATGCTTAGGGCAGGCAGAGACTGAAACAACCAAATGAATTGAAATCCTTTTTCAAGGAGGTCAAAAATAGCAATAGATAGAAGTGGTAGTGATAATAAGCGATCCAGTCCACTGCATGAGTTCACACGAGTACAGAGTACGAGTACAGCCGACAGACACCACGACCACTCTGCCAAGAGTGTACCGATAAAGAAGAAGTGGTAAGAGGTAAGGCTCTAGCCTGCAATGGGAAAGCTTGGGCATTAAAACAATGAAAGTTAGTGCGGTCTAGCTAGATGAGGAGATCGTGGTTAAATAAGAACATAATAACCAACCAACCACCAATAACCAACCATACACTACTTACCGAGACACCTCCGTGCCTCAGAAAGTACGTTAAGCTGTTGGCCGACTGCCATTTGTAGATCTTTGACAGTCGTTAGGTACAGTGCGTGCCACAAAAGAAGAGACTTGCTTGACACACCACTTGGTTTGACGTGCGCAGTAGACGATTTACAGGTCTCTTTAGCGGTATGAGGTCTGAGGGCGGGAAGGGACCTGGCGTCATCGGGGCGGCAGGCGGAAAGAGCGAGGGAGACGCGCTACGGCGTTCGTCAAGTCTTATCTTTCGTGGCACGCACAGTATATTCGTCTGATTGCACCAGTCTTGCCGAAGGCGTATCGTGTTACTCATTTATGGGTTGTGGAGGTCAGATAGGGAGTCGCTCCATGTAAAAAATACTGGTATTGAGTTTCACCTGGTTAGACTGGAAGGTGATCCCAACATAATTGGACAAAGGCTAGGTAGATTGATTCATTTGAACAGTTTAGCTAGATAGGAATTTTAGTAGGTAGACCTTCGAAAGTACGCATTATGCGTGGAGGCCACGGTTTTCAAAATCAAAAACGATTTTTTTTATTTCACATAGGCCTACATGGGCACTTATAAAACGTCGACGAAATGTGCACGGTTCGGGTTGGTCGTTTCCTATGGAGAAGAACCGGCAAGAAACTCCATGGTTACTCTTTTAAAAATGGTTTGGTTTTACAATATTTCCATGTTACAGCATTAGTACTTAGATATGGGGGGACAACGTAGGCTCGAATTATGACAATAAGTCGTAAGAAACTAAAAAAAAAAAGAAAAAGATTATATAAAAAAGTTAACAATTATTAACTAGCATCTAGAAGGCCTACAATGTTCACACATTCACAAAACAATCCGTAAAAGAATCTATACAAAGGTAAAAAATAATAAAAATAAGTATAACAAGACTAAATTTAACATGTTGCACAAATTTTGTTATCAGTGCTGTAACTATTCTTAGCAAAGGGCTATAAAGATGATTGAAAACCATTGTAAAAAGTCTAATTAAAAGAAGGAAAGAAAAAATGAGATTGAGAATAGTTAGAGACATCCACATATTTGTGCCGTTTACAAGTTACCAGGGAAGCTGCATGCGCAGAAGGAGCTAAGGCCAAATGTTTTTATCTTCAACGTAGTCCTTGATTTTATAATATGCTTTTTTAACAAGGATACGTTTGATGTAGTTTTTGAACCTTCCATCGGTCAGTTCTATAACTGACTTTGGCAACTTGTTATAAAAGCGTATACTGTTTATAAGAAAAGACTTGCTAGTTTTCGTTAATCTGAATTTGGGTATTACAATTTCGTGCTTACTGCGTGTATTTAAATTATGGAAGTCGCTTCTAGTTTTGAAAAGCCCCCGATTTTTACGGACATACAAGATACATTCCAAAATATAAAGTGAAGGTAGAGTCAGTATATCGATCTCTTTAAATTTTTCTCTGAGGGACTCGCGAGGACCCATTTTATAGATTGCGCGGATTGCCCTCTTTTGTAGGATGAAAATTGAGTCAACGTCTGCTGCTGATCCCCACAGCAGAATGCCATAAGACATAATACTGTGGAAATAAGCATAGTATACTAACCTAGCTGTAGCTACATCGGTTAGCTGCCTTATTTTCCTTACTGCATATGCAGCCGAACTTAACCTACCCGAAAGAGTTCTAATGTGCGCGCCCCACTGCAATTTTGAATCGATAGTAATCCCTAAGAATACAGTTTCCGTTATAACTTCAAGATATTTTCCGTCAAGATTTAGGTTTAGGTCAAGTTGTGGTACATTTGGTAAAGAGAACTTTAGACATTTTGTTTTTTTCGCATTCAGTAAAAGATTGTTAGCTGCGAACCATTTTGAGAGAACAATCACGTTTGTTGTATGGGAGCCCCACTTAAATATTTATTTTATTCTGCTTTTAGTATTTGCTGTTATAGCGGCAACAGAAATACATCATCTGTGAAAATTTCAACTATCTAGCTATCACGGTTCATGAGTTACAGCCTGGTGACAGACAGACAGACAGACAGACGGACCGCGAAGTCTCAGTAATAGGGTCCCGTTTTTACCCTTTGGGTACGGAACCCTAAAAAGCAAAAGAATAAAGAAAAATTAAAGATGGATGGATTGTGTCAAAAATAGACGATATTTATAGCTAAGGGAATAAGTGGAGTAAAAGAGAGAGACGGCTAATAAATATGGAAACCGACGCACTGCGCCAACCCTTCAGAAATTAAGGTTCGAGTTCGTAGACGACTGCAGACGGCGGACGTGACGTTGCGACATGTCGCAGTGATTCGTCGTGGCGATATGTCGCTGCAGTCATTATACCTAATCCGCAGGCTTATTACGTATCTTTTGCAAGAGCAAAACGATAGATCAAACGCTTTATGTCATAAAAGTCAGCATTACCTGCAGTGTAGGTATGGTGGGTCCAACACAATCGTTTGCTAATCGCTCGCTGTTTGTCAAATGCACATATTTAAAAAAAAACCGCCAACAATTCTAAAACTTTTGTATTGAAGAGCAATTATTCCGCAAAAATCGCTGTCGTTTTGCTCTTGCAAAAGATACGTAATAAGCCTGCCGATTCCGGTTCTGAGTGTTCGGTGAGACAAGATGTCTGACCACACACTACTGATTTGCGGTCGGGCGACACGTCGTCTGCTGCTTCTGTCTGCAGTCGGCTACGAATTCGTACCTTCTATGTAACGAAATTATCAAGAAAGAAGTCGACTACAGATGGCAGGTAGGAATAAACTGAATAACCACAGTTCCTTATTAGAGATGATCATTGATCGGAGTTTCAGCGTTGCACAGATCTTAGAGGATTGTATGTGCCAAAAACCATTCCGAATTTCCAAGTAGAGACACATGGCTGTAATGTTCGTAAATTTTGTGTCTCAGAAATAAAACTCATCTTTGGAAAATCAGCCTTGAAAACGGCAAAATTGCAAAAAGTAAACTTATAATTGTAAATCCTTAAAATTACAGCAGTCAGGAAAGATAATGGTTACTACGCCAAGGAAAATCAAATATCTGCAATTTTAAATAAAGTTTTCTTTTCCAGTTTTAGTAAGGTAGATACTTTAATTTAAATTCATTTATTTCAATGCACTAGTACAAAGAAACCTAATTGGACCTACTCGTGTTATGAATTGCATTCAGATGTGTTACCCCAATAAATTATTTAGCTACAACTGCACCAGACTGATTAGTTGATAATGAAGTGAAACAAATGAAAATACATCAGGCACCTAATTATACCACAATACCATCAATAAGGATAAACAAATTCAGAGATAAAATAACAAAACTGGTATGATTAATTTTAAAATTAAAATAAAATGTAAAATTATAAGTTTCATCATCAACATATCAGCCGAAAGACGTCCACTGCTGGACATAGGCTACCCCCAAGCGTCGCCACATTGACCGGTCCCGTGCGTCTCGCTTCCAGCGGATCCCCGCAACCTTCACCAAGTCAACAACTGTACCGTATGGTGTCGGACCTAAAGAATTTCACCATCCCGTGGGTGTCGTAAGAGGCGACTAAGGGGCACACCAGAGAATGGGCAGCAGCTTTATCTGTGCACTTTAACAACTAACTGCGATCGCCAACCCACCTGCGATTACGGCAAACCCCCCCAAACGAAAATGAGGTCTACAACAGTTCTGAAAAATAAGTATATCGCACCATTTCTTAACAAGCTAGCAATACATCGTTAGGTACTGCCTTTACGTGATGCAACAGTACATAATATAAAACTTGATACATCGTCTCAACTTTCGTTATGAGCTCGACGAGTGGTAATGACAAAGTAGGTATATAATACATGGGTAATACGGAGAAAATAATAATGACTATGCATCATTATTTCATCTCTATTTACAGACAGATTGCAGTGAGATATGTAATGATATTCGCGTATATTCATCCTACTAAGGATAGGCCAAAAGTACGAGAAAGTTGGTTTTTCCACGGTGTATGGACTCATAGGTCTCTTAGGCGTAGACCGTGCTTGTGCTGCGTAGTTTATATCAGATACCTTTAAGGTGATAGTTCAGAAGTTAGACTAAAAAAAAACACCTTTATTATTAACAAAAAGAAACCTGTTGGACCAATTCAGGCCACAGGTTAAGAATCTGCTGTTCTTTTGCTGCTAATTATTATGACCGCAACAGCTGCACTCGCATTTTTTTATGATTGCTTTGCAGAAACGAGTTTTAAAGATATAGGCAAATCTAGATTTTCGCTAAAACTTGAAAGTACCACAATTTACCTTAATTTTCCATATTTTAAATATTTGGAACTTTTTCTTTATTTGTGCTGTAAGACATTACTTTTTGCCAAATTTCGTGATTCTTAGTACAATAGTGAGTTAAGTTGGTGCTCTTTATCCCAGGGAAACTGATGCTTCAGTTATAAGTAACTAATCTTAGAATGAATCAATAGTGACCTATATGATAGGATGAACGTAAACTTGACCAGATAAAATCAAGAGCCATTCAGAAGCTCAGAAACGCCAGGAATCAAAGAACCCGAAAGTAGCTTATGACCAAAATTATATCATTGTGGGGAGTAAAGATATATCGAACAATGCGATATTCGAAGCTCTTATAACGGTTCCCAGCACAACTAAATATGAAATCTGGGTGATTGCACCTCATCTTGTCGTGCTTTAGAACTGTGATATTTAGAAGCAGCTACTAAAGGAGAATGCTCATGGATGTATGGAATCCCGTACCATGCTGCATCAAAATCAAACTTTGTTTTTTATATACTACACTGATCTTTTTTACTCCTACAAAAAACCTTTTTAAAAAAAAAACCCGGGATTCGGAGTTATTTAAAAAAATCTATAATAACCTTAAAACTAGGTCTATTTTTTTCGACGATACCAAGGACGTATTTTATATACCTACTTAGACACGTTATACACGGACGGACATTATGTCCCTAAAAACAGCAGTTATAGCAAGGTCTAGCCGCGCCACAGGATGCGTGGCTGAAACTTGTTTTTTTGTTATACTTGTCGTCTCACAGTTAATTAGATCAAATCGTATGATTTACTATCTGCTTAACCAGTCTTCCCTGTCGAGACCAAACTATAGCCTCCAGCCAGGTACATGTGAAACGGCGACTTTCTCGACCTATATTATATTGCCAATAGGTAGGTACTGTGAGCTAGCTAAGCTACAGTAATCTGTGCTATGAACCCAGTATATAACAGTAATCTTTGTGTGAGCCGGTAACGTGCATAGACTATACACTTAATACAGAGGCGCAAACCATGGAGTACATACGTCAGTTGTCAGTTCAGTACAAATGTCAGATGCACAGATAACTAATTGATTCTATTGCATTCTACATCTTTTTACCGGCTGTGAACGGATATTTAAGCATAGATAAAATAATGATAATCTTTTTAGAAAAGATTCTATTCTATTTTAGTTTTTTTAAATTAATGGAGAATCGGCAAAGTACTTTTTTTTACAGTGATCATGGTACTTTAAAAAATCAAGGTTACTTTAATCATAATATCATTTGAAGTGAAACGGAACGTAATTTATAGGGAGTAAACAATATCCATACTTTTAAACTCAGATATAAATTCACTATTCAAAAATCAAATCCCTGACGCATAATGTCGTTAAAAATTATGAAACTAATTACTATAAAATTTTGGTCTTGATGCGTGAGACTTTTTGGTACCACTTTTGGTCATTCTCCTTTGGCAGCAAATGCAAGCTTAGTTACTACTCTGTTTCTAAAAGGTCCAGCAACAGAAATGACGAGGACGACCTTCATTAAGAAATGAGTGAAGCACCAAAATAAGAACAAGCTTTTCAGAAACAGGATGTTGGTGCATAAATGTTTATTTATTTTCGACTTTATTTCAATGTTCATACCGACTCTTAATTCGTTTTTTTTTGCAGACTGAATCAACACGAAGCTTCGCGTCTCTTCAGCATGCGACCACTGCTATCCTCTGTAAATATTTTCTTGTTTCATATTTTTCAGGGCACGATATTTTTGTAGTCAGGATTTAGTCTCTAAAGTCTAATCAGTGGAAATTCCTGTCGGAGTTTTTATTTCCTGATAGCTATAACCTAGTGGTCTTTAAAACAAGAGTGAATAGGTTACTTCTAGGCAAGCGTGTTTCACCTTTGACCAACCACATCGCTTACCATCAGGCGAGATAGTGGTCAAACGCGAGCCTGCCATTAAATAAAAAAAACCGGCCAAGTGCGAGTCGGACTTGCGCACGAAGGGTTCCGTACCATTATCGAAAAAAACGGCAAAAGAATCACGTCTGTTGTATGGGAGCCCCACTTAAATATTATTTTTATTCTGTTTTTAGTATTTGTTGTTATAGCGGCAACCGAAATACATCATCTGTGAAAATTTCAACTTCCTAGCTATCACGGCTCATGAGATTACAGCCTGGTGACAGACAGACAGACGGACCGACAGACAGACAGACGGACCGCGGAGTCTTAGTAATAGGATCCCGTTTTTACTCTTTGGATACGCTAAAAAAGTAAAGAATAAATGATGTGACAGTAGAGGTTAATAAAACCAGCACAATAACTAAAAATTTCCTAAAATTTTATGCGATCTATGATACCCATCTTGATGCAAAAGATTAACAACTTTATATACTAAAAAATTAAGTCTAAAATACTATGAAACAAATAATTACCTTTCCCAACAAAGTCTAGTGGGCAAGAATTTTCTGTAGCCATCTCTAATATACTGGTTATGTTTGATATAATCTGGTGCCTGTTCATATTTGAGAAGTTGACGGTAGTTGATGTATTCCTCCTCTTCTTTGGTCAAGTTATTGTTGTCTTCCAGTTTCTTCCCTCTTCGCAGCAGGCCATTGCTTTGACTGTAGTTTTCTCTACTACATTCATCTTCTACCTTAAACAAGGAGGATTTTTTATTTATTTATTTATGTAAACACAGATTAAAGAGCACAAAGGTCTAATATTCACAGAGGATCTTTGTGTCTCTAAAGTTGGTTCTACATAGAGTAAGCGAGATAGGATGATGTGACAAACTTAAGCGAGTGAAAGAGACAGTTATACAATGATAACTTCACTTTCAATATTGACACAAAAATAGCTACTGCACAGGCTCTTGCAGCCAATTCAGAGACACAAAGATCCGTTGTGAGTATTATACTGCTTATTTCATTAGAAATTTCTTCCAGCAGACCTGCGACAGGAAAGTTGGATGATGAACGAAGACACAGTTTGTAGAAAGAATAAGGAAACTTAAAATAGACAAGAATAACTTAACAAATCATATATAAATTACACATATACCTTTACTTAATAAATATAGAAAATAAAAATACATACATCTAATACCTTTAAACAAGCAACTCTTGTATATATCTATACTTAATATTATGAACAGGAAAGATTTGTATTTTTGTAGGTAACAAATAAACTTTAAAACTACTGGATCAATTTCAAAAATTCTTTCACCGTTGGGAAGCTACACTATCCCCGGGTGACATAGGCTACTTTTTATCCCTGTATTCCCGCGGGAACGGGAACTACGCGGGTAAATCCGTGAAGCGTCTGCTAGTTCTTGGAAACAGCTCCAAAGATTTTCTTCAAATTTAGTATGCAGGGTGTTTTGTGGGCGAAAAATCGATCAAGCTAGGTTTCAATTTTAGAAAAGATTGTTTTCTCTATTTTCACCCAAGTAGGGCTTGGTCGCCCAGGTACTATACTTAATATACAATTACAAGATGGTGGAGAGATAATGTTCTTTTGACTTGTTTTTTGTTTTTTTTTTTTTTTTAATTTTTGTGCTCTTGAATCTAGTCTAGGTCAGAGGTGCCAGAGACAGGCATTTACATTACATTTCCAATTTATATTACCAGCAAGAATTATTACATGTTACATGACATAAATCATGCCTGTACTCCCTACAGGGATTAGGCAGAGGTGTAAGTACGTAAAATACACCCCGATTTAACCAGTTAAGTTTAAGTACCATATTAATGGGGGTGAGCACAAATTCTAAGTCCAAGCAGCTAGTGAGAAATTCCAAATGGAATAATGTAAGAGGCAGTAATAATAATTAAGTGTTATCTTATTTCTAGTTTATTACCAATATCAACATAGCAAATATGGAGAGGATGGGCTACTATGTTTTACCCAGCTATAGCGAAGCAAAAGGGAGGGTTATGTTTTTGACCGGTATGTGTGTATGTACAAGCGTACCGTTTGTGGGATATATCCGTTCAATATCATGAAAACTATTTTTTACCTGACTGCAAAGTGTTTGTTGATTAATATGTATGTATGTCAGTATGTTTGCATAATTTACTAAATCAAATATATTATCTAGTGTCCACTCTTGTAACTTATGCATTATCTAGATATGTGTAAAACAATAAACCTTAAACGGGAAAAAAAATGTGGTGTAGCTCTGCTAAAATCCTAAAATACATTTAAAAAATAAATATTGAAACTGAAACTCAACTAGAGAAACATCACGTTCTAAAAAGTATGAAACAAGATACTATTAAACATGTTTCAGGTATTAATTAAATAACAATATGTACAAACTATTTGATATGTTTTTTTATTATGTCTTTTATTTAACTTTTTTCTTATTTATTACATTTTTAAATATTTTTACAAAACACACACAAAAAAGTTTTTTTTTTTTATTATTATTATTATAGCTTTATTTATTTATCCAGTGGTAGAATGTATTGTTTTGTTATGATAAGCGACCAAGGAGTATACATTGCTTCAATAAAATTACATCTATACAAATAAATAAAATTAAAGTGTCTGTTTGTATTATCAATATAACAGGTTTTTACTAAATGCATATGAAAGTATATACAATACTAATAACAAAAAGACAATTTTGGTCAGACTTTGTGTTCTGGCTAATCTCCGAAACGAAAGTTATAAGGACTAACTTAGGCTACATTTATTAAAAAAAAACAATTGGGGTCAATCTGAATGGTTTAGAGTTTTAGGCTATAGTTTCAATTAATCGACACGAAAGAGAAGATTATAGATTATAAAAATCATTTGACGCGGGCGATGTCGCGGGCCACAGCTAGTCTTTGATAATTTGTGTTATTATTACACAAAACTTTTTTTTCTACTTAACGTGTCCTACTGTAAAGACTGTAAAGCTGTGCAAAGGATCAGTGGGTCGTCTTAGGGAAGGGTCAGTAAGTCGTCTTGGGGAAGGCCCCCCTTTCACCTTCCACATTCCTCTATCTTGGATGATGTCTGGCCAAGTTTTCACAAAACTAAGACTTTGATAATAAATAAAACACTTACTTTTTCTATAGGCATAAATTGCACTGTTTCTGCTTGGCATTCACTTAGTTTCTTTGTCATAGTAAGAGTCATTTTGAAATGTTGTTTTCAGAAAACCACAACAAGATCTTAGACTCCAATAAAGCCGGCAAACATTTTAAAAATCACGAAAACTATAATACGTAGGTAAACATTGTATGCTAAAGTGATTCAAGACCGTAAACTTTTATTTAAAATTTACGAATAAACGAATAGATAAACACAAAAATAATTTCGACACAACCACCTCCTCAAGTGATAATTTCCGAACTACTTATTTTTTTATTGGTAAACGTCATTTGACTGCCTCTCTCAGAAAACGTCAAAGTTGACATGAGGAAAATGTTTCGTTCAGAAAATTGTAGTCATCTAATTTCAAATAAATTGTATAACTAAACCAAATTAAAAAAGTATTGTTGTACTGATGCTATAGACAATTTGTAACCTTCCAATGGAAAGGTATTCGTTAAAATCTTACATGCTTAGTCTAGTATGTTATATGATTGTATAAAATAAAATCTCTAGAAGTCAGTATTTCCACTTGGATAAGTTTATTTCGCTGATAGAAAGCTATCGCTGAGAGTCTTCTTTATTTTCCCAAAAAATGCACGGTCACTCGCTCACTTCAGCTCCCGTCATCTCCTTCATGATATAAAAACCAATGTCAACATTAAAAAAGTGATGGGCATTAATCAGAAAGTCCGGTCTATTTAATTATTTCAATAGTTTTTATCATATTGCCTACAGCCTACACGTAATGGGCATTTTCAAATTGCCTGGGCATTATGAATAATACCGTATTAATAACTTGTTCCATAACAGATACGCGAACCGTGCACATATACAACACCCTACGTGAACGTGATGCCGGTGATGCTACAACACGCTTCACTAGTGTCCGCAGACTACTTAGAGATACTACGTACAAAGACCTTATACTTCTTACTACAGTATAAGGTCTTTGACTACGTATCATAGCCAGTATTGCCAGGTCTCGTTTTTGTTTTATCCCAAGTCTAATCTCAATTTACCCTAGATTTTAAGTTAAATGAAAAAAATACTCTACTTAATTTAAATTTGCTTTGCCTCACCGTATTATCTATATTTGATACATTTCATGCAAGGTCATACATAAGACGAGACATTACAATCTATAATATAATTACAGACAAGTTTTACAAGAATATTTGAAACCATTAAAAAATATCTGGTTATTTTAGGATTTGTTTGTACCATACCATGTACTTGACTACTTCATTGAGACTATGATAGCCGTGTTGATAAAGAAGTTTTAAGAAATTGCGGGTCCAAGGGCATTATTTAAACTTAAGTCTATATCATTATAAATTTGACTCAAAAAAGTTAATAATTACTATTATACCATAAACATAAAAAATACCCTCACCGAGTTTGTAACCTAAAAGTGACCGTGCTGATGAAACTTTACTCTAAATTAGGATAAATCACCCTAAGTTGGCACCACTGATCATGCTCTCGACTGACTGACGCATGGCGTCGGGTGTTAACTAGAAATACACTGTGTGTGAAGCGTCGGGTGGCGTATGTGCCCCCTCTCCCGGCAACACGTTGATCCAAACCGACTGGGTATTACCGCGTGGGAATGCGTGTGATCAGATGGCGAGTTGACTATGTGTTTCTGCCCATGCTATGGGTTTGATTAGTAATTCAATGCGTCAGAAGGCGTCGCGTGGCGTGGCGACACGTGGGGTTTTAATAGTATGTTTCCACCTTAAATTTCATACAAAACTCCACCGTTTCGTGCCTTGCGTATCGGAAAGACAACTTCAGTGCGGCCCAGAAGTTTGGCCAGATAAGTTTTGGTGAGAGAAGAGAACTGAGCATTTACATGTATCATGCAGCTACATTTAGATAATACGAATCTGAAATGTTCTATATAATTACAGCATAGACTACTATTATTACAGGCGAATGCTCGTCAAGTCAGGGAGGCAGTACTGTAATGTAATGCTCAAAATCGAATCTGAAATGTTACATTACAGGCAAACGCTCCAGAGAGTACTTATATTCCTTGCTCCAGATGAAGGAGCAACTGAATACGAGTTTACTTGTAATAAAATTTATAGAATATAAAACGTATTAAAAAGCTTGCGATCGAAACATTTTTATTTGGTTCAATGTTGCCAGGTGACAAAAAATGATTTTGTTTCGGGCATAAGTATAATAATTATTTTTTCGAGAAATACATTGTTCCATCGTCATTTATTGCCATCAACACTATCAAATTTAAAAATTCCTCTGAAAAATTCTTTGACATTGTTGTGCACCTCCATCACACACGACATCCAGTAATTTATTCGAAGCAGTCACCTACTTTCAATTTGTATGTTCTATTCTGAGATAACTTTTCTTAAAATTATGGGCAGATATAAGTACCATTAAAAGAATCTATCTTTACAGAATAAACTTACTAAACTAAACTTTGCCACCTTTACCTACTAAAGTTGGAGGCTGCCAAACGATGACTAGGAGTGGGAAACGGAATTATAATAATTATTGCAAAAGAAGAAGTAATAGTGCAAACTTCGGACAGGAAGGGACATATTAGCATCATGCTTTGTTTTATTTTATCATTGCATCGATTTAAATGCACGAACATAAATTTTATGCCATATTTAAGACGAAAGCAAGGCCTATAAACTTTGCACGTACTTACCAATGAATATCATCTTAAAAAGGCATTCATTTTCAAAAAGCCAGTATATGAAATCTGTACGCAAAGTATTTTTGGAATATGAGGGATTGTTCACTACATTTTTCGGATGATCGATGTCGGGTTCGGGCCCAACGTGGGCTAATGCAACCAATAGAGTAAAGCACATGTAACTGTTATAATTTTTTTATTACTTAGGTATTTTTCAATCATTCTTAAATTTTTTCGTACCAGTCTCAAGCTATTTACCTGTAAAGTTTCAGATTGCAAAAATGTGCTTTTAAAATAGCTGGCGTGCCTACTTCAGTAATGAATATCTACAAATAATCCAAAAATAGCGCCCCAGAGAATTCTTTGCAGACTATGACGTCACATCCTTTTATTTTCTGTGTTACCATATCACAATATAGTTTATGAAAATCAATAATCATTATAACTTTTGTAAACAAAAAAATATAATAAATTATAATTTAACATTTAGCTGAGTTACTCATTATAATATTCCTTTTTATTTTCATATTTACTCTTAATAATATATCAGCATTTAAATCAAAGGGAAAGAAAACTTATTTAAAAAATCGTAGAACCATAAACGGCACTTACACGTTAAAAAACTGTGCAATTCAGAAACGGTCTTTGTAAATGGTCGATTTTCCTGTTTGCTGTTCTCCATTTGCTGAGAGTGTATAATTTTGTTACAATCCGTGCTCTGTTCTAGTTCTTATTTTTTCTTATTATAAGTTATTATTATTTTTTATTTAAGCGTTTAAAGTTTGATCCTCGATAGTAGAAATTCATTATTTCTACATAAAACGACTAAGGTGGTACTTTTGCGTTTAGACGGGAGCCATCTTGCAATCTCTAATCAAAGGTCCTTGGCTCACAGTTTCGTTGTCTAGTTGAAAGTCAGTTTATTCCATCATAAAATAATCAAATGGCGTTAAAACGAATTAATAGGGTACGTATTGGCATTTGTGTTCTATATTTTAATAATTTAATGCAGTATCAAATGAAGTGGTGTAAAAATGGTATCAGACTTCGTAGTGAATGTTTCGTCATTGTGAATACCTATTATCGAAATTTCTTCTGGATAATTCCGTGTGCGTGATGGTTTCATTGAAATCATTAGGTGATTAATCTATTTGGTTCCAAGTGTTACTTCCACGAGATAACGGTGTTTTACTGGTTTATGTAGGTGACAATTTTGTGCACACGGCGTACATAAAATGTCGGAATTATGTGCCAATTTTGAGGTTTTCTTGTCATGAAACGCATCTGTGCCGTGAAAATGTGAAATATTTCGGTGTACAGCCATGATTGGCGATAGAAACAACATAGATCACGATTCCAATTAGCTGTTCCGAACAATATGTTCAACCCCCATTTATTTTCCGACGTGATGATGTGACATGTTCTCGTCATGTCATGGTATTGTGTTCCCTTGTTGTTGTGTACACATGGTATTGTTTTATTGTTCAGGAATTACAAGATCTGGGCAGAGATCCACCAGCACAATGTTCTGCAGGTCCACACGGTGAAGATCGTAAGTACCTATTGATTTACTGCCTACTTATTTTTTGTGACTCATTGTGTTTTTAATAATAATACTGTGAAAGAGTGTCATGGAAGCAGATCACTTGATTTTTCATAGTTAACAGTATTGATTTTTTGAAGTGTCAATGATCAGTGTGATCACTGCATGATGTTCCAGAAATCATAATGCAGTAATTTTTTATGGTACATTTTTATACTGTTTAAGAGAAATACTAATTGTTATGGCTCCATGATCTTACCAGTCATCACAATGTAATAACAGTATCTTGATAAACATTTTAATCTTTCAAAACATCATGCTGAGTTAAAAGATTGATTTAAGCCCTGGCAGATTTCTCAGTAGTAAGACTTGTATTGCCATTATTTTATGCTCCATGAATTAATGTTCATCATGGAATCAATCCTCATCCTCTCTAGTGTTATGTTACTGAGCTCAGTATTTCCTGACTCAGTCATATTTTTATTCTTTGTAGAATGAGTCATCTCAATGTAGACAGCTTCTATGGTAAAAGGCTACTGTGTACAAAGGATGACCATGATTATTAAATTTGCTAAAACAGACTAACAAGAGCTAGCAACAAATAAAATTTATACCAAAAAACTAATTGTTGATTACAAGTCATTTTCTCAAATTTTCTTTGTGTTAGACAAAAGTGTTTACTACAATGACTGTTCATGTCAATGACCTCATTTAAACAGCAATGATTTAACTTAATTTTATATATTGACCTTCTAATCTACTAGAAATGGTGTCTCATTTTGTTTTTCAGACTTTATAACCCTGTTCTTAATCTTCTTTGTATGTTTTCAGTTTTCCATTGGCAAGCCACAATTATGGGTCCAGTAAGTAGTTTTGATACTTGATATTTTGATACTTTAATAATTAATTTATTGGGTAGTTCTTTCATTAAATATATCATTGTTTTCTTTACAGGTCGACAGTCCTTATCAAGGGGGAGTATTCTTTCTGACCATACATTTCCCTACAGATTACCCATTCAAACCACCAAAAGTTGCATTCACAACACGTATTTACCATCCTAACATAAACAGTAATGGTTCCATTTGTCTTGACATTCTCCGCGCACAGTGGTCTCCAGCACTCACCATATCCAAAGGTAATAATTATACATATTTCTTTGTTATTTTCTTATTCTCTAAAATATTTGTTATTGGCCTACAATTTAGAATTCTGATGATTGATGTATAATGTTTTAAATTCCAGTGTTGCTTTCAATCTGCTCACTCCTATGCGATCCAAACCCAGATGACCCGTTGGTGCCAGAAATTGCTAGGATCTACAAAACGGACAGAGAAAAGTACAATGAACTAGCCCGTGAGTGGACGAGGAAATATGCCATGTGATGAGTCAATTGTGACGTCAGCAAACATACACACACACATCGCCACAGTCCGGGCTCTAATCCCCTTCCCATTCCCTTGTTCCCGCTCCCCCAATCCTCTGTTATCCCCATCAAACGTAAATTTACTGGAGATTGTATAAATGTTCATGGTCATTCTAGGATCAGCCTAATTTCTGCCGTATCTGGTAATATTAAAATGCGAATTTATTGCATCTAAGTATCACGGTTCCCATGTGCAAATATAGTTTCTGTTTTTATCTAATAAGATACATTTTCTATAAGAGCAAAATTACACTTTGTTTTACATTGATGTGTCAGATATCTTTACTCTCCTTTAGTTGAAGTTTAAAGATTAGTTAAATTTACATCAATTGAATTTATGTATTTCCTAAACTATTTGTACTTTAACTAGATCTAAATTGCATTGTAAAACTGTACAATAGCCATATGTTAGGAAATGGAGCGTTCCTTGCTTACAACTTACTAATTGTCCGGTTCACTTAGGGATTTTGTCAATGAAATGTAAGTAAAGCTCATAAGTGTTAAGAACATTTTGGGTATTGTAAGTATGTGGTATCACAAAATGAGCTCGTTGATGGAGTGAGTGTTAATTTTTTTTACTAGAAAAACATCTTTTTTTTAAGTTAGTAAATGTAGCGTGCTACAGACCAGACTGACGTTGATTGAAGTGGTCAGTTTTCTTTCATCCACAATATTTTATGACAATGGAAAACGCTCCAATAGTTACAACATTCAGTATAAATTACAGTGTATCTCATAAGATGATAAGTTACGATTAATCTAGATTTTTTTCAATATGGCGATTTATATTATAATTTTATCTAATATATATTGTGGTTGTAAGGATACTTGCGTTGTGATTTCCACGATGTCCTTTCCATTGCCCCATCCTCGTTTCCTCTGAGTAAATGAACAAAACTAATAGAAGTGAACAGCGTCATGGCACGAGTGGCTAGCATGGGTGTGTTAAAGTTACGGCTGCAGGCAAGAGGAAGCTTTGTTCACTTGATCTATCACTGGGAGATACAAATTTAAAGCTTTTCAAATTGTAATCAACCAACAACTTGTATTTTAGCTTCACTAAATTGTAAGAAACAATAAATTATTGTGTATGTAAATAACACCTTGAGCTTTATTTAGGCAATTTCCTGGTAAACGTAAGCAGCTGTAAATATTCATTTCTAGTTTAATTAGCTGACACACTTAGTTGGTTACTGGGTCACTGACTGAGAATCTGCCAAATAATTGCTATGGAAAAGATAAAATCGCCTTTAGCGTAGAGTGCAAGTCGTTTGCGTCAATGTTGTTACTTAGAACAGTAATAATTTCTCTAAGAGGTAATTAACATGTGTGTTACCGTAATTATTGTATTATGAAAATATAATTGGTGTCAGCTGAAAAATTAAATCATTCTATCATTCATTCGGCTGACAAAACACAAACTACATTCTTTGATAAGCAATTCCCAAAAACAAATAGCTATAATTTAAAACGTTTGTGGGGGGAAATTACATGAACGTTATCTTGCTACTGACATATATGTTACAATGACTTCCTGAGGCTTGAATCACAGATGACTTGCAGTTATTAGTATTTACCTAACTATTTTAGTACAAGCTAAGATGATAAGGCCGACCCCGACAAGAGTATTTTAATTTTCCGTTTCTTGAAAATCCATTGTTTATTGATATATATATTAGGGTTTTATCATTGCGCCTTAAACTTTGCAGACTAGAACAGAGAAAGTGCATATTTAAGCTAGCTCTATTCAAATCACTAGCTTTTGCCCGCGTTGGGTTCGGCAAACTGACAAAAGAACGTTAAAAATGCAGGCTGCATGTCTGTGAAAATAAAAACTGCTACCAACATGGCCTGGCCTTTTATTCTCTTGAAACTATACCACACATTGACGTGTGGTTGACTGTACTCACAGGTATCTATAAAAGGTATCCTTTTCCTAATTCAGGTCATGGTCTTCCCGTTTCCCAATTGCATCTAAATGTGTGGAGCCGTTAAGCCGTGATTCTGATTTACTAACAAACATTTATTTATAGGATTGTTATCCAAAAAATATCCCCCCTGATTGTGACTATTTGCAAAATATTTATTAACATCAACAACCTAGATGCTAAAAAGTTGAACTGAATATTTGCTATTTATTACTTCTTCGCATCATGATAATTATCTTATCAATTTAAAATCTTAGAAACATTTGTTTGCATAGATTAGAATAGGAACTCTATATTATATTTTGTGATTAATATCTAATAATTAGCTATCTAATATTATAAGTATCTGAAGATTACTGGTATTTCATTAATATGTATTTGGAACTGAGATAGACTTGTTGTAGTAATAAATTAATTTACGAATGCCCAATAATATTTTCGACTCATATCGAGTACTTACCTACTTCCTAATAGGCCACGGCACGTTACATCATCCTGAGCTAAAAATGCTTACTTCGGGTACAGGGAAAAAGAAACTACGTGCTTATAGCAAAAAGTTTGTCCTTATATCATACAGTTTATTACAAAATTCAGAAAATAATGGAGGTACATAATTTACAAAGGCACATGCTTATCAATACACTTAAACACTAGGGATTATAGTTCAGTCGTTTCCATATTTTTAGCGTTTTTCATTTGTTCCAATTGTTGATAGAAGTCGTATTTCGCTTGATTTGTTTGCGCTTCGGTCTCGTTTGATTCTATTGAGGGGAAAGCGCCTGTGGTTATAAAGTAGGGCTTTTCATTTGACAAGTCTTGGTCGACGGCGTTTTCGTCAAGCGAGTCGCGTTCAGAGCGGCTGAGTTGGTCTTCTGACTTGTACCAGTCGTTTTCATAAGCGTGGAGCCATATTGGATTGGATCCTTTTGTACTGTGTTTGTTCGTGTTGGGCACCCGGCCACCGGAGCTGCGGATGGTCATGTCTGACTCGCCGGGGGTCGGGGAAGCTGCACAGAAAAATAATAATTTGCATATTTATGTCACTACCCAAATATTGTGGTCATGTCTGACTCGCCTGGGGGTCGGGGAATCTGCACAGAAAAATAATTGTTTGCTTATTTATGTCACTACCCAAATATTGTTAAACACGTTAATTATTATAAAATAAATGATTGAATCCTTCGTAATTTGTGTTTTGTGAAATAGCATAGATTATATTCGATATAACTCAAGATAACTAAGGAAGGTTTTTGGGCCAACAAGTGTGGGTTGTAGAAGGCTAACAGAACATTCAATGGTAATACAAAAAATGTGGTGCTTATTAGACCGCGAAAATCGAGTAGCGACCTCAGTCACTTGCCGGAGATGGTGATTTACCTTCAGTATGTTATTATCACGGGCCAATAAGTTGCTGACCATACGGAAGTTACTCTTTTTTTACTTTTAAGGATATCTAGAGAGAATAGTATAGTAATTATACCGCACAGAAAGGCAACAAAAAACGATTGCTCCACCTAGAAAACTATACAGTATCAGCTGTGAAAAACCAGTATTTGTTTGTGGCATTACATTAAATTACATATTTTTAAAAACCCTACAAAAACAGTGGGTAGAATTTAAATGCACGCGAGTGCATTCGGGCGCGAACGGAACGTGGACGCGACGCGATTTGTCAATCGATCCTTGGGTAAAGTGACCAACCAATCACGCGTTCGGAACGGTGCCACCGCTTTCCCCGCGTCCCGTTTGATAACCAAAGAGATCTAAACAACGACTTGTGCGCCTCTAACGACTCTTGCCAAGTTACGTGCCGGCAACTGTAGCATATCTAAATACTTACAATAAGCCGTCGCTGTCGCAGCCTTCAGTCTCCTCACATAGTCGGCTCGCTGGGACAGGCACATCATGACCGTCAGAACGAGCAGTACGGACAGAAACAGCGTGGTCCACACTAGCCAGAATACCGTCTGATTGGATGAGAGCGTCTCCGCTGTCAGGGGCTGGTACTCGGCTGGCTGCGTATCAAGAACGTTGAACTCCTAGAAAACGAAACATTTGGTTGGTATTAACTTCACAGATATCCTGCCATCAGCCAGCCAAAGGTGCAATCGAAGATAACAAGAACGACCCGGGGTAAAAAAATAGTAGATTATTAACCAAGGGGATAAAGCAGTGACTTCTGTCGCGGGTGACGATTTAAATCGCGAGCGTAACGAAGGACTCGGGGTTTACTCCCGAGCGTAGAGGGTGTTAAAAACTTAAATCACGTGCGAAGCGAGGGATTTAAGCCGAGTCCTGAGTGTAGCGAGGGATTTAAGTTCACCCAAGACTAAGACAGCTTTATCACCGAGGAAAATACTCTGCTTTTCGTACCATTTGCGAAAAAATTAACACAATAATAATATGAGATATGCATTAACGTTTATGTATTTGAAGATAACAAAAACGCGGCAAATTCCTAGACTAATATTTTTTTGTCGGAAAAGCAAAGGCATCAAGCTCATACGGCCTCGTCGGTTTTCGTAACTGCATAATAAAACGTATTCCTTTTTCAAAAATATGTATTTTGCTTTATATACAAACTCAATGGTGTAAACACATGTAGTTGAGTATACATTTCGGTAAGTATTCCAAATTTAAATCACATTCTCCCCCTAGAGGATGAATGAAATTCAGTACAATTTTCTTTCCTTGTTTTTAACAGATTAAAAATGATGATTGATTGTTATAGTTCGCTTTTTGTGGCATAGAATGTCACTTTTTTGAGCAAGTGGTACGAAAAAACTATTTAGTCATCATCCCTATTTGGATAAGAACTTTGGTTTACTGATTACTAGGTATGACGTGGGTGGGAGACCAATACTATAGCTTTTTCTAACATAAACCCTAGACCGGATGTTCTGATAGGATGTTTAATCTTGAATGAAATGAGTCATTTCATTCAAGTGAATTCGGCAAGGCGAAGGATTTGATCCCATCAATCGACCAATCACGTGCGAGATGAAAGACGTGTTGTGGATTTCCGACTATGTGATTGGTCGATGATGGGATCAAATCCTTCGCCTTGCCGAATTCACTTAGGTACGCAATTAGGCTGCTGTTCACACTAGTCGGTGACCGAATACGGGCTGCAAACGAATCCGTCAAAACGATCTAATGTAAATGAGCCATTAGTCGTAATGAGTATGCATATCTATACCAATATTATAAAAGGCTAAGATTTTTTTGTTTGTTTGTACCGAATAGGCTCCGAAACTACTGGACCGAGTTTCAAAAATTCGTTCACCGTTAGAAAGCTACATTATTCCTGAGTGACATAGGCTATTTTTTAAACCCGAAAACGGGTCATGTGGGGTGGACAACGGGAGCGAAGCCGCGGGGAACAGCTAGTCTAATACAAGTACGTAAAACTTCATACCTTGAAAAGATCATCCAATTGTTCAATATTCTTATCCACCAATTTGAGCACTTGTTCAACTTCTAATACCGAATGATCTTGACCATTCACGAGATGCAAGTACAAATCAGTCTTCGTGTTGTCTACTGAGCCATCCTTATTTTCGTGTACTCTTAGATCATCTACGTTGACGACGGAATCCGTAACTCGAGCTAAACGCTCGCGGAATAGGTGTATCTTGTCACGTATTTCGGACGGATGGGACCGAAGGACGAAACGGACACGTTGGTCTTCACGGAGTAGGTAGATAAATACGTGAGCTTCATCTTCTAAGCCGCCTGTGTCGTTAGCTAAAACCTGGAAGTGAAGTGTAACACGTAAGTATAGTTCTCGCCAAACTTCTGGACCGTCCTGAAATTGGCTTTCCAAAGCGCAATGCACGGATCGGTGCTGTTTTTGTATGAGATTTACTACTGCGCAGCCATTGTAGCCAACTTCAGAGCGGCCAAGAAGTTTTGCGAGAAATATATGTATCGTCACGCCTTGATCCAAACGGTTTGGCAGAGTAAATTCAGGGGTAAAGAGCATTGCCCTGGCATTGGCCCTTTATTGGGCATGTTTCCAAACTAGCTGTTACTAAGCTAGGTTGGCTAGTTTGTTTATCTGATCACAATGCGTGATCCAATTAAGAATCTTTGAACTTCTATTGCGAATTTCGGCGCTAGTGAAACCAATAAAAAGTCCATATAATGTTGTTTTATACGCAAGTTCCTATCTACTGATTAAATTAAGTCTTATGAAAGACAACGGATCGCGAGAGAGCTGATCCCGCTCGGTGAAGTAGGCGTCGGGAAGGCAATTGCCCCGATGCCTAAAACTCCAGGATGCTTAAGACTTCGGGGTCGCGGGCGTTCAGGTTAGGGACTCTGTCCGCCCACCAATTGACTCCAAGAAAGACAGTGGCTCAGTGATTAAGTGCTGCCGTGCACAGCGAGGCTCAGGGGAGGCGTTTTTTCAATATCCCCGGAATCCCCCCCTTGGAACGTCCGTACCCTAACAGGCATGTAACACAGGGGCGATTCCGGTGTGGTCTTTTGAGAGGTCACGGGGATTCTACGTGCTGATGGTGATCACCGGGGTTGTTTTAGTGGGGTAAAAAGGTCTTTTGCCCAAAAAACCAGGCGCCTTTTGAAGGTTTCCGCCCGTAACAAAAAAAAAAGTTCTTATGAAAGTCATTGAGGAAGATTCTTATTCATAATTTTGTCATATAAGACTCGAAAGACATAAGGCCGTCGCAGATACGGGACAATGAAACATCAATACAATAATTGGATACAGCATGAACTTGAGCTATTATCATTCAACGCTATTGATTTGCTACGTAGCTATGCGGTGTCGCGGCAATAAATAGAATTGTAAACAGCACGCATGCGTGGCTCGGTCTTTCCTATCTTTATTTTGACAGGCGCTTTATGACAAACGACCATTGAGCTAGGAAAAACATGGAGGCGCCGCGATGTTCTATGCATACATTAGCTTATACAAATATGAGTGAAATACGATACAGAATGTGAACCATCGTTTTGTTTTATTCTTTCTAATGTTACTTACATTCATTCATCGTATTTGACAAAAGATACAACAATAATTCAGTTGTTGCTCATTATGGCAACATTTCGTTAAGACGTAGTGACAGTTGTAGATATTAGCCATACAGTGCTGCCAATTTAGCGCGGTCAGCGCCAGATCCAGCGCTTTTTTTGTTCAATAGCGCGTTTTAGCGCCTAGCGCTAAATCTAGCGCTTTTTTGAAACATTGGACTTTCTTTAAAAAAAAGTAACTTCGCAAACTATCAACCTCTAAACGACGTGTTGGAGCAAATTACATCCACAGATAAATATAAATTCAAGTCCAAAACTGATCAACAACTCAAACCATATAATTCGGCGGCAGAAGCAATTGTAGTAGAATCAGACGATGGTGAACTAATTAATTTCCTTTATTTTATGAAATAATTATATTAACACGTTATAATAATAATAATTATATAATATGAAATAACTATAATGTATATAACTCTTTTAAATGACATATTTTAATTCAATAAAAAAATACGTTTATACGTCCCTGTCTAAAATTATTGGGTGCGTCTTTTTTACAGCGACCATTTAGCGCTTTCTAGCGCGTTTTTAAAGAGCTAACAGCGCGTTTTTGCTTAGACGAGTTGGCAGCACTGTCGTCATATTAAGTGACGAATTTTGTGGTTGTGTTCGTGGTAGTCCTGCTGTCAAATGGTTGTTTACTTTTTGTATTATTAATGTGTGTGTGTTCCGTGATTGACACAATCATAGCATCGGCAGCCATTTTAAGTGACATTTTAAGGTTTAGGTAGGCACGTTTTTTTTGTAGGTATTTCCTATTGCTGTGTGCTGCTTTTGTAGGTATGCTATTTATTATATCTATGCAAACGACTGCAAATGAGTGTGAAAAATAAACAAATAATAACATTTACCTTAAAATCAAAGTATCCTTTCATCCCCTTCTGTGGGTCGAAGTTCAGGGAAACTGCGCCGGTTTCGATATTGACTAGAAACGGCGACACGGCTAAGTTCTCCAGGCCTTCCGTCAGAGTTTCTTTTACGTCTCCGATTAAGTAATAACTTATTTTGGCATTTACATCTTCATCTAGATCTATAGCCTGGAGATAAAATAGAATGAACATAAAAGGAACACCTGTTCGAACTATATCTAAATAATAATAATAATTAATATATATTTTTTATTATATATAGGCTCGCGCTTGACCACTATCATCCCTGATGGTAAGCGATGATGTGGTCGACGGTGTAGCACGCTTGCCTAGAAATAACCTATTCACTCTTGACTTGAAAGACCCCGAGGTTGTAACTGTCGGAAAACACAGACTCCGGCAGGAAATGCCACTCCTTAGCTGTACGCATAATGAAAGAGTTTTCCAAAATGTTTAGTGCGTAAGGGTGGAATGTAAACACCCGCAATGCCACGCCTCGTAGCTATCGAATCGACTTGCAGACTGCATTGGAGGTAATTTATGAAAGCACTTTTTATGGCTAATTTATAAAACAAAGAGTTCTTTTTAGGACCAAAACACAATGATAATAAATATAATAGCACATATGATATAGCGGTCCCCCATGACGAGAACCTCGTGAAGGTTGAGTGAGAGAGATAAGAAAAGTAAGTGTTTTGATCTGGCTCGCGAGGCTGTGGACATATGGGATGTGAATACAGCGATCATTGTGCCGATAATCGTGACGGCCAAAGGAGCCTCGTCGAACATCTGAGGAGGCTCTCATTGGGCAGCTGGATCAAGGGCTTGATCCAGAAAGCGGTACTCCTGGACACGGCGCGTATCGTTAGGAGGTTCCTCTCTCAGGAGCCCTGACCACCGGTAGCTTGGACCTTGTTCCCGATACCGGTGGGCTACTATTTTTTATATTTTTAAATGTTTTCTTTATTTTATTGTATTTTAATAAGCTAATATTTAAAAATGTAACAAATATGTATAAAAATGAAATAATAGCACAATCTGAATTCAACCACAAATACATACAGAACTTCTTTGACCCGATTTGTCGCTCGGGTGACACGGCACAACTTGATGCATCAATGAAGTAGGCTGTGAGTAAAATACATTATACATAGAACAGAAGATATTACTGTTACCTTGACATGCATAAATTCAATTCCAAAATCAGCTTCAGTAGTAATTCCTCCAGTGAATATATTGCTGATGAACTTTGGTGCATTATCGTTCACGTCATTTACGACAACGTGAACTTTTAGTGTACTGATCCCGTCTACCTCTTCTTCATACTTTGGCACATTCAAACAGTCTTCTGACGCTAGTATTGTGAGAGTGTACTCTGATTTCTGTTCGCGGTCTAGCGGTTTTTGAGTTGATAGTCTGAAAATTATGCATGTTTACAGTTTGGTTCTGTGAACCTCGAGTGCTTTGAGATTTGCGAAAAAGGATTGTATGATGAATCACAAGATTCAGCATACTGTTGCAGCATCTTTATTGCCGGCAACACTTCTGTTCGTCAGTACTACTGGATTAAAAACTTTTTAACAAAAAATCAAACCGACTTCCAGAACAAAAAACTACAAAGCAAAAAATAACTTTCTTTTCCGAAGTCGGTGTCTTTTGTACCCATTTTTTTTTCAGTTTTTCGACACCGACTTCGGAAAAGAAAGTTATTTTTTGCTTTGTAGTTTTTGGTTCTGGAAGTCGATTTGATTTTTTGCTAAAAAGTTTTTATTTTTCTCTTTTTAGTTTTGGTAGGTATCTCCAATTAACACGATAATCATTTATGGCCAAAGTACATCTCATGACGATTCCAATAAGCCCAAGCACGACTAGGATACATTGTTTTATTTCAGAGTTCCAGTGCCTGCCTTCCGGCTTCATCATCAGAACAGTTCAATGGTACCATTTTCATCAGTACCATTCATTTATAAGTATTTGCTTCATCATAGTCGGTTAACTATTTGAGATATTTTATACCCGTGACATACTTAGCATTTAGGAGTTCTAGTGGCCATCTGTGGTCTTCTTCATCAGTTCCACTTCACCAAATTATACTTTCTGAGTGCAAGTTATTGCATTTTTGATGAAAATACCAAAATCACTATATGTATGCCTATAATATTTGAGGAGTTCCCTCGATTGCTCTAGGATCCCATCATCAGATCCTGACCTGATGACTATGGGACCAACTAGGGAGTATACCATTCAAAACAAAAGAAGATTTTTTGAAATCGGTCTAGGCGTCTTTGAGTAATCATAAAAAAAAAAGATTACGACGAATTGAGAACCTCCTCCTTTTTTTTTGAAGTCGGTTAAAAAATAACCAACATTTTCGTCCGAATTAGAGGAAACCAACTGGCCATTGAAAGAAAAATTCGACGACATACGCCATTCACCAATCCGCACTGGGCTCGCGTAGTGTATCAAGGCCTGTTTCCTAAAAATAGGCTCACTCATCATAATCCGCCTTTTTAATGTTCCCACTGCTGGGACTCAGGCCGCCTCTCTGTGAGAGGGAATGGGCCGTAATCCACCACGCGGGCCAAGTGCGGGTTGGTGGATGTCACACGTCTTCGAATTTTTGGTTCTAGGACATGGCGGTTTCCTCACTATGTATGCCTTCACCGTTTTGAGGGCAGTCAATCAATCAATCTTAAGCCTAGCCTTTTCCCAACTATATTGGGGTCGGCTTCCAGTCTAACTGGATTCAGCTGAGTATCAGTGTTTTACATGGAGCGACTGCCTAACTGACCTTCACAACCCAGTAATTGGGTAACTGGCAACCTCTGGCCCTTGGCAAGACTGGTGTCAGATCTCAAGCTTCTGACAGCTCGTCAAAGATCTTCAAATGACAGCCGGAACCAACGGCTTAACGTGCTATCCGAGGCACGGAGGAAACTCGGTATGTTGAAATGGTCACCCATCCACGGACCGACCTCGTCAAGCCTTGCTTAACCTTGAAGATCGACCCGTGCGGCTGTTATTATTTAGCCACGAGCTCCAGCAATGGTAAAGAAAAAAATTACACCAAGTAAAGCGCCTGCCTGGGTTCGAACCCAAGACATACCGTTACCACTGGACCACCACTGCTCTGCAAAGACTCACTCAAGAGATTTAAATTCTTTCTAGAACATTTCTTAGCATCAATTCTCAATTCGACCGCATTTTTAAATAAGAAATTAAAAGACTTACCTATGCGTACTCCTCTGTAGCTCAAACACAGCATCCTCGTCACCTCCCACGATATAATAGCACACAGGTAACATAGGCTCGTCTCCACGATCTATCTCATCTCTCTCTATAACACTGAGCAAGTATAACCCATTGTTTGGTGCGTTCTCTGTGAAGTTTATATGTATGTGCTTGCTGGGAAATCGAGGCCGATAGTTGTCCACATTTTGGACGTAGATTGTGAGGTCCAAGTCTGAGCTTAGCGGTGTTGGTAAGCCGAGGTCGTAGGCTTCTATTCTGAGCTGTGGAATAATCAATATTTTAAAGGACATAAGGCTACATACATAAGAGACAAGATAGGGGTAAAGTTGTATGGCAAAAATATGGATCACAGCAAAGATTTTCAGGTTAGAAATAATAAACCGACATATTGTTACAGATACTGTTACTCAAATATCATACAATTTCAATAGGTAGTTTTTAATTTAGATGATGTGCTTCCACCAGAACTCAGCCACGTCGACAGCCCTAGCGCTGGCCTCGCACAGGTCCTTCATGGTGTTTGTGCACAGAGAGCAGGGCAACAGATGGGGCATCGTTTGCGGTGTGGTTCCACAGTCGCATTGTGGCTGTTCGGAGTACCCCCATCTGACCAGGTTGTACCTACAGCGGCCTACTTGGCTTCGCAGCCTATTTAGGGCTTTCCATGTTGGCCATGGCAGTTTATGCCCAGCTGGGAGCTTTTCTGCAGGATCGATGTAGTCAGTTGGAGGGGGGTATTTGAGGAGCCACAGTTTCATGCGCGCTTCGCCAGGGCTGTCTTCGTAAGATGTTTTAGCCGACTTTAGAAAGCTGTTCAGACTCTTTAGTCGCCCCCTTGATTTCTACGTGTTGTACAGTAGGTAGTAATTAAAAACTAAAAATGGAATCATCGACACGATGAAGACGAAGAATAGGTAGTTAGAAAAGGGCTTTTGACATTTTATTAAATTTGTAAATTATTTTGTCCCTGTCTGGGACTGTATATGATGACGTCATAAAGATGGGCCTCAATAGTTTGCGACTGCTCCCACCTTGACATATAAAATGATGCGTGACAACCGGCATTTTATCAAATCGATGGGGGGGACTTATACTTTGGATGTCTATGGGCACAATGATAAACCAGTATTTTTTGATCCCCCTGTTTTTATAAATGGATCATGGTCAAGAGAATATTGACACTATATTCTTTTGACCCTCTTAGGCCATTACTGGTCGAGAACTCTGGCATTCTCGATATTTCTTTACGGCTCGGCATCTTGGGCAATTCGCACGGTGGATCGAAATAAGATAGAGGCTTTTGAGATGTGGTGCTGGAGAAGAATGTTGCGCATACAATGGACAGCCAAGCGCACGAATAAGTCCATTCTCGACCAGTTGAACATCAAAACTAGACTCTCCACGATCTGCTATCAACGAGTCCTAAGTTACTTTGGTCACATCGCCCGGAGACAGCCAGACAACCTGGAAAAACTGGTTGTAGTGGGAAAGGTGGATGGAAAAAGACCACGCGGACGTTCACTTACTCGCTGGTCTGACCAGATCAGGGCCATTACGGGACTCACTGTGACCAATGCTATGAGAAGAGCCGAAGACAGGGTGGCTTGGAAGCAGCTAGTCGTTGACTCCGTCAAGGCTTTTCAAGACGGGCACGACCTTCAGAAATGAAGACAACGACTAAGAAGAAGAGGCCATTACACGAAAAACCTTAACTCGGATCTAGCAACTAGCTAGACAAACTGTCAATTAAACCTAGTGTTAGCAACAAACTCTGAGTTAAGTTTTCCGTGCAAGTGTGCCTTACTAGCATAATAGTGGTAATTTTGCCAAGCTTTTGTCCAAGATAATCAAGTAAATCAATGTAAGTAAAGCGTTCCGGAATAATTAAAACCAATCCGGCAAACAATGTCAGGTTATCGCTACTCGTACTACTACGTCATTAGCTGACGTCATCAACTGCGATCAACAATAAGACGTAGAACCAAAAATAAATCGGAGTCGTCCCAGTCAACGACTGGCGACCGCTTTGACAATGTTAGAACACAGGTACGAAGATGAATAGTAGTTTTAAGAATAGTTTTTAGGGTTCCGTACCCAAAGTGTAAAAACGGGACCCTATTACTAAGACTCCGCGGTCCGTCTGTCTGTCGGTCTGTCTGTCACCAGGCTGTATCTCATGAGCCGTGATAGCTAGGATGTTGAAATTTTCACAGATGATGTATTTCTGTTGCCGCTATAACAACAAATACTAAAAACAGAATAAAATTAATATTAAATTGGGGCTCCCATACAACAAACGATTTTCTTTGCCGTTTTTTGTGATAATGGTAAGGAACCCTTCGTGCGCGAGTCCGACTCGCTCTTGGCCGGTTTTTTTATTCATAGTAAAGTGTTATTTTATTTTAACGGTAAGGGCGTTTCATGGTCAGGAAATATTTATATTTTTGACCCTGAATCGCCTTCTAGGAACTACAACTAGTTTCGCTGTAGCTAAAGGTTAACGGGTTTTGGTTTTGTTTTGCGATAAAACAAGAAATACCGCCAATGAAGACTATTGTTTTAGGAAGACGTAGGTTTTTATGCAGTGATATAATGTGAGCTATAGTTTTTAAAAGCCGAACCATATGAGATTATTTTTATTTACACCTGTATATCATACTAACTGACCCTCGCGTCTTCGCTCCTGTCAGCTGACTACCTACCTACCTTACCTACCCTACCCACCAATTAGTTATTCTATTTATTTGAATAAGAATTAATACTGCAATACGAATGTAATCAACTTTTGTTTCTACCGGCGATCTAATTAAAATTTAGAACATATAAAAGCTGCGGTCGTGACTTAATTATGATAGTGAGGTATATCTCCCGCAGACTTTTTTGTAGGTAATAATGAGTACTTCAATCATGTATTACACATTTTTTATATATCATCAATAATTTTCTCAGCGCACGCCAAGGAATGAATTTTATAAGCTAAACTAGCTGACCCCGCAAACTTTGTTTTGCCATAAAAACACCAAACATTCACCTACCCTACCCTACCTACCCTACCCTACTCTACCCTGCCCTACCCTAACCTACCTACCCTACCGGGTCTAAGGGGTATGAAAAATAGATGTTGGCCGATTCTCAGACCTACTCAATATGCTCACAAAATTTCATGAGAATCGGTCAAGCCGTTTCGGAGGACTACGGGAACAAACATTGTGACACGAGAATTTTATATATAAGATTTTGCTACTTTGGGTTACATTATTGCAATCTTTATAATGATATCAAAATTATTTGAAAGCAAATTATAGCCTACATGTCACTCAGAAATAATGTAGGTTTATACTGGTGAAAGAATTTTCAAATACGGTTCAGTAAATCCAGAGATTACCCCCTACAAACTCACAAACTTTACTTCTTTATAAAATTAGTATAGATTTATGGCAACGAAATTATTATCTTGTGTACACTTCTACTACTGTCAACACTATAATATTCACAGCGGATCTTTGTGTCTCTGAAGTTGGCTCTGTCAACTATTTAAGTAAGCGAGTGAAAGAGACAATTATACATTGCTATCTTCACTTTCAATATTGACACAAAATAGCTACTGCGCAGGGTCTTGCAGCTAATTCAGAGACACAAAGATCCGTTGTGAATATATATTATAAATAGGAATGATTTGATTGTTTGTAATGGATAAACTCAAAAACTTCTAAAACGATTTAGAAAATTCTTTTATTAGTAGAAAGCTACATTATTCCTGTGTGAAAATGCTATTTTTATCCCGAAAACAGGTACTGTGGGGTGGGCAGCGGGACCGAAGGCGCGGGGGATAAAGCTAGTCTTTGATAAAAAATTATCTGACAGAAGATAATAAGACTTGTCAGGACTTGATCAAAGTTTTCCACAGGATCGCCCGGTTAAGCAGTAGCCAATCACTTGGATTGACCTGCGAGAGGCCACAAAAAAAGAAACTTGGTCAAGCTTAGTAATAGCTCTATGGTGGCGTGCACGGTGAAGGCACGGTACGCTCCGGCCGCGTCTTGTCTACTGTTGTCTGTGTAACATACCTGGTACCTGGTACGTGGTCTGCTTGTCTCTGTCTAGCAGCTGCGTAGTCCTGGTAGCGTGCACGGTGAAGGCGCGGTACGCTCCGGCCGCGTCTTGTCTACTGTTGTCTGTGTAACATACCTGGTACGTGGTCTGCTTGTCTCTGTCTAGCGGCTGCGTAGTTCTGAGCGCTCCGCTGGTGGCGTGCACGGTGAAGGCGAGGTACGCTCCGGCCGCGTCTTGTCTACTGTTGTCTGTGTAACATACCTGGTACGTGGTCTGCTTGTCTCTGTCTAGCGGCTGCGTAGTTCTGAGCGCTCCGCTGGTGGCGTGCACGGTGAAGGCGAGGTACGCTCCGGCCGCGTCTTGTCTACTGTTGTCTGTGTAACATACCTGGTACGTGGTCTGCTTGTCTCTGTCTAGCAGCTGCGTAGTTCTGAGCGCGCCGCTGGTGACGTGCACGGTGAAGGCGCGGTACGCTCCGGCCGCGTCTTGTCTACTGTTGTCTGTGTAACATACCTGGTACGTGGTCTGCTTGTCTCTGTTTAGCGACTGCGTAGTTCTGAGCGCGCCGCTGGTGGCGTGCACGGTGAAGGCGCGGTACGCTCCGGCCGCGTCTTGTCTACTGTTGTCTGTGTAACATACCTGGTACGTGGTCTGCTTGTCTCTGTCTAGCGGCTGCGTAGTTCTGAGCGCGCCGCTAGTGGCGTGCACGGTGAAGGCGAGGTACACTCCGGCCGCGTCTTGTCTACTGTTGTCTGTGTAACATACCTGGTACGTGGTCTGCTTGTCTCTGTCTAGCGGCTGCGTAGTTTTGAGCGCGCCACTGGTGGCGTGCACGGTGAAGGCGAGGTACGCTCCGGCCGCGTCTTGTCTACTGTTGTCTGTGTAACATACCTGGTACGTGGTCTGCTTGTCTCTGTCTAGCGGCTGCGTAGTTCTGAGCGCGCCGCTGGTGGCGTGCACGGTGAAGGCGAGGTACACTCCGGCCGCGTCTTGTCTACTGTTGTCTGTGTAACATACCTGGTACGTGGTCTGCTTGTCTCTGTCTAGCGGCTGCGTAGTCCTGAGCGCGCCACTCGTGGCGTGTACGGTGAAGGCGCGGTACGCTCCGGCCGCGTCTTGTCGTACGCGGTATCGTACGGCTCCGTTCGGACCAATATCGGCGTCTATTGCTCGGACTTCGACTACGGTTGTGCCTATTGTTGCGTTCTAGGAAGAAATTATTCATGAGTTGACAAAGGAATATTCAGGTATTTTTTCATAGTATGAATGGTTTTAGCTGTAGAAGTAGGGACACGGTATCGAATAGAAAGTATCGATACTGTACTCATAAAAGTATCGATACTTCAAGTTATCGAGTACTTTTCTTAGGGCCCCTAATGCGCATAGAGCATAAGTCAATATCAGTCAGTAAATAACGTCAGTTTAACTTCAGTACTTCTGCAGGACATGAAAAAACAAATTGTATTGGTACACAAATTTAATATAATAATAGAAAAAGTCAACTAAAAAATCAAAAAAAAAAAACCCATTCCTCCTCCTTTGAGTGAACTAAATGGCGTTGCCATAACCATATACATAAGCCGTAAGGTCGCAGGTTTTAAATGGGTAATTTTTAAGATTACTCATTTAAAACTTAATTTCTTATTCGATTCGATACCTGCCAAAAAGTACTCATTGAGTAAAAGTATCGATTGCAAAGTCTCGAGTACAAAAGCATCGGTTTCAAATGGAAATGTACTCGATACCACAAAGTATCGATACTTTTTTCGTGTCCCTATGTAGAAGCTGTTGGTCTGTCTAAATAAAGAGCAGATTATATTAAAGACAAGATCAAGGTTTGATGAAGTGTCTTTAATTTTCCTAATATTAGAGTCATCCTAGCCAGCAAATAATGATTCTAGTACTGGATACCAGTTATGATTATTACAGTATCTCTTAAATTCTTATTAGGATATTAAAAAATACAAAACACTTACCTCAGGTACTTTGATAGTGACATTCTGAGGCGGATGCACGAAAACGGGCGCGTGATCGTTGTAATCTGTCACACACAATCTCAGCTCTCCTCTGACCACATTGGGGGGGATGCCCAGGTCTCTAGCTTCAACAACCAGTGTATAGTTGCCGAAGCGATCCTTGAGCGACTGCCGAGCGAACAAACGACCAGTGTTCGCATCGCCACCAACTTGCTCGAAGCGAAATAGATCTGATGGAAAATATATTGTTTAGTGAGGAGTAAATGGGAATTTGTGGTGATATCGTTGGCTTTGAAGTATCAGTCATAAATAGTTTTGGTAACTTGGAATCATCGTAGGACGAAAAAAGTGTTGGTAAAAGAAGAGGAATCGAAAAATCGATCGTAAAATGAACGGAGTGCAGCAGCCGAGTTGCGTAAGTGAATACGGCAAAGGAAACAGTTTGGAACCTTCAAAGAGTTAGAATAATTTCTTTCTACTTTTTCGGTATTGCGAAACTAATTTGGAAAGAGTACGATCATCCTCCTGATGATTTATTGCCAAATAATTAGGACATAATTTAATTTTGTTTTACTTACAACTATTGGTCTTCTAATGTTTTTAATTAAAAATGTATAATGGTTCCTTATAACTGAAAAAAATAATTATTATTTACAATCAATTCTACATCAAAATATTGGTCATGGAAAGATTCATCTCCTTTCCTTTTCAGAGTGTAATATGCAATAAGTAAAGTCGTTTTTGTGAAGGTTCCAAACTGTTTCCTTTGCCGAACTCACTTACGCAATTCGGCTGCAGCTCTTTAGGTGACGATAAATTATTAAATTATAAGTGACTTTACGTTACCTGTCATACTGTATGGATCAGAATGTTGGGTAGTGAAAAAGATGTATGAAAGGAGATTGCATGTAGCAGAGATGATAATGTTGAGATGGATGTGCGGCGTGACGAGATTGGATAAAGTGAGAAATGAGTATATTAGAGGCAGATTGAATGTGGCGCCAGTGACAGAAAAGTTGAAGGGAAACCGTTTGTTACTAAAAGAGTTATGAATATAAATGTTGATGGATGGAGAGGAAGAGGAAGGCTAAATAAAAGATAGATGGACTGTGTGAGGAGTGATATGAAGGAAAAGGGAGTCAGTAATAGCGTGACGGGGGACAGAACGGTATGGAAGAAGAAAACGTGTTGCGCCGACCCCAAGTAACATGGGATAAGGGCAGGAAGATAATGAAGTGACTTTACGCTATCTAATCTTCCGTGTAAGTGATTTCTAATGAACTTAAGGATGGAATGGAGTCAATGGATTTCCAGATATCAAAATCAAATCATTTATTCGTAACCTGAAAAAGGCACAGTCGTCTGTGATGGATGGTCTAGCCATCATGACCATATTGTTTTCCCAGCATGACGAAATGGCGAAAAAATTTGAATAGAATGAGGTTTTCATACCATGCCCCTTCCCTCCAACTAAATGGAACTGCACTCGTCCATTGTGTGCGGATTTGTCATCCGCATCGGTGGCTCATACTGACACGATATATAGTATCGATATATAGTTTTGGAACTCCATTATAAACTCTACATAGTTATAAATAACAAACAATAGTATCATACCATGTCTTTTCCGTCCAACTAAATGGAACTGCATTCGTCCATTGGGCGCGGCGTTATCATCTGCATCAGTCGCTGACACAGACACGATGGGTTCCCGATAGTTTTGGAACTCCATTATAAACTATAGTTATAACTAACAAACAATAGTATCATACCATGTCCTTTTCCTCCAACTAAATGGAACTGCACTCGTCCATTGGGTGCGGAGTTGTCATCCGCATCGGTCGCTGATACAGACACGATGGGTTCCCGATAGTTGTGGAACTCTGTTATCGTGGTGCAGTCTGATGGAACGTGGAGAATTGGAGGGTTGTCGTTCACGTCTTCAATGTGGACACTGAGAAATGGAACGGTGTTCAAAATGGAGAAAGATGTGGTAATTTATACTTAGCTAGTTTTTTGCCAGTTAAAACTAACACTCTCACAAGCATCAGCTATGTGAGAGTGCTTGAAATTTTAATACAATTTAGTTCATAGCGTAGAAATAAATTGACAGTCTATCACCACAAGTATGTACTTGATAGGTTTCTGTACCATTTTTCTAGAGCTCATCGAAAGGATGGAACCTAATCTTATTATAATCTAGCCTTGTATACATATCGACTAATAATAGAAATTTAATAAAATTATAACCTAACTAAACTATTAAATAGACTTGATAGGTGAATAGTAGAATTTTTTTAGTCATAGGATGCTAAGGCATGGTTCTGACAAGACAATACAAGACAAAAATTATTTATTTCAACTAGGCAATTAAGCTTCACTTTTGGACGGCAAAAATATAAATTTTAAGTTAATAATAATTGATTCTGCCGATCATTCGGCAAAGTTGTTGTTATGGAGAAGAACGGACAAGAAACTCCTACTTACTCTATAAAAAAAAAAAAATTACATACATCATAAATTCATATACGTGAGGAAGATGCACCCAGCACTACCATACTACATATATAAAGCACTAACAATTAAATTCCTTTACTTGATAAATAGGAACATGGTTCTCACATACTTACAAATATTGCAAACATAGGTAAATTACTTTTCAACACACTTGCTCATAAAGTGGCTCTAATTTCACCGCAACTAGGCACATAATGACACCTGTTATCAAACTGTGACTTTTTCATTACTATTATTCACAAGTGAGATAAAGAGTCTTTTTTTAATTTATTGGTTGAGTTGCTTTGTTCTTAAAAAAGTTTCGATACAAAAAAGATCGTGCTCAATAGTACAAATGTAACACATTTCATGCAACTTCGTATTTAAATAGATAATTTCAACTTGTACGTGTTTAATAAATACAACTTTCACTTAAATATAACTTTTGTTTTTGTCTGTAATAAAGAAAACTTGAAATTCCCCATTTTGTACGTGGCTAAAACGCTATTCGCGAAAAGCCAAAAAAAAATAACTCATTATTTTTAGTCTATGGCCGATCGCTATGGTAGTAACTATTTAGTAATCTGTGGCCATGGTTAGATGCGCGCGCATAGGAAAACTGATTAATTTTGCCCGACATTCCGAAAAAAAAATCACAATTCGTTTTCACTGTTGGAAATGATTTTTAGTATTATTTTCTTCACAAGTGTGTTGAAAAACGTCGTATGATACACGTGTGTATTGATGATTACCGTCCTCGGCTCTCTTAAGACCCTCACCTAACGGCTCGGGTCTCAATGGCGCCTCAGCGGTAATCACCAACATTACACACTTGTACCATAATGTACTATAATTCAACAACAACGGAACAGAGTCAATTTCCTAAACAAAAATCGTAGAAAAAAAAAACATTACTATAATTATTATGAATATAATACAAATGAACCAGTTTAATTTTGTTTACACTAAAAATTGCCCTATGGGGCAACCAGCATGTTGCTAAGCATTCTTATCTTGAATATAATCATCTAATTTGTAGTATGCTTGTTTACAAAGTGTGCTTTTAACGATAGTTTTAAATTTTCTTTCATTTAGTTTTAATATCTCACAAGGTATTTTTTTTTTGTTATGGAATTTAACACAGTACCCCATGAAAGATGTGCGTACTTTAGTTAATCTATAAGATGGTTGATCTAACTTATCTATATTTCTAGTATTACAATTGTGTATATCACTAACTTTACCAAAGAATTTTATATTTTTCCTTACATACATAATATTTTCATAAATTAATTGGCAAGAAAATGTCATAAATTAATCTTTTTAAATAGCTCCCTAAGAGATTTTCGGTGTATTAACTTATATATGGCTCTGACAGCTCTCTTTTGCAATATATATATTGATTCAATGACAGCCGCCCTACCCCACAGTAGAATACCGTATGACATAATGCTGTGAAAGTAACTAAAATTTACCAAACGCGCGGTTTCCACATCCGTTAACTGTCTTATCTATCTAATAGTAGAGGAGACGTGGAAGTTCGACCTTCACCCATCAGATAACTGGATGAGACATAGTTTTTATCAAATATAATTTATTAACAAACATGCTTATGATAACTTGCCTATCGAAAAGTTTACATAGCTATTTTTTATTGAATTAATTTTAATCAATTTTCTTTTGATAATCGAATGAATTTAATCTCAACTGATAGTTTTTAACACACAGAATAAGCCTAGGTAGGCTTGCCTACTTATTTATATGCATGGCTACCTGGCAAGCAGATGTGAACAGGTAAGTAAATATAGATAACTACACCGATTTGTTAACCAATCGAAATTGATATCATAAGTAAGATATTTTAATTACCAAACCAATCGCATAGGCTTGCCTGCAAAAAATCGTACATAAAATATTACTGCCAAGTTATATAGTTTTAGAATTGGGGCTATTTGATAGATGCGAGAGAGAAAGTAGAGGGTCCGAGGTCCGTGTGACAGAACAGGACACAACATGCAGCTGCACGTTACCTGACCGTTGAATGTAAATTGAATTGATGAAAGAAAATTGATTAAAATTAATTCAATTAAAAATAGCTATGAAAACTTTCGGTAGGCAAGTTATCACGCATGTTTGTTAATAAATTATATTTGATAAAAAATATGTCTCATCCAGTTATCTAATGGGTGAAGATCGATCTTCTACGTCTCTTATGCTAAAATTGCATAAGCGGCTGCGCTCAGCCGACCCGCAAGAGATGTTATGTGAGGCCCCCATTGTAATTTGTTGTCTAAAACTCTAGAGTGATTCTGTGTCTCTCAGTCTGTGCATTAGGTAATTTCGGACTCTGTGACTTTAGCTAAGGGTAAGGGTACATTGCAGTGTCGTATTGTTACGCTGGATAACTGGATAAACTAATCAAACGCCTATGTTCAGGCCTACATCATTTTACGACACAAAAAATTAAGGTGAATCCGGCTATTGTTTGTTTTGGAGAAATTGCTATGCCGTTACTTACGAATCACAAGCGAAGCGTGACTATATTGTTACAGATATTTGGTTTTCTTTCAAATATTTTCTCCGCAAGCGAAAGGTAGTTACTCCACCATTTGTAATCTCATTTGTAAATAATGACAAAAGATATTGCAGACCAACGTTATTTCGGGCGGGTATGTTATCACATAATTATGTTATCTTTGCCGGACGTTCCAAAAATGTACGTTAAATGACAATTATTACAGAAGCCTAAAATATTTATAAAAATAAAATTGGCTTATTCAAATTCCTATGTTATTTCTAAGTTTATCTTGGACATCGCAGGCAACGGTGTAAGAAAACATCGTGAGGATGTAAGTCTGAAATAGTCAAGTCAGAGGCCTGTGGGGTTTCCTTGAGGCGGCTTAATTAACTCTTGACACCAGAGTTGGCCACATCCACACACGAAAAGAAGAAGACAGATAAATAAATATAACATCATGCCGGTGTTCCCCGTAGGGTTGGGCAGAGATGCACTTGTAGAACACCCACATTTCTCCAGATAAATAAGGTTATAATTACTCACACAATTTGCTTGAAAGCATTACGACTCTCCCCGCTGAGGTATCCAAACTGGTAGTTGTCCCAGGCTTCTATGACCAGGTTGTATGTAGCTTGAGTCTCCCGGTCCAGCCAATCAGACACAGTTAGAGCTCCAGTGTCTGCGTTTATCAGAAACTTGCCCTGCGAAGTGAGTTTTTGATAGAACCATTTCTTATTTCTAAGTATTACAGCCTTTTAATTTTAATGATATTGTTACAAGATCAGGCAATGCTATCTAGTGACGAAAGGAAGAATTAATAGTAGCTAGTAACTCCATCTAGTAACGAATAGTGTAGTAGTAATTATTTATGTATTTTATTAGTTAGATAGTTTATTAGTATCTGATTTTAATTATTTTTCATTTTATTTTATTTTTGTACTCCCACTACTGTTGTGTCCTTTTTAACCCAAAGGTTGACTGGTAGAGAATGCCTTGCTGCATTAAGTCCGCCTATGTCTCACCATTGTACATGAAGTTTAAATAAATAAATAAATAGTGGAACTAATCTTCTCGAAAGCTCACGTCGCATAGAATTTTCTAGAATGTTCGAGCGGAACAATGGGTTCGAAAATCGATTGTTCTGGCAGATTCTCGAAGTATCTAGAACAATATGGAACGTTCTAGAAACATCTTCCGTGCTATATAAAGAGCGGAAACAGTGCGAAGATGTTTAAGAAGTGTTTTAGTAATAAAGAGTGATTAATTAAAGTCTGTTGTTTCAATAATTTATCCCTGAACCCCTGCTCGTAACAATAGTCTCATTTAGCTGAGATCTCTGTTTTAAAATCACCCCAATCTGTTTAAATTGAATTGGTAATGAAATTTATGGTTTATTTTAGAATAAATGCCTTGCTGCATTAAGTCCGCCTATGTATCACCGTTATACATGAAATTTAAATAAATAAATATATTCAAAGTTGATGAAAAGCAAAACATTTAAAGATATGTGCATTTCATCTTTTTAACCGACTTCCCAAAAAGGAGGAGGTTCTATGTTCGACATTATGTTTGTTCTTTTTTTTTTGTTCACCGATATCTCCGTCAATTGTGGACCGATTTAAAAAAAACTTTTTTTGTTTGAAAAAGTAAGTTTCGAAATTGGTCCCATTTTAACTTGGTGAAGATCTGATGAAGAACTTCAGAGATATACAACAGAACTCTTCATTAAATAACGGCAAATCTTTCGGGATTGCTGCAATCGCATGCCTGTTTATTGTTTATATCATTTCATAACATAATATCACGCCAGTACGCTCTTAAGGGGTACGCAGATCTCTCATTTCACCGGTTATGTTCAAGTTTCATGAAATCTATTCTGGCGTCGCGACCTTACTAACTTGCCTATTACGTAGGTACAACTAAAAAGTGAAAAATAAAAGTCGGTAGTATTTTTTTGCAAAAAAGTTTTTTATGAAATGACCGTAGCTACATTTCTTGGTACGTTTTAGTTTTTATGGTATCGTTCACGCATCGTGAACAATATAATGACTCCTTAGCAAATTATAATAATTACAACTTGAATTATCTTGGAAAGAGGCAGCTGTCTGTATGTTTCTATGTAAGTTAGTTTTTTGATATCGGACAGTTTTTTTTTATAGGCTCGTGCTTGGCTACTATCTCACCAGATGGTAAGCGACGATGTGGTCGACGGTGTAACACCCTTGCCTAGAAGAAACCTATTCACTCTTGACTTAAAAACCCCCGAGGTCGAGGTTCGGGAAACACAGACTCCGGCAGGGAATTCCACTCCTTAGCTGTACGCATAATGAAAGTATTTTCAAAACGTTTAGTGCGTATGGGTGGGATGTCCACCATGTATCGATAGCGCATCGCCGTACGTCTGGTAGTCCGATGTTGGAACGGGCTATGCGGAATTAGATCATACAATTCCATCGCACACTCCCCGAAATGCCACCGATAAAAAAACCCACAAGCTGGCAACTCGGCGACGATGTTCAAGGCTCTGGAGCTTTGACTCAACCAGTGCCTCAATGCCAATGAGCCTCTTGGTCCGTTTTTCGATCGACTCTAGTTAATCAAGCTGGTACTTTTCTTTTTTTTTACTTTCTATCCGTATTTCCTGATAGCTATAACCTGAGGAGTCTATAATTCAAGAGTGTAGAAATAACTTCTAGTAAAGCGTGCTCCATCATTGTGTTACATCAGGTAAGATAAGAGGTCAATAGCCTACCATTAGTAAAAATCCGGCCAAGTGCGAATCTAAAACTCGCGCACGAAGGGTTCCGTACCACTATCGCAAAAAACGGCAAAAACATCACGTTTGTTGTATGGGAGCTCCGCCCCAGTTAAATATTTATTTTATTCTGTTTTTAGTATTTTATGTTATAGCGGCAACAGAAATACATCATCTGTGAAAATTTCAACTGTCAAGCTATCCCGGTTCATGAGATACAGCCTGCAGACAGAGAGTGGAGTCTTAGTAATAGGGTTCCGTTTTTACCCTTTTTGGGTACGGAACCCTAAAAAATGGATTGTAATGACTAAAGATCATCATAATTATTACTTTATAACAACATTCTTAAATATAAGTTATTAAGCTGACATGGTCACAATCATTGGAATTAATATTTGTTTTGGGATATTCACTAATAACTTTTTTTTTTGTTTTTTTTTTTAATATCCTTCTCTCAACCAAAAACAAAATAAACATGGTAAATATCCCGAAACAAATATTAATTCTAAGATTCTTAAAGCCAATTTTTGCCCAATCTTACCTGTGTAGACATCCTATCGAGTAGGTAGGTAATTTTCCCGAACTCTCCCGAATCTGCGTCTCTTGCCAGAATATTAGCGATGGTGGTGCCCGGTTCTACGTCCTCTAGAACTCGATACTCGAACGCAGAAGACTCGAATATCGGATTGTTGTCGTTTTCGTCTAACACCTGAAATTAATCTTATTTGTTTATTTAAATTAAGTACAATCACATCACAAACATAACACATTAACAGTATATGAAAAAATGCGACTTTTTTCTCAATGGTGGGCGATTTGGTAGTAAACCAGCAATCAAAACAATTTTTAAGAATTTATCTAGTCTGGAGTGAGAAAAACTTCAAATAATCATAACAATGTGGAATAACCCGAATTGGGACAGTATAGGCTAACTTCTATAAAATATTATTTCCCAATATTTTAGCTTATCGTGTCATCCAAACTAAAAAGTGTATGCTAAAGGAGATTGCCCATACACAGACCCCTTATGAGATATCGTGACTGCGATTTCAATATTATCCAAAAATAGGATTTATATCTTGTGTATTTTTCCATCCGTGTCCTTTACTTCATATGTACAGATAGCAACATATCAGGTTCCTTCACTTGGACATTCGTATGCACCTTATTGCATTGTAATAAGGGTTCATTTCAAGAACAGAAACATCTTTATATCTCGTGAACCCCGCAAAATAAATAAACAATGTTTTCTAATTATGAATATAACGTGTTTTGTCTAAAATATACAACCAAATTCATCAAGATACAACCATTTTTTCAAAGGGGCCCAAATTCCCTTACAAAATGGGCATTCTCTTTTCATCTTAATCGCTTGACGATAACTGCTTTACAGTTGAAAGATTTGACACGTAAATCCTTATCATTAAGCCCAAGGAGCAACTTCCCCTCGGTCATGAACTGGAGTGGCCTGTGTGGAAGGCACTGAATCGGTTCGCACACAAGTAGTCCGCTGCAAATATGAGTTGGCAAAATGGGAGATTATTAGTCTATTGTACACTGGGTGCGATTGCAGTGCTCCTGTACAGACTATGCCTCACTTGCTGGAGTGTCCCGACTATCCATTCACTTGCACCTTGGATGACCTGTATAATGTCTTTGTTGCTGCAATAAACGTGGCCACCTACTGGGCCCAAATAGTTTGATCGAATGTACCATCGAAACGAAAAAGAAAGACCCGAACATACATACACACTCCACACACATCTTCACTCTCACCCCCACACTCACATCCACTTGCACGCACACTCACATGACACACACACTAAAACACACCCACACCCCACAACACAACACACAATCACAATCATTCTTAAATCCTTTTCCTGTTATCAAATAATTTCCTTATTAGTGTTAATTACTTCCCTCAAACTTACTTTTTTTTTCCCTCTTGCATTGTAAATTTATAAGCATTCAAATTATATTTTGAATTGTTTTTGGGTATAATGAGAAAGAAACATTTTTATTTGCCTGGTTTATTTTTGTACTAAGAATGGTCCTATATCTTGGTAAATTGTTTAAAAGAATTTAAATTATTAATTATATAAAAATGAATCGCAAAATGTGTTGGTAAGCGCATAACTCAACAACGCCTAGACCAATTTGGCCAATTTTTTTTTATATTTTCTTTGAAGTTCAAAGATGGTTTTTACGGCGAGAAAAATTCGAATAATTGCTGGAAAAACTTTAAAAACAGCTCTTTTCTTTTTCCCATACAAACGTTTTCTAACTAAAACGAGCTTTATTGCTATTGTATAAAGTTCATATTGAATTACAAGCACTCAGGGTAGGGTAGGTAGGGTAGGGAGGGTAGGGTAGGGTAGGGTAGGGTAGGGTAGGTAGGGTAGGTAGGGTAGGCTAGGTAGGGTAGGCTGGGTAGGGTAGGTAGAGTTGGGTAGATAGTGTTAGGTAGGGTAGATGAATGTTTGGTGTTTTTATGGCAAAACAAAGTTTGCCGGGTCAGCTAGTTAATTATAAAACTGTATTAATCTTTCTGGCTCTAATGTACAACTAATATTATGTGAGTACAAAATGAGGGTGGACGCTGATATCTATATTACAAGATAATAAGTTATCTTAGCTTAGTTGAGACTCGAACATGTTAAATATTGTGTATTTATTTATTTTATACATACATTGCAAGTTAATAAAAAGCTTGTAAAACACGAGGAGTCTACAACCCTCAAGAAGATATTGGCCTCTGCCTAAGCCATCACATGTTATGTATATTCCATGTTTTGATTTTTGCAGTGTTGACTACTGAATCAGCATTCTATTTATGTTTTATAATACTGTTGTTTTCCTCATACATTACATGAATAGGTTTAACAATAGGAATGTGTCATTAATTACTGACGTATTCAATTAAAAATATAACATTACATAGTAAATTCTGATTAAATACTTATACCACATATAATATAATAATAGCATACTCCTTTAAAAAGAAATCGTGCCGACGTAACTATCGTATTTCGACGGACTTTTATCAGCTGTGATTGGTTGAATGAATTTTCAACAGCCAATCACATCAGATAACGCGTGCTTGACAATTTGTCACATTAATTCTGAGATAATTTAAAAGTAGAACGCGGTCGATTCTCTCCCAATAGTCCAGGAAAAATAGGGGTTTCATCTCGGAATGAGAGATAGTCAGCTATAAATTTGTATATACCTTTATTTTGACACCCTAAAACTCGTCTCAAAACCTGCTTATCGTAGACGTAGGCGACTACAGATATTCCAAGTTCAAAGGTAAAAAAAGCGATTTTTATTATTTTATGCCGTTTTAAATTTCTGAAGCATTCCGATTCACAAATTTAAAACGGTGTCATCTATTGGAATGAATTTGAAATGATACGTTCAAATAGTTTTTGAAATGTGAATTAAGAGCCCATATTCCATAATTGTATGCTTAGGACTGTTGATTAAACAAGAAAATACAATTTTTATGATCAATTCTAGAAAATGGTAATTTTACACAAAATTCAATAACAAATCGATGTATATCGCGCCATCTAGTGACATTTATTTCAACAAAATTTTCTTTCCTACCGTCGGGTCCCCGTGTTAATACCTACTGAGGCTATCTTGGGAATCTAGACACAAAGATGATGAGCAGCTACGATTGTGGCCGTTAGACCGATGAAGCAGTTGAAAACATAACGTCTGATCTGTTTCCCTGAAGAATTAAGCGAAGGTGAAGGTATGGTAGATTCACATTTCGACAGTTATGTTTAGGTCTTATTTACGTGAGCGAGCCACTGCCAGCAACCTGGAAGAAATCCGTACTCCCGGCTGAGTCATTTTATTTATTTATTATCTATGCACCCAGCTTGATCAGCCTCGCTCCCGTCTCCCGCATCTGCCTACCCTACCATTTTTTTTTCTAGGGTATTTCTTCCGCGGAGAATCTTAACACTGCCACTGAGAAAATGACGTCAAATGCACAACGCCATCTATCGAATTGGAGTTCAACTGTCCGAATATCATAATTGCGTGTTTTGTGATATTTTACTTCTTGAACTCTTTAAATTCACTTATCTTTCGATAGAGTGAACCGATTGCGATAAAACAAACACTCAGTAATACTTTAAAAACCGGCCAAGTGCGGACTCGCGCACGAAGGGTTCCGTACCATAATCACAAAAAAAACGGCAAAAAACACGTTTTTTGTATGGGAGCCCGCCTTATATAATTATTTTATTCTGTTTTTAGTATTTGTTGTTATAGCGGCAACAGAAATACATCATCTGTGAAAATTTCAACTGTCTAGCTATCACGGTTCATGACATACAGCCTGGTGACAGACAGACAGACTGACAGACAGACAGACGGACCGCGGAGTCTTAGTAATAGGGTCCCGTTTTTACCCTTTGGATACGGAACCCTAAAAACGCACAATGTTTTATGTATAAAAGTTATCTACATTGGTTTCGTACATTTTATGTGATGTGTGCACAACTAAACAGACCAACAGACAAAACATCCAAAAAAACTGGCAATGGGTTCTGTTGGTTATCCTATAACACTGGCTATTTTTTGGAAATATTTTCGATGTACAATAATGACCTTTCTACATATTTATTTTATGTATTGATTAATTGATATAACCCTGAATAGAGACCTAATGGAAATACCCAAAATAGCCTTTTAACTGTAGTGGTCGAGCATAGTGAAAACACCACGCTAAATAAAATGCTATAATATTTACCTGAATAAACAAGTCGACAACTGAATACCGGGGCGGCACACCGCTGTCCACTCCTTTGACGGTGAGGTTGATCCAAGGATACAGTTCATGGTCTATCTTGCTTGCTACAACGACATCACCCGTTTTGCTGTCCATGTGAACTAGGTTTAGAAGTTCTTCGCGGCCTGTTGTAACAATATGAAATTTTATAAGCATGCCTTCTAAAGTCTCATATAGGTATTGCCGACAAGAATTCGGCAGTTCAAGCCCATGCGATGTGTATTGACGTAAATATGAATATTTACATGGTGTGTTAATTGGCCAGGTTTGAGATAAAAGGGGAAAGAGACTCAGAGAACCGAAGGACAATAGGGAATATTTCCTAGGTAGAAAAATGATAATTTTGTTTGGTCCGTCAGTGAGATTATCAAAGAATATTGGACTAGTATTATTTGCTAAAACAAATAAATAAAAATTGACAATGATAAAGCGCATCAAAATTCAGGAATGGGGGCTTGTGACATCACTTTGTCAGTATATAAAGTGTAGCACACCGTTGTAATTTTTTTGTTTATTAAGAAAAAAATACGTGTGCACTGTTTTTAGGTTATCTAACTGACGGAGTGAATATAATTTTTTTGTCAACTACCCTATTCGAAAGTCTGGTAACCATTGTTACCAGCGGGGTAGTGTTTTACCCTATAACTGGGTTTTGGAGGTCAGATGTGCCGTCACTCGTGTCGTTGGGGTCCTGAATCTGAATTTACATGGCAGAGCCACTAACATGATTCCCCATAATAAGACTTGAAACTTAAAGAGTTTAAAAGGTCCCTTGAAAGCTAGTCAAAAGCCTGTTCACGAAAAAGATTGGTTGTCAAAAGGCTTCTGATTTCCTGTAAGGACTCTCAAAGATCTAAAAATGACAGCCAGGACTAACAGACTAACTCTGACTATGACTAATAAATACTATAAAATATATTCCATCATTATCATCATTTCAGCCAAAAAAACGTCCACTGCTTGACATAGGCCTCCCCGAAGCGTCGTCATACTGATCGGTCCTTGCGTCTCGCATCCACCGGACTCCTTCATCCTTGACCAGCAGCCTAATTGCGCAAATAAATTCGGCCAGGCACAGGGTTTGACCGCCATCAATCGACCAATCGTGCGGCGATGCGCCATCTGTACATGGTGGACATCCCACCTATACGCACTAAACGTTTTAAGAATAATTTTATTATGCGTACAGCTAAGGAGTGGAATTCCCTGCCGGAGTCTGTGTTTCCCGATAGCTACAATCTAGGGGTCTTTAAATCAAGAGTGAATAGGTTATTTCTAGACAAGCGTGCTATACCGTCGAACACATCATCGCTTACCATCAGGTGTGATAGTGGTCAAGCCCGAGCCTATATTAAAGTAAACAAAACAAAAAAAAAACAAAACCACATGCGAGATGAGAGACGCTATGTGGATTTCCGTCTTTGTGATTGGTCGATTAATGGCGGTCAAACCCTGTGCCTTGCCGAATTCAATTGCGCAATTAGGGTCGGTGCACATCTGACGGAAGATGCGTCGAGCGTAGTCAGCTAAGTACAGTAAACGCACTAACGTATCATCGGTTGAGTGTTTTTCTATACATTTGTCTGTTCTGGCGTTACGCGACCGATAATACGCGACGCATGTTCCGTCAGATATGAACCTTCCCTTAGGCTGCAGGTCATCGTTCTACCTAGAGGTACGCCTTCCAACGCTGCGTATTCCGGTACAACAAGAGGTACAAAAGATACTTGCCTTCAACAAAATAATTCATACTCTTATTCTTGTCAGCATCATCAGCAATCACGGTAGCAATATTCACGCCGTTCTTCGAGTTCTCAGTAATGGACGTCTTATAAAGCGGTTTTCTGAACACCGGGTTGTTATCATTCTCATCATCGACGATTATCGTGAGGGTCGCTGATGCAGTCTGAGGCGGACCTCCATCGATAGCAGCCATGTCTTCTACTGTTATCACTAGTTTCACCATTTCGAGTTTTTCTCGGTCTAGAAGTCTGGTGAGAAAACATGGCGGTTTTATGAATGTATTATTTTCGTGTGTCGTGAAACTTAATTATGACTTACGAGGCGAAGTGTATTTATTTTGGTAAATAGAATGGTTCCAGGGGGGTGACCATAAGCTCTTAGAGAAAGGTTATTTTGAGTGTGCGTAAGGGACAGATGTATAAGACTTGTATACATCTGTCCATTTTTTACAGTTGAACTATGATAGTTTTGACACGTCAGGGTAAGGGGGCTGGGAGTGACCATAAGCTCTTGTAGAGTAAGATTATTTTGAGTGTTTAAGGGACAGATGTATAAGACTTGTATACATCAGTCCCTTTTTTACAGTCGAACTATGATAGTTTTGACACGTCAGGGTAAGGGGGCTGGGGGTGACCATAAGCTCTTGTAGAGTAAGATTATTTTGAGTGTGTAAGGGACAGATGTATAAAACTTGTATACAACTGTCCCTTTTTTACAGTCGAACTATGATAGTTTTGACACGTCAGGGTAAGGGGGCTGGGGGTGTCCATAAGCTCTTGTAGAGCAAGGTTATTTTGAGTGTGTGTAAGGGACATGCCCCTTTAAACTACTGAGATTTTCTATAGTGGCCACCTTCACCAACTTTACGTTATATAAGGCGGCACACTATACCAGGCAACCCCTTACGAGGCGTCTGGGACCATCTTCGGTAGGTCACGCCTCCGAGAGCACTCGCCCCTGGTACTCAAGAGAAAATGTGAGTCGCATCGTGATTACTCACTACCATTTATCCAGAATGGTACCGGAGCTGTAAAGCCGCTCACAGCACGCCAGCACTAAGCGCCTGTGTAAGGGACAGATGTATATGACTTGTATATATCTGTTCCTTACGCAAACTCTAAATAAGCTTACTCTAAGACAATCTAAGAGCTTATGGTCAACCCCCTGACGTATAAACGTAAATAAAATAAAAGGACTTTATAATAATCGTATAAAGATTATGAGCAATAACCAACATTTGCTGTTTTCAGATACAAAAAAGTTCATGTTTGAGTTTCTCAAAATATTTCATATGGAAATCTGTAGTCACCGCTAATTTATTTCATACGAGAATCATATAGTCGCCCCTAATTTGTTTCATAGGTATTTGAATCTTGTAGTCGCCGATAAGAAGCCTACAGGATACGATTGGATGGCATAATCTAAACTTAGGACCGTACAGAACCCATTGGGTGAGTTCTATAAGATTTTCCAAAACCAATAAATGACTTTAAGTATTTCAGAATGAATAACAACATGTATATTTACCTGACCACCTTCAGAGTCCCATCCACTGCGTTCAGATCCCATAAAGACAGATAATCATACTCGGTAATAGATATAGGGATGCCATCTTCATCTCTGGCAACACTGCCAGTCTTGTCTATGGCGTAGCGCAACACTGGTTGGTCGTCGGGATCGTGGGCAGCTGCACGGTATATTTTGGTACCTACCTGAGGAAAGGAGGTTGGTTGAAATATTATGGCAACGAATATTTTCATTTAACGTTAAAATCTATAATGCGTCTGTGAAATGTACTACTCGTAGCGCAGTATAAAGTCAAATATATTTATTTTAACTAGGCCACCAAGCGGCACTTTTGAACGTCAACAAAAACGTAAAATTTACAAGTAATAAAAAAATATTCTACCGTGCATTCGGAAAAGTAGCTTGTTATGGAGAAGAACTCACAAGAAACTCCATACTAACTCTTTCTTAAAAATAAGTGTTATCACAATATTTACATAAGTAATAAATACATATATGTGAGGACGATGCACCCAGAATAGCACTACACACTATACTACGTACAGGTATAAAGTATTAAAAGTACTCACACATGTACTGTGCAGTTATATAAAAGGTACTAGAAAAATATTAACGTCCGAAGCAGTTAAGTTATGACTAATCCCAACTGACGGCGCCTGTTCACTTAAATGACGCATGAATCGGCTCCACCCGGCTCAACCATCATGTAGGGAACCGAATAATCCAACACCCGTGCCACCATCAGAGAGATATTTGAGAGAGCATGACACACTCAACTGCCACATACAAGTCAACGAACGACACATAGGTACAGTAAATGGTAGATTTACAGTTGGGTACATAGTACTCACACACGTGCCTTGCAGTAATATAATACTAAACCCCACTGACACATGAATTAGAGAGTGGTAGAATCAATTATTATTACATTTAATTTTTATTTTTGACGTTCGAAAGTGCCGCTTAATGGCCTAATTGAATAAAGAAATTTTGATTTGATTTGATTAGTTACTATGCAGTGATACCCAGGTTCAAAGCCGCCACAAAGTTCAGATAGAATTTTACCAGGTAAGGGTGTTTGCAAACATACGTCTTAGGACATAGGGTCATCCAATAGAATGGTTCTTTGAATAAGTGAAACCCTGATCGGTGCCCTCATCTTTGAAAGACGAGGCGTTATCCCAGATCAAAACTCATTGAGAGATGTTATCAATAGTCATTGTATCCTCTAGGTTTCAATGAACCTTTAAACTTATGGACATTTTATACTATCAGCAGAGATACTATAATATTGGTAATACTAACATACAGATGCCTCATCCCATACAAAGAAACCGTGCTGACGCAACTAGCTTTTTTCGTCTCGATTAAACCGATTATCCATCAATCGCGTTCGGGTTCGTTCCACGGCGATAGAAAGATGGTGTTAGCAGCAACTTGCAAGTAAAAGGGTTTACTCGGTTTGTGAATATTTTTTTCTTTAAATAAAGTGAAGGTTTGTTTTATAGTATTTTTTTGCACGTTTTTACAGTTTATGTGCACCAAAATGTGTTAAATGCAAATTTATACAATTGAGTGGAATGCCCCAGAAGTTAAAAACCGCGCCATCTATTGGCATCAATTTTAAATGATCCGTTCAAATAATTTTTGAATGTGAATTAAGAGCCTAATATTCCATAATTTTGTGATTAGGAGAGTTGATTAAACAAGAACATACAAGTTTTATGATCAATTCCGGAAAATGTTGATTTTACACACATTCAATAACAGATTGGTGCATATCGCGCCATCTAGTGAGATTTATTTGAACCATATTTTCTTTCTTAGCGCGGAGACCCCGTGCTATCAGCTTCGAATAGCATAATAATACCTGTGTATTCTCTCTGACGGTGATAGTTCCCGGTTCCACGAGCACTGGGGGCTTGTTGTTCACGTCTACTATCGTGATGTTCACTAACACTGCCGCACTTAGTTGTTGGTCGCCGATACCACCGTCTAACGCCACCTGTGAACATTTTATACAATTACTAGAGGACGCCTCGCGATTTCACCCGCGTAGTTCCCGTTCCCGTGGGAATACAGGGATAAAAAGTAGCCTATGTCACCCGGAGATAGAGTAGCTTCCCAACGGTGAAAGAATTTTTGAAATCGGTCCAGTAGTTTTGGAGCCTATTCGATACAAACAAACAAACAAACAAAAAAGTCTTTCCTCTTTATAATATTGGTACAGATAATACGACAGAATAGGCAGGCCACCGAGGCACTTTCCTCTTTAGATGGCCGGTTTACGCAGAAAGCCATGAGACTGACTAAACCACAGTTACGTGAAGTCACAGCCGTAACAACTGGCAATGGGACTTTATCAAACATTTTTTTGTCTTAGGGATCACGGACAGGCCACTGTGCAGAGCATGCATGGAGGAGGACGAGACAGCAGCATACCTGCTCCTAAGCTGTCCAGTAATCGCTGGTTACAGGGCCAAATTCCTCGGTGACCCAGGTACCGTACAGGGGATAGTTGGCAACACCAAGGCGCTGCTGGCTTTCCTCGAGGAGCTAGGATGGATAGAGTGTGGAAGACGAATCCCACCCGTACGCAAAATACGCGCTTAGACGTGGAGTTGCGGTCACCAGCCCGTCTTAACTTAATACGACAGAATAGCATTTAGAATATCTTTAGAGTGTTAAAAAGTCTCAGCGATGATGAAAATGTCCAGCTTCCCATGTTCCTGATAGTTCTGGAATAATTGATTGTCTCCAAAACTTCCAAGTTTCTCAGTTCAGATAATGCAAGGAATGACTATAGTCACAGATAATATAATACTAGCATACAGATGCCTCATCCCATACAATGAAACCGTGCCGACGTAACTAGCGTTTTTCATCTGATTAATCTTGTTATTTTTGTAAGTACATCAATCGCGTTCGATCCCGTTTCACGGCTATATAATGGTGTTAGCAGCGACTTGCAAGTAAAATGGTTTACTAGGTTCGTGCATATTTTTTTCTTTAAATACAGTGAAGGTTCGTTTTATAGTATTTTTTTTGCACGTTTTTGCAGTTTTTTTTTGCACCAAAATGTGTTACAATGCAAATTTTAACAATCGAGTGGAATGCCACAGAAATTTAAAAATGCGCCATCTCTTGGCATCAATTTTAAATGATCCGTTAAAATAATCTTTGAAATGTGAATTAAGAGCCCAATATTCCATAATTTTGTACTTAGGAGAGTTGATTAAACAAGAACATACAATTTTTATGTTCAATTCCAGAAAATCTTAATTTTACCCACAATTCTATTGAATTGTGTGTACATGTCGCGCCATCTAGTGAGATTTATTTAAACCAAATTTTCTTTCTTAGCAATGACACCCCTTGGTCATATGAACACTATACAACAATTTAGCCCGCGTTCAACGCGCGTTAAGCGCTTGTCATTTGAACGTACTCAAAGAAACGGGAGGCACTACTACTACTACTAGCTAAATTAATAAAATAATCATACCACAGTAAACGATTGCTCTTGGGAGTTGTCGTATCAACGGGACTCGATGACGAACATGTCACTGGTGCCGCGTTGTAAGTGGTATACCACGCGATTTTTAGGGGTTGTAATAAACCATACATACCACAGTAAGCGTGTATCGATTGCTCTTCGGCGTCGTCTTATCCGGGTCCAGTGTAGATCCGTTGGCAACGGATACGACACCGGTACGGGACTCGATGACGAACTTGTCGCTGGCGCCGCGTTGTATGCGGTATACTACGCGGTTGTTGGGAGATGAGCCGTCTGCGTCGCGGGCTTTAACCTGGGGAGGAAAATAAAATTTTAATGAGGATTTGAATAACGTACTCTAAATGGAAGGTAGTGTTTCTATTCAAAATATGTATAGTATGTAGGCGGGCATACACTTCTAAGGACATAAAAGACGTCAATTATGCCGCAATTAGCGTGGTCAATAACTGGGCCGGACTCGTCGAAAAGACACGAAAAGACGAAGACGGTCAAGCGGGAATCGCACATTATACTAAATTATTCATAATTTCCGGCCAAAAGTCGTCCACTGCTGGACATAGGCCTCAAGCGACCCCAAGCGTCGCCACACTTATCGGTCCTGTGCGTTTCGCATCCATCGAACTCTCGCAAACTTGACCAGGTCGTCGATCCACCTAGTGGGAGGCCTTCCAACGCATCGTCTTTCGGTTCGCGGTCGCCATTCCAGAACTTTTCAGCCCCATCGGCCATCCGTTCTGCGAGCAATGTGCCCTGCCCACTGCCACATAGGTTTGGCAATTCTTTGGGATATGTCGGTAACCCTGGTTCTCTTGCGAATGCCTTAATTTCGGATTCAATCACGCAAGGAAACTCCGAGCATATCTCTCTCCGTTGCCCTTTGGTTGAATTTAAGCCTTCTGATGAGGCCCATTGTGAGCGACCACGATTTGTTTCCGTACTTTATTACTGGCAACACACACTGGTCATAGACTTTCGTCTTGAGACATTGTGTTAAGTTGGACGAGAAAATACCGCGCAACTTCCCGAACGCTGCCCAGCCGAGTCGGATTCGAAGGACCGTTTTTCTCAGTAAGACATAGTCGGCCACAACTTCTAGTGTAGAGTCTCCGAAATTGATAGTAGTGGGTGTCCCATGAGCATTCAAAATCACCTTGGTATTGTCCATATTTATTTTAATACCCGCTCTTTCGGAGGCTCCACTGAGGTCATCGATAGGTTTCCGCTTGACCACTATCTCACCTGACGATAAGCGATGATGTGGTCGACGATGAAGCACGCTTGCCTAGAAGAAACCTATTTACTCTTGACTTAGGGATTCCCAGGAAATACTGTCGCTGACAGGTAATTCCAATCCTTAGCAGAATACATAATAAAAGTTTCCCAAAACATTTGGTGCGTATGTTCTTATATAAAGCAGTTGCTTACAGTAAACACCCAACAAATTGAAAAACCTCATACTTTAAACACACTAGTGCCTCCCGGTATGTCCTCTGGTATCGATCTCTTGTACATCATCTGCTGGAACAGCGGCGCAGTGGTCGTTCACGTCTTGAACGTGAACAGTTACTGGTACTCTCCTATACACAGTTACCTCAAGCACACTCGTGCCTCCCGGCATGTCCTCTGGTATCGGTCTCTTGTACATCATCTGCTGGAACAGCGGCGCAGTGGTCGTTCACGTCTTGAACGTGAACAGTTACTGGTACTCTCCTATACACAGTTACCTCAAGCACACTCGTGCCTCCCGGCATGTCCTCTGGTATCGGTCTCTTGTACATCATCTGCTGGAACAGCGGCGCAGTGGTCGTTCACGTCTTGAACGTGAACAGTTACTGGTACTCTCCTATACACAGTTACCTCAAGCACACTCGTGCCTCCCGGCATGTCCTCTGGTATCGGTCTCTTGTACATCATCTGCTGGAACAGCGGCGCAGTGGTCGTTCACGTCTTGAACGTGAACAGTTACTGGTACTCTCCTATACACAGTTACCTCAAGCACACTCGTGCCTCCCGGCATGTCCTCTGGTATCGGTCTCTTGTACATCATCTGCTGGAACAGCGGCGCAGTGGTCGTTCACGTCTTGAACGTGAACAGTTACTGGTACTCTCCTATACACAGTTACCTCAAGCACACTCGTGCCTCCCGGCATGTCCTCTGGTATCGGTCTCTTGTACATCATCTGCTGGAACAGCGGCGCAGTGGTCGTTCACGTCTTGAACGTGAACAGTTACTGGTACTCTCCTATACACAGTTACCTCAAGCACACTCGTGCCTCCCGGCATGTCCTCTGGTATCGGTCTCTTGTACATCATCTGCTGGAACAGCGGCGCAGTGGTCGTTCACGTCTTGAACGTGAACAGTTACTGGTACTCTCCTATACACAGTTACCTCAAGCACACTCGTGCCTCCCGGCATGTCCTCTGGTATCGATCTCTTGTACATCATCTGTTGGAACAGCGGCGCGTGGTCGTTTACATCTTGAACGTAGATCGTCACTGGAACGGTTGACGATAGAGATGGTTCGCCGAAGTCGCGGGCTCGTACCTAAAAGAAATGAAGATAGGTCTTTTAAACTTTTGAATGATAATTTTTTGTACGTATTTATAGAGCTTCCTTTTGGACTCAAGTCTGTATTACTGCAGGGGAAGAATGGTATGTAGGCCATAGCTATACCAAACCGCCATACAGTAGAGCTGGGATGAGTGTAATTTACCAAATTCAGGTGTTTTACGAGACTTATAAAATCTAGAAGTAGCCACTTCACTTCCTTATGGTTTGCTATAAGTGACTGGCATCTGTCAACCGATATCGTTCAACGAAGTAATTTCTCTTGTCGACTGACTTGAATTAAATATTGAGTAAGTAAATATATTATACTCACAGTAAGATGTATCGGTCGCAAGTTGCTGTTGTCGCCCGGTATCTGTTCAAAGTCCAGTCCTCCCACTGGCGTGATGATACCCAAGTTCGGGTCTATCGTGAAGTTGTTCTTGTAATCTCCGCTTACTATGGAGTATTCTATGTGGCTATTCTTTGTACCTAGCAGGAATAAAATCAGCTTCTGAGTATTTGTGTTCTTAAATAAAATAAATAGCTGCTTCTATATTGCAAAATATTGTCTAAAACAAATTAAGGTTATGGTTTATTAATCGAGTTTAAGGAAGATATACTTCTATCCTATGCCATTGCAGGCCCGATATATCTGTTGACTCAACAGTGAAAAGCCCGAGACGGCGGCGCGTCGTGTTCCGCGCGCGTTTCTCTAGAGGAATTGTAGGCTTATACAGCCGCAGAGGGTGACGGGCTCCGCATGAATTCATGCGGTCCAATACACGCTTGGGAAAGCGTAACTAAATGCGAAAGAACTCCAGCGCCTCGGTCAAAGTTTGCCGCAGAACAGCGTGTAGTTTTAGTCAGTAAGAGTCTGAGAGACCCCTGCGTCCACCCCTGGAGGACATCTATGAGGATTCCCATATGTTAAAAAAAGCCCGATATCTCAACGCTACGGCTTAACACACGACGCGGCATAATTTTCAGCCATCTATGCCCCAAAATCTGCAGTGGAAGCTATCTATACGCTGCTGCTGACAATGAAATGGAAGCTGTAAAGTATTGAGTCAATAAAATTTTGATCTACGGTATCATTGACACGAAGAATAAAAATTAGGTCAGATGTAAGGGACGGGGAAGTGGGAAGCCCTTTTACAGCAGTTTTAAAAATAGTTATAAAAACTTACCATTCAAATCCAAATCTCTAGCTTCAAGCACCAGCGGATTTTCAAACTCCTTTTCATTTTCCAACAGCCTGGCCTCATACTTGTTCGCCAGAAACATTGGCGCGTTATCATTGACGTCCTCTATGTTTATAATCAACTGGGCTGTATTCCTGTTGCCTTTGCCCAAGTCGTCTCTGGCTTCAACTGTCAGATAATGGCGGGAAATCAGTTCGCGGTCGAAACTGTCACCGCCGGCTTGTTTTACTGTTATTACTCCTGATATTGGGTTGAGGTTTAATCTGAAAAATAAAATTGTTTATGTAGTCTAATGGTACAGGGTTTTTTATATTAAATGGTAAGGTAATATAGTGTAGTTAGTTTTTTAAGATATTATCTTTCAGCAGCGTGTTTCATTATCTTAAATTAAATGAAAAACTTATTTTTCAATTTATTTAAAATGTCTATTAAAATTCATTATAAAAAAACTTTTCTACCCGACTGCCGAAGGAGGGTAATGTGTTTATCAGTCTATGTATGTTTGTTTGTACTATGTGGCGTTCTAGAGACCAAACGCGTTGGCCGATTTTGATGATTCTTTCGTCTTAACGCTGCGAGTGTCATTGGATATATAACGATTGGATAAGAAAAAATGGCGGCTTTTGAGCGCCATTTTGTAGGGGGGAAAACATATTTTTTCTTCCAAACCCATCGTGTGGGGTTTCAAAATAAAGGGTTTTATTTGTATTCTACTCAGCAAACCCTTTCATTTGATAACTATATCATGGCAGTGCACAAAAAATAAATAGTTCGCCATATTGGATTTAGAATGACGTCACTTAGTTAACAATGCATTGTCATCCAAACTAAACGTGTATGCAAAATTTCATCATAATCTGTGGAGGATAACTGCTTTAAAATTCAGCTGCAAGAATTGACCCGAACACACTTGTATACACACATTGCAAGTTAAATAAAAGCTTGTAAAAAGGCTTAAAAGTCTAGGTGGAATTTGAGCAATTAATCTCTACATATCTGAAACGACCATACCAAAAACCAAAGTTGTGTCTGTTGGAACACTCAACCATACATTTTGAGTTTTCCAACAGACACAACTTTGAAGACTTTATCTACCCTGCCTACTTTAAATGATAGCTTAATATAAAAATAAACAACACTGAAAAGTATACTCACAGATTAGCAATACTCCCTCCAAGACTGGTATACCTAATCCCCCTGGTTCCGTAGTTATCAGAGTCTTGATCAAGAGCCTGCACCCACGCGACAGTGGTACCAACCCCACAGTTCTCAGGTATTGAAACCGTGTATAAAGACTCTGTGAACTCCGGAAAGTTGTCGTTCTCGTCCTTTATGTGGACCACTATTGGCACTATGCTGGAATGTGGAGGAATATGGGATTAGCTGTTGAGGAAGTAAAAAAGACTTTATGGGTCGGGCAATTAGGTTTATTATTGTAAATATTAGCATTGTTCTGACAGAAATAAGTCTGTTGTTGTTATCTTGACGAAAAATAAAAAAAAGCTGGCCAAGTGCGAGTCTACTAGCGCAGAGGGTTCCGTATAAAAAGCTACATTCACTAGGCTTAGGTAACATTACTAACGTTCATAAACAATGAAATCACTGAAAATTGCTCTAACGAATGGACAAAATTAAATTTGCCGTTCGAAAACTATTGTCCCCATACACAAAATTTTACTTTGCCAAGTACATTTTATAAGTTGGTCGACTATTACTCGTAAACTGGTAAAGCCAACTTAGCTGTGATCTTATGATGTCTTACTTTAAATTTGTTTATATAGACTGCTGCAGTGAATTTTTCACATATCCAAAAGCAACCATTTAAATGACAGGGAGGGACACTTGAATTTAAGAAAAATTTGCCATATAAAGCATAACTATACACAAACGGATCCCTAAATCGAAAAATGGATTTCACAACCCGTAATATTTTTGAATGGCCTACTCCAACGATACCCCACACCATGGGATAGACGATGACTTAATACCTAACCTAATAAAACATTTTTTCTTGTTTTATTTTACTACTTTGTCGGCGTGATTAATATGTATAACCATGCCAAATTAAATCTTTCTAGTACTAAGAGTCTGAGCAAAGCTGCGGACGGACAAACGGACATGGCGAAACTATTAGGGTTCCTTGTTGACTACAGAACCCTAAAAACGACTTTATATCAGTATCTTTCACAGATTCTTTTTTTAATATTAATTAGTTGCAGATCTTATTTTTCTTTAGCTTTGTTAAATATGGCCAAAATCTCCAATTCTACATGCAGCTTTTGCTTAGTACACCTACGTATAAAGCGTTCCTGTTCGTAAAACGTATATGCAGCGCCAACGCCGCGGTTACTCGATCTCTTTTTATCTTATTTTGCATAAATGTTAATATCACAGTGAACATTATTCTTGATACAATAAGGTTGCTATCAGAGATAAAATAGCAGTACATGGACTGTAAATCGCCAATTGTGTACACTTGCAAGACAACAAAAAGTATAATCAATCATAACATAATCATACCTCATTTTAGGATCTTTGGTAACAATTTCTTTGGCGACTAGACTGAAATTCATAACGGTGACCTTCTCATAATCCAAGAAGGATGCGTCGTTGACTCTGATGAGGAATGACGCCTCGTTGATGCCTTTGAACGGCGTCACATCAAACACGCCGTGGTCTCCAGTTAGGTATAGCTCGAATGTGCCGTTTTTACCCTGGAAAGACAAAGTTGTTGCTGAGAGAAAAATTTCTTTATGGAGGTTATGACTGTACAGAGAAAAAGGTAATAAAAAATAAAAAAAACCCGAACTTAAAAGACGAAAACAAGAAGAAAATCATACTATGCAGGCGGAGGATACATACTCGCGAGCTGACTGAACAAAAGCAGCCGGGCTTTTTGATTTTTTTAATTAACTTTTGTTATTTTTTACTTTTTAGTTAACATATTTTTTTCGAATTAGGTACATTTAAAGTTAAGTATTTTTGAAACCCCACATGATGGGTTTGGATGAAAAACAAATGGGACCCCTACAATATGGCGCCCAAAATCTGCCATTTTTCAATTTTCCAATTTTAATGTGGCCAGTGACACTCGTAAGGTTAAGACGAACAGGTTGACGTAAGAATCATCAAAATCAGCCAAAGCGTTTGGTCTCTAGAACGCCACTTAAGTACAAACATGCATACATACATAGACTAATAAACACATTACCCTTCTTCGGCAGTCGGATAAAAAGGGCGGTTCAACTCAGCCCAAGTTCTCTTTAACCAAATCTAAGGCCAAAGTTGCATAAAGTAGGAACATAATGCTTTAGTATATTCCACTGAGAAGAACAGATTTAATTTAAGAGTACAAAAGTTTCAACTAAACTAAATCTCAGTTGCAAATTGTTTTGTCCTACTGCAAGAAAAAGGCCTCCCTTAGTTTTCTGCATTTAGCAATCTGTGCCCAATCCTTTATGGACCTCTTCTTGGATTCTTCTGGGCCTAACTATATTTCAATAACTATAAAACAGCCATACCTGATCATAATCAAAGACCTCAGGAATAGCATCCTGTAAGAATGTGATAGGAGTATTCTGCTGTGCATTCTCCAGTACTTCCCCGACATATCTGTCATTCCTAAACCTTGGTGTTTCATCGTTCACATCCGTTACTATTACGGTCACCTCGGTTGTAGCACTGGGCATTGGTGATATGGTGCGGGATTCTTCTGTAGCCTGGAACATGTAATAGAATGAAATGAGTAGGTATACTTGGGTGATAGTACCTTTTAGTTTTTTGACATAGTTAATGTGAGATAGTTTTTATGTTGATTACAGCAGCATCAACAATGGCAACCTTAACAGATGTAGTTGTTGCTATTATAGAAAAGCAATGTCATGTAAAATTTTGATATAGATTACACTATTCAATTTATTAGATTCCTAGTTAGGAACCTAAATTGTTAGCTAGTGATCACTACACAAAATCGGATCCAATCTGTTCCTAATTACGATTACATCTTCCAATAAATTGGATAGTGTAATAACTGCTTTACTCTGCTGTCTAAAGAAAAAGGGTTGCATCTACCATTTGAGGGAAATATTTTTATTTTCATATTCAGAATTATAGTTTCAGATCTTTTTTATTAACTTTCATGATTTTGTGTTTTAGCCAGAGCACACTTTTTGCTTATGGTGGTATTAATTGTTAAAAATGACACACCGCGGTCATAGATTAAACTTAGTTTCATATACATTTGTGCAAATTGCAGTTAAGTAGGTAAAACAACTCAAGGTTTTTAGCATTTATAACAAACTAACCAATATTTCCAATATATAAGCCCCATTGCTGTTATTAGGGTCCTCCCTATCAAGCTGGTTGACAGTGTACACAATCCCAGAACTGCTGTCAATGTCAAAATGTTCCTCTCCACCTGCTATGATGCTGTATGATATGCGGTTGTTGATCCCACGGTCACCGTCAATTGCTCGCACTGGAAATAGGATCAAATGTATAATTTAGGATGACTGCATTTTCATCAAATAATATTTGTATTCATCATCAGTCTTTTTAATGTTCCCACTGTTGGGACAGGTCTCCTCTCTGTGAGAGGGAATGGGACATAATCTACCATGCGGGCCCAATGCGTGTTGGTGGATGTCACATGTTTCATTAGAATTTTTGTTTCTAGAACATGCCGGTTTCCTCACAATGTTTTCTTTCACCGTTTTGAGAGCAGTGGTGATGAAATAATTTACACAAAGTAAAGCGCCTGCCTGGTGTAGAACCAACAACCTACAACTTAAAAGTTGCGGCCGATATCACTATGCCACCACTGCATTACTAGTGCACCATTTGTATTCATAAACTTGCAATTAGTTGGCAGACTAATAGCAGATGAGATAAAATAATATTTCTTAATTTTCTTTTAAAGTAATTTCTTAATTTTCATAGAAGTTTAGCTTAACTAGTTTCAATAGTAAAAAAACTTGGATAAAAAGTTATTTCTTACTCAGTCTATTTTCACCAGGGTTCTGGCGAAGCCTTTTAGTTTCAATAAACGATGCTACAAACTTTATAGTAGCCTGTATTCATCGATAGTCTATGAACATACCTTGCAAAACAGAGGTCCCAATCGGTGCGTCTTCACTTATCCTAGTCACAGGACTGGCAACAACGAACTCTGGGGGCTGGTCCTCCACATCCTGCACTTTAATAAGGATAGCTGCTGTACCAGTATTCACCCTGCCCTGGTTCGCACGGTCCACAGCTAGCACTCGAAGTTGATACAACGATTTTCGTTCATAATCCAACCGGTTTGTCAAACGGATCACCCCTTTCCCGTTGACGGTTTGCACAGCAAAGTTTTGTACGTCTCCATCGAGTTCTTGTAGGTGGTATAGCACCTAAAATAAAGATATTATCAAAACAATAATAAAGATTTTCAAACTTTTCATCTTTCATCTCGTCGCGTCCCATGAAAATGACAGTGAGTGAGTGACATTGACACTGAATGACAAATGGCATGACAGCCATATCGACTTCGAGTGTTCGAGTGTGTAAGATTTAAAAAAAACATAATTTCTCAGGAATGTAAAAACAAAAATAAAATATATATGTAAAAAATAGTATACTTGTCCGTAAGCTCCTTCATCAAGATCCGTTGCTTCCACAGTAGTTAAAATACCAGGAGAAGCGTCTTCTTTTACTGTGATTGCAGAAGGAAATGGTTTGAAAATTGGTTCGTTGTCGTTTACATCTTCAACTAACAACAAGAAGCTTTGGGTAATAAAGTTTCCATCTCCTAAATGTCCATCTGTCAATGTTAATACAAAAGAATATTCATCACGGACCTGAAAACAGAAAAAAGAAGTAGAAGTGTCGTGGAGTCCTGGGCACAGAATAGTTCCCTTGGCAGCTATTCTGGGCTCGTGGGTAATAAAACTTATTTCTTTAAATCTTTTTAAATGTTCTGCCTAGGTTAAACAATACTGGCTGTGATGCTGGCTAAGTTTTCCATTTATTAGGCAACGAAATAAAAATAAAAAACATTTATTCAGACATGACTAAAATGGCTGTTATGCCTTTTTCCAGCTGAAACGACCAGCACCTTCTTTATTGAAATTTATACGGATAAAATAAGTACCTATTACGATTACGGCAAATTGTTTTATAAGTACGTAACAATAAAAATAAACTTAATATTTCAAGAGATTTTTATGTATAGTTCTCGCCAAATTTATTGGCCGCTCTGAAGTTGGCTACAATGGCTGCGCAGTAGGAAATCTCATACAAAAACAGCACCGTTTCGTGCCTCGCGCATCCGGTAAACCAACTTCAGGGCGGCCAATAAGTTTGGCGAGGGTTATACCTGCCTATAAAGGACGAGACAATTTTTTTTCAATATAAATGCTTGGTAGTTTAAACTCCTTTTTTGACAGTAAAATAAAATCTGGCAAAAAAAAATAGGCTGACAAGTTTATGAGGTATGTATTATTTGGAGATACCTATTACCTACTTATTTTAATTTAGCGACGGAAACATTGACGTTATTTAATTACCTATCGAAATGAAAAATGGGAACCAAAATAATTAATACTTATTGTTTGCGCCTAAGGTTTTTGTGACTTTAGTGTCCGTGTCAAGTTGTTGCTAACTGTATCGGATCAGGCGCAACTAAGTGAAAATCGGCTAAGTAAAAACTTCTACCAGGCTTTTTCGATGAATCAACTCCAAAAAATCTCGAATACGGACGAATATCGATCCGCACATTTTTCAAAATTATAATAGAACGAAGTGTAACGTTTTCTTAACTGTTTTGACTTTTTACTGTTAACTAAATTAAATCCATAGTTTAAAGTAAAACTCCTTCATTTTATTGAGCATCATGCTCCTAACTGAAGAACATATAATTATCGGTTCTTTCTCTTGATAAGTAGAAGAAATCTAAAGGTCAACAAATTCCCAGGTGCGTATTAACTTGACTAACTACCACCTATAATTTGGCAAAACCTACATCAAATACCGTTTATGTAGTTTGACAAAGAACTCACCTCTCTATCTAATTCCTTAACTAAATAAATATTAGCTTCGTTGGATGAAATGGCTTCTAATCTTAAAATATCACTACCAAGTTGGTCTCTAATGCCAAATTGTAACGAATCTCCATCGGGGTCAACGCCCCTCAGCCGGTATATTAGGCTACCTGAAATTAAAATAACGGTCAATTCTCTTAATTAAACACACATACTTGAACATACTATTTACGGCTTTTACCGTTTGTAGTTTGAAGAGTAGTTATTAAGAAAATAAAAGTAATTAGTTGTCTCACAACACGTCATGCAAATAAGGCGGTAGGTACCCACGTCCCACGTCCACTGAACTAATGTAGTGTAGAGCTAAAAGTTTGGTAGGACAGAGTCACAAATAATATTCCCAGTCCTTTGCAAATGTAAAATTTTCCGGAGTCTTCCGGTAGAAGAGAAACAAAGCTTGTAACATGAATGTAACAAGCGTTATGCATGCTACAACTCATGCTTTCTGGTTTACTTCTGTTTTTAGGGTTCTGTAGCCAAATGGCAAAAAAAGGAATCCTTATGGATTCGTCATGTCTGTCTGTCCGTCCGTATGTCACAGCCACTTTTTCCCGAAACTATAAGAACTATGCTGTTAAAACTTGGTAAGTAGATATATTCTGTAAACTGCATTAAGATTTTCACACAAAAATAGAAAAAAACAATAAATTTTGGGGGTTCCCTATACTTAGAACTGAATAATTTTTTTCATTAGACCCACACGGGGTATCTACGGATAGGTCTTCGTCTTCAAAAATGATATTGAGGTTTGTAATATCATTTTTTTTCTAAACTGAATAGCTTGCGCGAGAGACACTTCCAAAGTGGTAAAATGTGTCCCTGTAACTTCTAAAATAAGAGAATGATAAAACTAAAAAAAAATATGATGTACATTACCATGTAAATTTCCACCGAAAATTGGTTTGAACGAGATCTAGTAAGTAGTTTTGTTTTAATACGTCATAAATCGTAAACCGCAATTTACCAAGTACGGAACCCTTCGTGCGCGAGTCCGACTCGTACTTAGCCGGTTTTTTCTAATAATGAATATACCTAATCGTCTTGAGATTCTTACCATTATTGGTGTAGGTAGTGACTATACTCCATTTGAAATAACATTAGAAATTTTTACAAACTGTTTTTAGAGTCCGTTCAATCGATTTTGAGTTCTATCCCGTAAATATAAGGATAGCATAAAAAGCATAAACCTGTTACCAAAACTAACTGTTTAATACAGCTGCCATTTGTCTTAACACTAACGCAATAGAAGTCAAAATCGGTTGAACGGGCTGTAACATAGGATTATTTAGATGTCTAATGTTATCTCAAATAGGGAATAGAGAAGTAGAGTGAATTTAAGAGCTTTGGCGGATGCTCTACTAAATGACAGAACTGAAGCTTAGAAGTGAGGTCTACCCTAGCCGACGCTTTTTTTTTATTGGCGGTTATGGTCAATATTCAGTAAATTGCCGCAGGGGTCACTAATTTTCATTTGGGGTCCGTTTCTTAAAAATATTATGACCATCGCGGTCCGTAAAACCTACCTATCGTCACGGATATTCACTTTATTGAAATAATAAACTAACAAGATTTTATTCAAATTTTTTATGTGAAAAATTACATATTTTGCATTGAACTATCCGTTCGGAATTTGGAATAAAGTTGATGCAGGCTATTGTCAGATGTTCATCGGTAAGTCTATTCCGAAATTTTATTATTTTGTTTACTTAAGGCTATACATCCGCTTTAGAAAATTTGATAGCAAGAATTTCTTCATAACTGAAATAGCATTAATAATATTATGCAAATAAAACTGTCCAAAAGGAGGTTCAATATTGATGTCCTGGTTCCGAGCGGGCACACGGCCAGTACTGCGTTAACATTGGGGAATAAAACACACAAAATAGATCGGGGCGGTCCGCCATTTGGTGACCCCTGTTCTAGAGTATACACAGGAGAAATTTGGTAATCGGTGGTTGAGTAAGTATCTTCCTACAGCTGGATAGAGAACTTTAACATTATCAACATTAACCAAATCGAAAGAGATCTATTCATAGCCCCAAACATGATTCAGCATAACAGGGTTATTCCGATTCCTGTTGACTCATCCCCATTAAGTTATTACCAGGGTCAGGCTGACATTAAAATTCTTTTGTAATACAAAATAGTCGAACTCGAACCCCATCAGGTATTTATGAGATTTCATACTTCGCTAACTTTTAGTTGACAAATCGTTACGTAACATCGATGATTAGTAGATACAGTCGACGACATATCAAGCTATAAATTCCAGTTAAAGTTGACCTCATGTTTCATAGGCTTTCCGAAAAATAAGAGGTCAGTCTCTGCTGGCAGTTACCTTGACTAGCTGTCCCACGCGGCTTCGCTCCCGTCAACTGGCTACCTACCTACCCATCTACTTTACCTACCCTACATACATGATTGTTGCGTAACTTAAACCGTTTACGCAGCACAGGCAACGGAAGCTCTCAAAAGGGAATATTTATGCCCGTTTTTGCAACTATTTTCATTTGTGCTCCGCTCCTATTGGTCGTATCGGGATGTTATATAGCCTTCCTCGATAAATGTACTATCCAACACAAAAATAATTTTTCAATTCCAACCAGTAGTTCCTGAGATTAGCGCGTTCAAACAAACAAACAAACTCTTCAGCTTTATAATATTAGTATCATAGAAATCTAATTATATCTATGATTAGTATAGATATATGTCGTCGTGCATACCTAAGTGCAGGGTGAGTAAGGGGTCGTTTGAACAGCTGTAAGGCTTCCCTATGTTTACACCAGTTGTCGTGGAAACCCCACTCTACCCGTTCCCCTAGTATGAATAATTTCCGGTTGTCAGTGCCTTGCAGTAAAAGTTGGGTTGTCCAACTTTTTGGACAGTTTTGGGAAGTTGATACAGCAAGTGTTAGGATATTAGTATCATGTTCAATGTTGGAATCATCTGAATATGTTTTCGTTAGCTGATACTTTTGAGAAATATCAAATTAAGTTCAGTACCTATTTTGAATAATGAATAGCTCAAACACAATGCATCTAGACACAGATAATATAATATCTAGGTATCATTTACACACCTATTCTATAAGAACCTGAAACTGCATCGGTCGAATGCCCACTGCTAGCTACTGTTCACAGCTAGCCTCAATTTTTCTACTCATGCATTACAACAAAAGATTTTCTTAAACAGGTTTAAGTACAAAGTTAGTGGACAAAAACCGTTGACAGTCTCAAACGGAGTAAAGCTTCTCAACAGTGAGAGAGCGATTAAGAAAAAGGACAATCCCACACACTATTCCCAAACCACTGCAACTCCTGAAAGCCAGAATCAACAGTGGCGACCACCAGAAAAGCGCCGAGGCAATGAAGCTCGACGAAGTCCCGGAGATTGAATTTAATTGTCTTGGATCCCGCAACGAAATCAATCAGAAAAGAATAAAGGAGGAGTAGGAAAAAAAAAACCACTTCCCTCCATATCAAGCAGGAGACAGAACAAACAAGGCCAATGGCACAAAGAGCCGTTTACAACTGGGGTAAGCCCAGTTGCCAAGCACCACGGGTAAAAATTAGCATTAATATTAGTGAGTCCTAACATTTTGAGCTGCTATATTTGTTTCCAATAATAGGTATGGCAAAAACGCTTGAACGCACGGTAATGTGTTCTAGTTCTAGGGGCACTTACCCACTGGCGTGTCCTGTCCTTCCTTCAGCCTTACAACAATTTCTGACTGACCATCTATAAGAAACCTGGGCGGTCTGTTGGCGACCACCACTTCTAGAATTGTCAGGAGCAACCAGAACCCTGTGATACATTTGTACTGAACCGGTTTTAACCGGACTCGCGTCGTGTGAGATGTGGCCCTCGCATACATTGTAGTCAGTCATCTGTCGCATCTGGCCTTGTTGCTGGTTAGTGTTGAGACCATTCTCACTTCGCACGGTTTCTCCGTGGGAAGACGCGTGCGGTATCGGTGAAAGTGTCACCTCACTGACTTGGTTTGAACCCTGGACGTGACTTCACGGGCACCTGTAAAACGAACAAGTGTTAGTTTCATAATTGATCGTTATTATTTTTTGAAAGGTGATACAGTTCTCACTTTTGTTGGAAATGTGTGAAAATTAACGTCTCGTTGATGTCTTTATATAGAGAGTTAGCGTAGTTATTTTAATTATTTAGCAGTGTCTGGGGAATTGGTTTTTATTTGCGTTATCGAAAACGTGTGAACTATTGCGGCTTTGTGATTTGTTTAAGATACGTCACGTCGATTCATTCTATTTGTTTATTATTGTTTTTGTTTGTGTTTTGCTTATCGCGTGCCTCCTGTGCGGGTCACAAATATTTTTTTTTTCTTTCTTTCTTTCTATGCCAAATATATTCTTTGAAAGGACAGTTGAGGCAATCTGGCCCAAACAAAACTTGAACATATAAATATTTTTAAACTATGCTTCAAACTGTTATATTTGACTAAAACCAATTAGGTAATCATAAGCAATAAGAAAATTTGAACACAAATATTTTTTTAATCTTAAATTCTTTAGACTTTGTTTTTTATTTGTTAAATCGAGTTTTAACGATTTGGTTCTCTTAGTAACCTGTAGTAAATTAGTAATTATATTAATTTTGAAACTAAGATGTTTGATCTACCTGACAGTGATGATCTACTTGCATGATTTTTAAAATTTTGTCATTTTTTTTTGTTTTTATTTTGACTTATTTGTGAGTGTGTATACTTTGTTCCACAGTACATATATACCAGACAAGCTCTAGACGTGAAGAGTTGTAATTGGCTGTCTGATTGTCTTAATGTTATTTATCACCATTGTATTTAGCTGTAAGTCTTCCAAAGTATTTAAATAAATAAATAAACATTTCACCCGATCACAACAAAACTTTTTCTTTCACATCAAAGCTGTGAAGTCCCTCGTGTCAGTGGGTTATCTCTGCCTACCATCGTTACGAGAACTAGCGCGTGGCGACGGAGCCGAAGTGAGCATTTGCTAACTAGCCGTATCTCATTGTCTTGTACTGCCTGAGTATTGCCTCCGTTGGCACATAATCTTGCCTAACTGAAGAGATACGGCCACTTTCAGGCAATCTTTTAACGTTAGATGCTGATGATACCGAAATCTTTTTATTTTGGTAGAAATAACTGCAAAGATTTATTGATTTACTAGTTTGAGATTGTTTATTTACCTATTGCAGGGATGGCGAACCTTTGTTAGAAAATGTGCCATTAAGATTATATTTTTTTTAATGTGATTATGACGTGCCGCCTAAGAATTTTGATTTTGTGACTTAATTGTCAAAAAATAAAACTCTAAATGCTATGCATTAATCAATTCTATATTTGAACCAGAAATTCTTACAGCAATCATAGTAGACACTTAATTACAGTTTTATGTTTAAGTATTTAAATAAAAGTAGGAGTTGGTGTCATTCCTGCTTTAGCAAATTACCTAGGTGGTAAATAACCTCATTTTAAATATTTTGGCATGCCCGAAATATTTTGTTGTGTGCCATCACTAGAGAATACAATCCCTAGCATGTTTTTCAATCCCGGGATTACGGGATTTTTGAAGCGTACTCCCGGGACCTCGGGCCTATCCCGGGATGAGACTATGTGATTTCTAATTGGGCTCAAATGAAAAAAACTAGAATAATTTAATAAAAATGTTGCTGTCTTTGCACAACACAAATCACAATATAATAAGAAATTAAAAAAGACAAAACAAAATACTATACTTTTGCAAGATATCAAAAAGACAACACAAAATAACTATTTAAAATTTCGAAAATATTATTGCAGAAATATCAAAGCATCCAATGTTTGACTTCCAAGCCTGCTTCGTAGTTTATTGCCAACATAAGCAGCAGCTGAAAACGCTCGCTCAGGTTCTACGCTGGTTGGAGTACGGCGTATCCAAGGGTTGTTTTTTGGTCTTTAAGTAATAAATGCTATTAATATAATCTAGGCAAGGTTATTGTCAAGGCGCAAAGGACTACGGCATGCAAATTAGACTTGTTAGTGGCAATCCCGAAAATCCCGAGATTAACCAAGTACAGCAGGCCAGAAAACGGTCGGAATCCCGGGATTGTATTCTCTAGCCACCACAGGCACGCGTGCCATCCCTGACCTATTGGCTAGAATTTGGGAACCATTGCATTATTTAACAGACTTTCATTTCAGAGGAAACGTAAAATGATGTAACACTAATTTATAAAATAAAAACCGCCAAAGTGCGAGTCGGACTCGCGCACGAAGGGTTCCGCCGCGTAAACTGCAGTTTACGATTTATGACGTATTAAAAAAAAACTACTAATTAGATCTCGTTTAAAACAATTTTCGGTGGCAGTTTACATGGTAATGTAAATCATATATTTTTTTTAGTTTTATCATTCTCTTATTTTAGAAGTTACAGGGGGAGGGGACACATTTTACCACTTTGGAAGTGTCTCTCGCGCAAACTATTCAGTTTAGAAAAAGAAAATATTGGAAACCTCAATATAATTTTTAAAGATTTATCCATAAATACCCCACACGTATGGGTATGATGAAAAAAAAAATGAGTTTCATTTGAAGTATGGGCAACCCCCAAAATTTATTGTTTTATTTCTATTTTTGTGTGAAAATTGACGAATCCATAAGGGTTCTGTTTTTGCCATTTGGCTACGGAACCCTAAACACGACAAGGTTATATTTCTCTCATTGTAATGTAACCTCTATTGTTTATACAGAGTTATTAATCACAAAAATAATGTGTGATTAACGCTGAAGATGTTACGACAGCCTGCATTATTAAACTGAATGGGTTGATACACTGACATGGGTTATTCACACGCATCGGGTTTGCGAAACAATTATGTAAAATAACAATTAAAACATGACCTCGCGACCCGCGCCGGATGGGTAACTTATGAATTAGGTGTCGTTGACGTATTTTGGCGGCATAACCGGCGTCCCATGAGGCTCGCGGGCTCTGAAACAAAAGGGGCAGCCAGCGAGACGAGTGCGAAGGCCAGAGACAATTGTACATAGCGTGGTACAACACTATCGGCGGCTGACCTTTGTAGATACATCATCCCGATTGATGAACTTTTGGTGCAGTTTGGTCATCAGTTTAATTGAAAGCCTCTTTGTTGGTTACGAGATGAGAAGCTTTATTGGATTCAAATTGTATGCCCATCCAGCGGCGGATTATCCCTAAGGCATACTAGGCACGTGCCTAGGGCTGCGAGGTCATAAAGGGCGAACGCGCGGCAGTTTTTAGACAATGAAAAAAAAATAACATGAAAGTAATTGCTATAAATAATACAAGTAAGTACTAAGTAAGTTCAAGTTCCTATAGTAAGTACTTATACAATATTACAGATTCATTAATTCTATAGAGATGAAGAGCTTCCGAAGCGTGCTCCTTCTTGATTATTCCTACATCGCCTGATTTCATTCGTAAGATACAGCTGAAGCAGAAGCTTGTAAAAGTCATTTCCATAAATGCATTATGTTTTGATTGCTATCAAGAGCAATACTGAGCAAAATCGTTAGGTTGTAGGTGTAGCTAAAAGCATAATATCGAATTTAGAACGATAAAAGGTATAATAGAATGCATTCATAATCGTGGTTTGCGGTTTTATAATTTATAATAAATATGTAAATGGCCGCTATGTGTGCGCCCATGAGGTGTGTGCCTAGGGCGTTCTCGAGTATAAATCCGCCTCTGTGCCCATCAGTCTTCTAAATGCATCGACAGACAATACGGGAGACGTAGCATACATTATTGAAAGACATAGAAACTTAATTGAAGAACAGCATTTAAATTTATTTAAAAAAGACCTTTCAGAAGCAAATGTAGTTGAGTACATGACTTTCTTTGGCTGTACAATAAATATTCATAGTCACTAAGAAAGTTTGTTGTACAAATCGGCGCGGATTCAATTTGTTCATTCATGATTCCTGTACTTGGAGCGTGACGGACTTTAAGTAAAATGTACGACCGAAAGGAGTACATGACCGAAAGAGAGAAAGCCTCCATACTCCGCTACACATGTGGTTGTTATAAAAATTAACGCCATTGCAGCATTGCCATGGAAAGTGTTTATTTCTATTGGATATCGGTGTTATTTGAGGATGTTTGTAATTCATTATTACGTAAGTGTGACGGCAGGTGGCCCACCGGAAACTACATTTAATGAAACTGGTTCCATAGCAATTTGTTTCTACTTTTACTGTTTGAACTCCAAAATCAAGTTGTAGTCTTTTTGTCTTTTTTTTTGTCGTAGGTAATGGTTTGTAATTATTCCATTGTTCTGATCAAATGTTGTTCCTTATCATTCTCTGTTTCTAACTTAGATGAACTTAGGAGTGGCTGATAGAAAGGAGTATCTTCTATCATTTTATGAAAATTCTGTAGTGGGATTCTGTGTGGTCGTCCTTTGTGTCTACATAAATACCAGCTTTTATACAGTACTGTTACCCACGGCTTCGCTCCCGTGGACCACCCCACAAGACCCGTTTTCGGGATTAAAAAATAGCCTATGTCACTCAGAAATAAAGTAGCTTTCTATTGGTGAAAGAATTTTTTAAATCGGTCCAGTAGTTTCGGAGCCTATTCGGTACAAACAAACAAACAAAAAAATCTTTCCTCTTAATAATATTGGTATACATAGGGTCACTTAGCAATGACTCAAAAAGTCGTTTAAAGTGTTTAACTCTTAATAAGATTTTTATTACAAAGCTTTGTCAGATAAAATGCTACAGGCACGAAATAACCTTAATAAATTCTACGTCTACTTGTTTGTTAGTACAAAGTGCACCGGTTGCGGTCTGCGGCTGCATCTCGACGATCTTATTTCAATGTTATGTTGTTCTAAATTTATCACATCGGTATTAATATTGATTACTTTGATACCTGTTTCCAAGTGAGAATTTATGTTCTTGTGGTTGCTTTTACATAAAAATTATCTCTTATTTTTACTCTCGTAGCCTAGCGTAATCTGTCTAAAGTGTGCCCACTGCTGGTGCGAAAATAAGGCCTCCTCTTTGTGAGAGGGACTGGACTATAATCCAGCCCGCGGACCCAGAGTTGGTGGATTTCATAGGTCTTTGAATTGTTGGTTGGGATGTTGGGCATTCACTGTTTTAAGCAGTATACTCTCTTAGCTTTAGCCAAATTAACTCATTATGTTTCCACTGCTGGCACATAGACGTCTTCTCTTCACAGGGTTTCTCATTTTTAACCCCCGACACAAAAAGAGGGGTGTTATTACTCAATTCTTTAAAAACAATCTGCCATTGTTTAAAAGTGACTCCTGTCCTCTGGTGGTGTGAGTTAGAATTTTCGGTAGGACTGTAGAAGCCAAGTTCAACGCTCGTCCCACTTGGTTCTTTTATCATAGGTGTGCATTGAAAGAACAACAATGAGATATTACTCTAAACTTTGAAGGCTATGCAAGAGCAGAACTTTAAAGGCTATGCAAGAACATTGTCCTAGATAACCACCTTATCCGTTCGCAAATCCTAGTGAAAAATAAAGTGGGCATCTTTACCGGAAGGACGTTATTAAACTTACTAGCGACCCGCCTCGGCTTCGCCTGTGACAAATTATACACAAAAACCTTCCTAGTTTCTCACTCTTTCTATTGATGAAAACTGCATGTAAATCCTTTCTGTAGTTTTTGAATTTATCGCATACAAACCGCGGCAGGGGACTTTGTTTTATATATATGTAGTGATTTTGAATCGTCGAAGAAAAAATATTAAATGATTATTATTATTCATTGCATTTAAATGATTTTTGTTTACGAATTTTTTGTCAATTGTCTCCACTGTGGGTATCAATTTATTTTAAAACAATGTTCTCTGATAGGTATAGGTTTATTGTTATGTATTCTAAGGTGGTTGCATGTTCACTTGTTCCCATTTCTAATAGCATAGAACGATTTTACGCCGAAAGTTTCGGTAGATTAGTAGAGGCAACTATACCACTACATACAAACTTCGAAACTTCGACCTAACGTCACATAAACACTTCATAATGCTACCAAAGTTTTCCGCGCGATTTGAACATACACAACACACAACAGTCCGACAACAATCATCGGGCAGTTGCCCGCCAGATACAATACTCGTCTGGTCTGGTCTGAGAATTGAGTTTCAGTAGCCTTGTAGCGGCAACTATACCACCAAATACGAACTTCGTAAAAGACGTAACGACAAATAAACACTTCCTATCCCTACCAAAGTTTGCCGCGCGATTTCAACATACAAACAAACACACAAGATCAACAACAACCATCGGGCAGTTGCCCACCAGACACCATACCCGTCTGGTCTGGTCTGAGAATTGAGTTTCAGTAGCCTTGTAGCGGCAACTATGCCACCACATACAAACTTCGTAAAAGATGTAACGTCAAATAAACACTTCCTATCCCGTCCAAAGTTTGCCGCGCGATTTGAACATACAAACAAACATACAAGATTCCAACAACAACCATCGGGCAGTTGCCCACCAGACACAATACCCGTCTGGTCTGGTCTGAGAATTGAGTTTCAGTAGCCTTGTAGCGGCAACTATATCATCACATATGAACTTCGAAAAAGACCTAACGACACATAAACACTTCATCACGATACCAAAGTTTGCCGCGCGGTTTGAACATACACAACACACAACAGTCCGACTAAAACCATCGGGCAGTTGCCCAACAGACACAGTACCCGTCTGGTCTGGTCTGAGAATTGAGTTTCAGTAGCCTTGTAGCAGCAACTATGCCACCACCATACCCGTCTGGTCTGGTCTGAGAATTCGGAGGGTCCATAATACACAACAGTTGCAATGCAGTTCATGACATCAGTGTTGAACTCTTGACCTTAACTTACGTGTCGTAGGTCATGGATTCGAACCAGGCAGGCGCTTTATTTTGTGTAGATTATTTCATCACCACTGCTCTAAAAACGATGAAGGAAAACATCGTGAGGAAACACGTATGTCCTAGAACCAAAAATTCGATGACATGTGACATCAAAAAACCCGCACGGGGCCCGCTTTATTGGTTTAGGCCCATTCCCTCTCTCACAGAGGGGAGGCCTGAGTCCCAGCAGTGGGAACATTAAAAAGCTGATGAATATTAGTGGTGGGCGTTGCGACGACGAACCGTTTCTAAAGACCGTTTTTTGTTCTGCGACGGTGCAACCGTTTTACATCCTGGGATAAAGCAGTCTTCGTTGCACAAACCTCTCTTCGAATAACTTCGTGCGATTTTTTATTTTACGCCTCAGAAAATACAGTCGAGATTCGAAAGCGAACTGATTCAACTACGAAACACGTCAGTCGTCGCAGACGTCGCGTCGTCCTTTATCGTTCCACGTTCGTTCACAAAATAGTTCTTGCGACGGTGAAACAGTTTTTAAGTCCGTCTTCGTTGCTCAAACTAGTCTTCGAATAAATTGGTGCGATTTTGTATTTTACGGCTAAGAAAATACAGTCGAAAGTGAATTTATTCAACTACACACAAATGTCGTCGACTCGTTGCGAATGTCGCGTATCGTTCCACGTTTGTTCATAAAGTAGGTCTTTTGTTCCGTCCTCCAAGTTTCGTTCTCCAAGACGTCTTCAAGTTTAAACCAGTTGCGACGAAGACCGTTTTCTGCAACCGTTTTCGTCGTCGGGAAAACGGTTGCGTTTCGTCCGTCAAAAATACGACAACGACCCACCACTAATGAATATGATGATAATACACAACATAACGCCTGTATCTCCCAAAGGAAGGCAGAGCTGCACGTATAGTACCTACACCCGTCGGAGGACCCTCCATCTTGTGACCGATGGACGATGCGGAACTTTACACCCTGTACCTCTTCTAATATTCATAATACAAGCTATTGAAACTTTCCATTCAAAACACAATTATTTTCTTGACCTCTATTGCTTAGTGGATGAACAATAACTAACAAAATAATTTGGTTAAGTTTGTATGTGCCCGCTGTGTTATAATTACGAAGCATAATGAGATTAATGTTTTGTAGAGAAACGCATGTTTCTGATGTTCATCTTAGTGTGTAGTTAATATAATGAACTCTATAGAAAACTGAAATTAAATAGCGGTAGGCTTTAGGTGTCGTCCTAATTGGCTAAGATCGTACGCGCAAACGATGCGATTTCGTCGCACGACGATATGAAACTCACACATTTCTTTAGTGCCCTGTGTCCTAGTGTCTGGCTGGAGGCTCTAGTTCAGTCTTCACAGGATCGCCCGGTGAATCGATCCACATGCGAGACGCCACACACTAGGCGTGATTGTACCTGTTGCCAAAAAACGCAACGTTACTGTCGCGTTGAAGCGTCGTTAACGTTGCGAAGTCTCAGCGCTAACGCTTGCCACTAGTCTCGCGACGTCAACGTCGCGTCTGCGCAGACGTTGGAGGAACGCCAACGCTCGTAAAACGCCAGTGGGATAGCGGCCTTGGTGTCCTAATTGAAGCTTGCAAGTCATCGCGCGAGCACAGGAACGCATTTTCATCGCGCGATAAAATGGCATCGTAAAATCATACGATCGTTAGCCAATTAGGACAACGCTTTTCTCTTTTATTTTAAAATGCAGTGCTCATCGTTCTTCAGGTTTCAGTTTTTCCTGGTGCTCTACCATTCGTACTGTATTTATAAAAATCTAATATAGGCTCGCACTTGACCACTATCTCACCTGATAGTAAGCGGTGATGTGGTCGACGGTGGAGCACGCTTGCCTAAAAGTAACCTATTCACTCTTGACTTAAAGACCCCTAGATTGTATCTATTCAGTCTTGACTTAAAGACCCCTAGATTGTATCTATTCAGTCTTGACTTAAATATCCCTAGATTGTACCTATTCAATCTTGACTTAAAGACCCCTAGATTGTACCTATTCACTTTTGACTTAAAGACCCCTAGATTGTACTGTGAGGACTCTGCTTAACTAGAAGGCAACCTACTTGCCTATAAAAATACTGGCAATTGGTATTACTTGAAAGGTAAATGAATTTAGAATGGAAAATAAGTGACTATGTTTTGATCGTCAATTCTAGTGTAGCCGCCCAGAAGGCAGGCATATTGTAAAATTATTACAAAATATATGAGCTATAAAAGTAATACATCTACTTATTTGTACACCTCTGACTACGCCTTTCTACATTTGGTGGAGGCGCCGGGTACAGAAAATATCCCTGTAAAGAAGATACAATAAATATTTCGCGTGTGCACGGCGAAAACAGTGCACGAAGCCCCATCTGTGAGTGGGAGGTTACGGAGAACGAAGATATCGTTGGCGAGAACCCTAGCCGACGAACACTAGCACGTGGATTATCAAAGATAAGTGGTATTTTCTAACTGGGTAAAGATGGCACAGCCAGTATTCACGGGGACCGGAACAAAGTCCAGTTTTGAGGATTTCCTCATACAATTCCGTCGAATTGCTGCTATAAATAAATGGCAGGAACAAGACTTGGGGCTGATTTTGGGCGCATACTTGGACGGCCCGGCACTTGCCTATTATAAGTTCATTTACAAGGACGATCTTTCTTTCAAAGACATTTGCAATAACTTAAAAAAAGAATTCCCAGCGAGGTTAGATTTTATTGAGAAATTTTACAACGCACGGCAAGATAGACAAGAGGATGTAAATGCCTTTTTCTATAGACTGGCGGAATATGCTGAGCAAGCAGGCATAGCCGATGACCAAGTTTTCATTAGAATTTTCCTAAAAGGGGTAACAAATTATTATAAATTTAAATTAGGCACGAAATTATACGGCTCCAGAGCAGAGCTTCTTGCCACAATAATATAAATGAGGGAAATATTAGAAGGTATGCAAAATGAGCGCATAAATTTGCCGGTGCAACCTCCGCGCGTGCGTTTCGAAACGCCGTCTAATCAAGGGTTCCCTGCCTCACGGAGATCACCAAGCCCAGGTGTGGCCACGTCTAGTGTGACTCCGCATCGGGCGGGCGACGGCGAAATCTTTCACACACCGAGATACAATTTACGCCCAAGGCAGCGCTTCGAGGACAGAAATAACCGCTCTCATGTTGCCCCTAGATTTAGAAGCCCTCTACCAACCGATCACCCAAACGAACCAGGACACAGACAATAAAGATAGACGAGGAGTTGCGTACTGTGTCCATGAAAGAGCAGCTCCCAACCGAAGACAACAAACACGGTGATCTTACTCCATTTATTAACATTTGTATAGCTAATCAATTTTATAACGCATTAGTTGACACGGGTGCTTCTATCTCTTGTATTACGGAAGAATTAGTTCGGCTGCTAGGTCTGAAACATACCAGTGATGAGACGAAACATTTTGTGAAATCTATTTCGGGTGCACACCTAAAAGTTATAGGAAAAACAAGGATCAACTTCATTGTGGATTCGTGTGTCTTAACAAGTGACTTTGTTGTGATAAAAGACATTAACCAAAGTCTAATACTTGGCCAAGATTTTCTATATAATAATGAGGCTATAATTGGGGTTACCTATGTTTCATCGAAAAGAAATTGACAAATTATCACTTGCCAAACAATTTACCGCATAATTTCATTTGCCAAAATATTACTTAGCAAAAAATCTCTTCACAAATAATTGTAACGCAAACCTAATTTTTGGCAAGTGAACGTTTAAACAATAACTTGTTTACCAACTAGTACTTTTACCAATTTTTATGTGGTCAAATATTTCAGTTGGAATAACACATTTTACGCAAAATAAAATAAGCCAAATATTTAGTATCGTCCGTTTTCAATTTACCATTTCTATTCAGTCAATTGCTTAGTAAATGACAAAAAATTGGGTTACCTATATTTCATCGAAAAGAAAGATGCAATGAGCTGCTCCAGTTTAATAAAATTTTGGTAAACACTCAGAGGGTAAGCAAAAAAGTCATTTCGAGTTGCATATAAAAGTAGCAAAAATACTTTACTTGTCTATGAATATATGTTTTTTTTTTCTGGCTCCTCGCTGCGCTCGTCGCACTCGCGCTCGCTACGCTCGCATTTTAAATTGTCTCTCGTTTTCTGCCAAAAATGTCGTCGCTCGCGCTATACTGCGCTCGCTCCTTTCTGTCAGCAAGGTTCTTGATACCCTGGCAGCCAGATGTGGGGGGATGTTTACTGTCTAAAGATTTTTTGCTGTAATAAATCGTTTAATTAAAGACCAAATGCCTTAATGACACTATCCTTAGTAATATTCTGCCAAGTAAAAATTTGACCAAAAGAAAATGTGCGTACTAAAATTATTCCAAGTATTGCATTGGTATAAAAAAAGGTTGCTAAAATTTGTTTGGGTAGTGAAAATTTGTCAAAATCTTTTCGGCAAAACGGCAGGCTCCCCTATAATTGACTTTAGTAAGAAATGTGTATTTTTTAAAGGCAAGTTTTGTGCTAAATTTTGTAAATATTCTGAACAAAACGTTACGTCGATTTCACGACCAGTGCTGTGGAAGAGCTATCAAGACGAAACAAATAAAGTTAATAACGTCTTGAACGGCCATGGTGAATCTATGGAAGAAAGAAGTGTAATTACGGTGTCTAAGAATGACCACTTGTATTTTTCGAGATTAATAAATAGTAATGATGAGAGTTATATATCAACTGTACCCAAAGAATGTAATGTAAAGAGGGAACTTGATATAAACCCAAACTTGAGTCTCTGTAAATTGGAATCACTTAAGAAGCTTCTTTCATCATATAGAGAGAATTTTGCATTTTCGGCTTCGGAGCTAGGCAGCTGTAGTGTAGAAGAAATTACTATTAGAACTGTAGATGATATACCTGTCCATCATCCTCCTTATAGAGTATCTCCTAAACAGCTTGACATAATAAATACACAAATAGAAGAGATGCTGAAGAATGGTGTTATCCGTGAATCAAGGAGTGCGTACGCTTCGCCCGTTGTATTAGTACAGAAGCCAGATCAGTCCTGGAGATTCTGCGTTGATTATCGGAAGTTAAATAAAAAAGTCATTACCGATAGTTATCCATTACCGATCATAGAAGATTTAATGATTTATTTGTCAGGGGCGCGATACTTTGCGGATTTAGATTTAAATTCAGGCTACTGGCAACATCGTTTAAGTGAAAAGGATAAGCATAAAACTGCGTTTATTACTGCTTCCGGTCTATATGAGTTTAATGTTTTACCTTTTGGGCTCAAAACGAGTCAAGCTGTTTTCCAAAGGATAATGGACAAGGTCTTAGCTGGTATCAAATATAAAAAGGCCATTTGTTACGTAGATAATATCTTAGTGTGGGGTAATAACTTCGCGGAGTTTATGGAATCGTTAGAAGAAGTCATGTGTAGATTAAAGAAAGCAAACCTTACGCTAAAACCGAATAAGTGCAGTTTCGGTTATAAGAAAATTTCCGTGTTGGGGCATGAGATCTCCGGTGAAGGAGTTAAGCCTGATAAAAAAAAATTGCAATCGTTAAAAACACTCAAGACCCCAACAAATACAAAACAGGTTAAGTCAGTATTGGGTTTGTTTTCTTACTATAGAAAGTTCATTAGTAGTTTTGCCAAAATAGTGTTGCCTCTTACAAGATTATTAAAAAAAAACGCCAAGTTTATATGGGGCAGAAAAGAAGAAGAAGCCTTCCAGAAGATAATAAATATTATGGAATCACCCCCGATATTGCATTTTTATTCTAGTAATAAGCAATTAACTACTAGGTTGCATGTGGACGCTAGTGGGGAGGCCCTTGGCTGCTGTCTCAAACAAGGTGATGATGTGTTGTTCCCTATAGCATACGCGTCCAGGAAACTGAGTGAAGGAGAGAAGAAATATTCTACAACGGAGAAAGAGTGTCTTGCTTTAGTCTGGGCGTTAAATTATTTTAAACATTTTCTTTGGGGTTTGAAGTTCCAGGTGGTCACGGATCATAAGGCATTGTGCTGGCTACGAGGTAGAAAGGACATGAATGGAAGATTAGCTAGGTGGTCGCTGTGTATCCAGGCGTATGACTTCGATATTGTACATTGTTCTGGCAGAGATAACGTTATTGCTGATTTTTTGAGTAGGAATCCATTAGTGCAAGACGAAGAAGACTCGAAGAGGACAGAGGAGGGCCCTGACGACGGCATGCAGTTATATAGGATTGAGGTGGTCAGGATAAGAGATGACCAGCTTAGAGATGTTTTTTGTAGGTATTGGTTGGATAAGATAGCAGCTAGCGGGAGTAATGTGGTGAAGGGATTTAGTGTGATAGATGGCATTTTGTGTAAGAGAACCAGAATTCTGAATGATAATCGGATGTTAGTAGTCGTTCCTAAAAACTTGTTAGAGGAGGTGTTGAAAGAGCTTCATGATGATCCATGGTCCGGAGGGCATTTAGGTTTGGCGAAAACTTTGGCTAAGTTTAGAGCGAGGTACTTTATTAAGGATGCAGAAAGAGTGGTAGATAAATATGTAAGAAGCTGCGTATTGTGCCAAGAGCGGAAGAAGGACGACCAGGTGGCCCAGTTACAACCTGTTGTTGTGAACCGATTGATGGAAAAAGTTGGGATAGATGTGTTAGGTCCTTTTAGGAAGTCGCTGAGAGGTAATAGGTATATCATTGTAAGTTTGGAATATGCAACGAAGTATGCAGTTTGTAGAGCAGTTCCTATGGTGACAGCGCAAAGGATCAGCGAGTTTCTAATAGAGGAGATTTTCTGTCGTTATGGAGGAGTTAAGGAAATTGTGTCGGATAGGGGGTCAGTTTTTACATCTCGCTTGGTAAAAGAAACTGTAAGTTATTTCGGAGCCAAGTCACGCTTCACCACTGCGTTCCACCCTGCAACGAATGGTTTAGTTGAGCGATTTAATCGAACAGTGTGTCAGATGCTTTCCATGTATGTCACCAACGATCAGCGAAATTGGTGTAGTTATGTTCCACTAGTATGTTTTGCTTATAATTCCAGCAAACAGTCAAGCACTAGATTTTCACCTCACATGTTGCTATACGCTAGGGAACCATTATTTCAAACCGACATGCTAGTAAATAGCAGCAATGTTGACATGGTTGATTATGTAGGACGTCATGAGCTAGGGAACAGTTTGTCACGTCGTGCCATAGATAATATAAAAAAGGCACAGGTTAAACAGAAAATGCGATATGATAGAAAAGCTAAATTGAGAATATTTACGCCTAATCAATTAGTTATGCTCTATACACCTAGACGTACCACAAATAGAAGTATAAAACTATGTAGGTTGTATAAAGGCCCATACCGAATAGTTAGAAGATTATCTGATGTAAATTATGTAATTATAAAAAATAATAGTAGGCGATTTAGGGACATAGTACATGTAAATAGATTAAAACCTTTTAATGTTAGAATAGGACAAGAGATAGGTTTAAATAGGTAAGAATAGGTTAAGGTTAGTAGGTAAGGTTTCCATAAAGGAAGAGGCCGGTTGTCAAATAAAAGAAAAAAATATGAATGACAACTATTAAATTTGACATATTGAAATTAATAGGGATGGGAAAGTAGGAAAAAATGTATCGATAGTTTTCTTATCGATATTTTTAAATAGTATCGATATATATAATTAAATTAGTTCTTTCCGTTGCATGTGCTGATGATGTGCTGATGAGTTGTGAGCCGCAGGGGGAAGAAGAGGCTGGCAACGTTGGCCACGCATCGAAAAAATGTTTATTGGATATGCGATTAAGGCATAGGCACAAGCCAGGGTAATAGTATAACCCAGGGGTTTCTTAAAGTAATAGTCATAACTGAAACCGACTTTGCTAACGGGGCATAGCCTTTGCAAAGGATGTCGAGTTGACATCATTGGTCCAGTTTATGTCTGATGTTTAAAATAATAAATGCATTTATAATAATAAACCCTGGTGCAAGCTCTATGAATAGGATTAGAAATTCGATGCGATCCAGCCTTTCCTTCTCTGGCCTGATAAACGCACGAGATCGAAACATTGTATCATGTTTGAATTTTTGAGATTAAACCCCATCCGGGTCGATGTGAGTTGACGCATCATTCTTGTGTTGGGAGGACGCCTTGTTCCTTTTTTAGGGTTTTGGTCAAGGAGGTTCAAGCATGACGGCGTTGATTTGTTAGTACGTATGTGCACGTCAACTGAAGTTAAAAGCACATATCGGAGCATCCGATAACTCGTTTGTCATGATTAAGCCTTCCCCTTTTAAGGGTCGTACCTCAATTGTAAATGTGATTTCCCTATTAGGTAAATGCTCGGGTTAGGGTAAGGCAGGATTCATCTAACCTTTCAAGACATAGAATAGAAGCACTTCATATGATTCTGCGCGTCTATTCGTAGGGGCGTAGCTCATGTGAGGACTCTGCTTAACTAGAAGGCAACCTACTTGCCTATAAAAATACTGGCAATTGGTATTACTTGAAAGGTAAATGAATTTAGAATGGAAAATAAGTGACTATGTTTTGATCGTCAATTCTAGTGTAGCCGCCCAGAAGGCAGGCATATTGTAAAATTATTACAAAATATATGAGCTATAAAAGTAATACATCTACTTATTTGTACACCTCTGACTACGCCTTTCTATAGTACCTATTCACTCTTGACTTAAAGACCCCTAGATTGTACCTATTCACTCTTGACTTAAAAACCCCTAGATTCTACCTATTCACTCTTGACTTAAAGACCCCTAGATTGTACCTATTCACTCTTGACTTAAAGACCCCTAGATTGTACCTATTCACTCTTGACTTAAAAACCCCTAGATTGTACCTATTCACTCTTGACTTAAAAACCCCTAGATTGTACCTATTCACTCTTGACTTAAAGACCCCTAGATTGTACCTATTCACTCTTGACTTAAAGACCCCAGATTGTACCTATTCACTCTTGACTTAAAGACCCCCAGATTGTACCTATTCACTCTTGACTTAAAGACCCCTCGATTGTACCTATTCACACTTGACTTAAAGACCCATAGATTGTACCTATTCACTCTTGACTTAAAGACCCCTAGATTGTACCTATTCACACTTGACTTAAAGACCCCTAGATTGTAGCTGTGTTAAGTATGTCACAACTTGCCGTGACCCATTTTTGTTTCCATGTTATTGACTTCTCGTAAATTACATTGATGTTGTACGAGCCTTAAATTGGATTTAAAGATAATCCTTCATAGTACACAGCGTTCGTTTTGTAGGGCAACTTGTAATACCTACTGAGCTGTTTTCACTGTTATAATATGAAGATATTGGAGAGGTTCATTAGGGTGAACAGTTAAGTACTTCGTAGTTATTGGATTATTAGAGCTTTCCTCAAAAGATTGAACACAGTTAGGAGACTGTTAAATTGGCCAATTTATAATATCATCACATCACACTAATATCATATAGGCGAATGTTTGTGAGTATTTGTATGTTTGTTACTCCTTCACGCTCACATGGCGGGACCAATTTTGTTGAAATTTGGAGGTAGTTAACATCCTGGATTAACACGGGATAATTTTAGACGTTCACGCGGGCGAAGCCGCTGGCAGAAGCTAGTTCTATTATACATCGAAAAACATCTTTAGTTAAGCAAACTTTAGTTATCATAAAATAATACTTAACTAACCAGCAGATTATAATTAACTAGCTGTCCCACGCGGCTTCGCTCCCGTCAACTGGCTACCTACCTACCCTACATACCTGAATGTTGCGTAACTTTAACCGCTTACGCACGCAACGGAAGCTCTCAAAAAGGAATATTTTTGCCCGTTATTGCACATTTTTTATTTATGCTCCGCTCCTATTGGTCGTAGCGTGATGTTATATAGCTTATAACCTTAATAGATAAATGGACCATCCGACACAAAAATATTTTTTCAATTACAACCAGTAGTGCCTGAGATTAGCGCGTTTAAACAAACAAACTCTTCAGATTTATAATATTAATTTCGTATAGATTATTTAATGCTTTAATGTTAGTAAAGACTAAGTTCGCAGTTCCCAATCGTTGGTTTCAGAGTAGATAACATACCAAAAAAAATCTGACAATGGAGTGTGCTATTCACTATCCTATCATATCAAAACAGATTTCGAAAATAAATGTTTGCTTTAGCAATCAGGTTGTTACGGACTTATAAATTCAGCTATCAAGATATTCCTTAATTCCCACGCTTGCACAAACAAAGTGATTGTTATGAAATACACCGACATAGTACAGCTTGGCCGTCTAAGACGACTCCACATATTTTCCTCATGGCTCTTATTGCCAATAAAATATGAAATAAAATTGTTTAAAGCCCTTGACGAATTCATGGAGTGGTTTTCAGTAATAAAGTTTTATGTAACTATTAGTTTCGTTCTTCGATATTTTTATTGTTTCTGCAATCTATGGCGGAGGTTTATCTAAACGTTATTTGCTAAAAAGGATGTGAGATGTAATTAGTAGACAATTACTTTTTAACCGACTTACCAAAAAGGAGGAGGCTCTATGTTCGACATTAAGCTTGTTTTTCCGGCTTTTTGTTGTGTATGTTCTCCGATATCTTCGACAATTGTGAACCGATTTTGAAAATTCTTTTTTTTGTTTGAAAGGGTTTTGAAATTGGTCCCATTTTAATTTGGTGAAGATCTGATGAAGAACTTCGAAGATATACAACAGAACTCTTAAAAAAATAACGGCGAATCTCTCGGGATTGCTGCAATCGCATGTCTGTTTATACCATTTCATAACATCAGGCCAGTACGCTCAAAAGGGGTACGCAGATGTGTACAATTCACCTTTTTACACTATTATTTCACCGGTTATGTTCAAGTTTCATGATATTCGGCAGTATAGGTACCTTACTAAACAACTTGCCTATTAGGTAGGTACAACAAAAAATTCAAAAATTAAAAATAAACTTTTAACAAAAAATTACTACCAAATAAGAAAACTACTAAGTGAGAAATAACTTTATTTTTGGAAGTCTGCGTCCATAACGCAAAAAAAAGGTTCCTACAAAAGACACCGACATCCAAAAATAAAGTTATTTTTCACTTTGTAGTTTTCTTATTTGGAAGTCGGTAGTTTCCTTTTTAAGTTTTTTTTCTATGGCGCTATGCCATCCATGGTAATAAAACTATGAACGTTAAAGGTGAAGGGATGGCCTGAATCATTCTGAGCTAATTCCGTCTGTGATTATATGAACACACAAGAGGCCTATAATAAACTAAACTGCTGCACATTAAAATCTCTCGCATGCTCGCATTTGACCATTCCGTGTTTAAGTGCGATTACAAATTGTTACACTTATTATATACATGACTAGCCGTCATCAACACGATTTTTCTCTATTTGTTACTTTAGAAAACCTTTGGCGCGTGTCCATTATCTTTGTTTGAATACGTCAGTCAAAGCAGTATGTACAAAAGGCATTAGTTCGTAGCATCTTAGGATGTAGAAAAGTACCTACTTCTTTTCTCTATGATTTCTAATATACCATTGTTTTTTAAGATGCGAAAATGAAGTTAATACACAATAGGGTAGTTTATTGAAAATTAGTTTTTTGTCTGTCAGGTAGTTATCTACCTGACAGACAAAAAACAAATTGGATATGTATTTTTTCTTTTGACACGTAAACATAAAGTGACAACGATATAATGCGTTGAAATATCGTGTGACGTCACGCCGTTAGTACACTTTATACTGCCTTAGTGACGTCACAAGCCCCCACTCCTGAATTTTGATGCGCTTTAACTTTGACAATTTTTATTGATTTGGTAAGGCAAAAAAATACGTGTTCAAAATTATTTGATAATTTCACTGACGGACTAAATAGAATTATCATTTTTCTGTCCAGGCGACTAACGAAATGTATTTACAAGGCAGACGTGATTGGAAACGCCGGGAGGGGACGCCCTAGAAAGACATACATATACCTTATAGGTGATGTTCTTAAAAAAGGCCAGGTGCGCAGTACTCATAACCGGCGTGTGTGTATGACTAGATGTATGAATGTGAGTGAAGCAAAAGAAGTATGTAAGGATCGTAGCAGGTGGCGTTCTGTAGTTTCTGCCTACCCCCATGAGAAAAAGGCGTGAGTTTATGTATGTGTGTATGTCCAGGGAACATCTCTATTGCAAATAGGTAAGCTGTAACACGGGGTCTCATTGCTAAGAAAGAAAATTTGGTTCAAATAAATCTCACTAGATGGCACGATATGCACGTATCTGTTATTGAATGTGGGTAAAATTTACATTTTCTGGAATTGAACATAAACATTGTATGTTCTTGTTTAATCAACTCTCCTAAGTACAAAATTATGGAATATTGGGCTTTTAATTCACATTTCAAAGATTATTTTAACGGATCATTTAGAATTGATGCCAATAGATGGCGCATTTTTTAATTCCACTCGATTGTTAAAATTTGCATTGTAACACATTTTGGTGCAAAAAAAACTGTAAAAACGTGGAAATAAATACTAGAAAACGAACCTTCACTGTATTTAAAGAAAAAAATATTCACGAACCTAGTAAACCCTTTTACTTGCAAGTCGCTGCTAACACCATCTATCTGTCACCGTGAAACAGAACCGAACGCATCCGATGTACAAAAAATAACAAGATTAATCAGATGAAAAACGCTAGTTACGTCGGCACGGTTTCTTTGTATGGGATGAGGCATCTGTATGCTAGTATTATATTATCTGTGGCTGTAAGCAGTCAGTGTTCAAATAGGTGAGATCGATGGATCTCTTTGAAGCTCAATTTAATAAAAATATGTGTTTGTGAATGTCTACAAAAGCTGCAAAAGGCTTAGCTGGTGTTTCCAATTTTTAGATCCTACATTGTTTTAAGGTTTTAAAAAATTCAAGCGCTTTTGTCAAAAAATATCGTACCAACAATGGAAACGCAAGTAAACAGAAGATCCGTGCATAAAAGCAGGTGAGCCGCTTTTTCTATGATACGAAAGTATGTGGGCCTTCGCCGGTCGTTAATTATAGGGCGACTCCTTCCTTATTCAGATTGCGAACACTTACGTGCATTTTTTGCTCTAAGATCTTCGTTAAATACGACGTAAATCAGTGCTGAATAATGTAGTTAAAACTGTCAGTCATGCAAACACTTTTTTGGGATGTGAAAGACGAGGATTTGAATGGAATACATTCGTTCGTATTTGCATGATGAATGAAAGAGAAATTCAAGTCTTTTATAGGCACAATACACATCTAATGTAACGCGAAAACGCGATGTTAACGTCGCGTCAACGAGATTTCTCGCGATGTTAGCGCAGCGTCTACGCGACGTAAACGTGAGCCGTGAATGCACCTATAAGTTCTAGATTATTTCTTACTAGCTTCTGCCAGCGGCTTCGCCCGCGTGAAAATTGTTTATTATACATATAAACCTTCCTCTTGAATCATTATATCTATTAAAAAAACCGCATCAAAATCGGTTGCGTAGTTTTAAAGATCTAAGCATACATAGATAAGATAGCATATATAAGATTTTGTTTTTTATACTAGGTAGTGATAATATTAAAGCTTTGGAGTAGACTTTCAGACAAAAGCAGAACGCAATGAATGCGAGCATGTATTCGGCGAACAATAGAAAATAATATTAAGGTTAGTACATAATATAATGAGCAGAGTCTCAGGTTTATGTGACATAACCGTTACAGTGGGTAGCGAATCGTATTATTGCCTAGAAATATTCCTAGGGTATTTCCTGTGGATTTTCTTGCTAACAAACCAGTGCTAGATACCATAGGTGGTCCTATTACAATTTATTTTTATTTATGGTGGGTTTGCTCTTGACTCTAGTCTAGGTCAGAGGTGACAGAGACAAATCCGCGATGGAGTGAGCTTACCCAGAAGAAGCCTGTTCACTCTAACTTTGAAGAGATTCGGGTTGTATGCGTTCGGAAACACAGACGCAGGCAGTGAGTTTCACTCTTTTGCTGTGCGCATTATGAAGGATGTATGGAAGCGCTTGATGCGAATTGGTGGAATGGCAACTAGGTGAGGATGGTAACTTGCAGTGCGTCTAGATGTCAGATGGTAGAAGGGTTCATGAGCACACTCGCCGAAGTACATTCTGTAGAAGACCGACATGCAGGCAACCTTACGGCGGCGGCGATGAGCCAAGCTGTGAAGATTGGCATCCACCAGTTTGACGTCGCCAATTAGTCTCTTAGCTCTGCGTTCCACCGAGTCAAGCGCGGCAAGCTGATATTTAGCTGAGCCATCCCAGAGGTGGCTGCACTTGACTTTGTGGCACAGCACTTTGTACTATAATTTCACGGTTTGGACTCGAAAATAGAGTTTTCTGCGAACGTCAAAAAATGCTCTATTATTTTTCCTCATGTTATTTCAGTCATACCAAGGGATAGCAGCAGTGGTGGCCCAGAGGTAACGGCCCTGACTTGCGCATCGTATGTCGTGAGTTTGGACCCAGGCAGGCGCTTTACTTTATATAACTTATTTCCTCACCACTGCTCTTAAAACGGTGAAGGAAAATATCGGGAGGAACCGGCATGTCCTAGAACCAAAAATTCGAAGACGTGTGAACTCCATCAACCCGCACTGGGCCCGAGTGATGGATTAAAGCCTATTACCTCTCTCAGAGATGCCTGTGTCCCAACAGGGGCAACATTATAAGGTTGATGACTATGAAGGGATATTGTGTAAATAAGCAACTGGTTTGTGGAGGTTTGATAGGCAGTCGCTCTATTTACTAGTATTCATGTGCATACATTTAGACAGAAATCCAACTCCAAAACAAATGGATTGTCCATTAGGTTAGACTTTTTTATAACTGAAGAGCCTCTTCACCTTATTCTCGCCTCATCACCATCATCACCATATCAGCCCAAAAACGTCCACAGCTGGACATAGGCCTCCCCCAAGCGTCGCCACATTGACCGGTTCCGTGCGTCCCGCATCCAGCGGATCGCCGCAGTCTTCACCATGTCATCGGTCCACCTGGTGGGAGGCCTTCCAATGCAACGTCTGCCGGTTCGCGGTCGCAACTCCAGAACTTTTATGCCACATCGGTCATCCGTTCTGCGAGCAATGTGCCTTGCCCACTGCCCCTTAAGTTTGGCAATTCCGCGGGCTATGTCGGTAATTCTGGTTCTCATGCGGATCTCTACATTTTTGATTTGATCACGCAGGGAAAATCCGAACATAGCTCTCTATTGCCCTTTGGATGACTGTAAGCTTTCTGATGAGGCCCATTGTGAGCGACCACGTCTCAGAGCCATAGGTTATCACTGGCAACACACACTGTACATAGACTTTCATCTTGAGACACTGTGGTAAGTTCTCACCTGATGGTAAGCAAATCTACAATAGGGCGAGCGAGCCCAGAAGTTGCCTGTTTACTCTTGCTTTGAAGGTTGACGATGGCAGATGATATTGTTTAGGTGAATCACTCTCCACTTTATTTTCAAAGTATGAATCATCGCCATGTTTTTTCCCCCATTCCTATTAATTCCAACATTTACCCGATGGGTGGTGCAGGTGAGTGCGGGGCACGAAGCGTGTCGGCGCGTCCGAGCGTGCCTCCCCGGGAACAGAACCCGGCGCACCACCGCATCCGGTATACCTACTCTGTTAGTCACTGATAGTTTTTGCGATATAAAATTGAAAAATAAAACAATTGTTTTAGTTTCGATTAAATGCTTCGTAGTTCGTGTCATCGTCCTTTCTTTTTTCCTATGTTATTTTTGATAGATAAAGCTGTTGAATATATATTTATACTAGCTTCTGCCAGCGGCTTCGCCCGCGTGAAAGTTGAAAATTATCCTATGGGAACATATTCCCGGGACAAAAATTAACCTATGTATGTAAAGTAATCTGTCTCTGTGCCAAATTTCATCCTAAAAATAACAAACACACAAACACATACAGATTCACAAACTTTCGCCTTTATCTTATCTTATTCTTATACCATTAAACGAGCAGTTCTTGTATATATATATATGTATATATATAATCTGAATCTCGGAAACGGCTCCAACGAGTTTCATGAAATGGGTTTCGGGGGCGATAAATTGATCTACCTAGGTTTAATTTTTATTATTTGAAAGACTGTAGACTGAGGTAGCGTTGGAGAGATTGTGTTTGTGTTGAGGAAGATTTGAAGAGGAAAAAGGAAAAAGTCATGGCGTAGGGAGGCCAGTGACAGAGCGAAATGGAAGAAGATCACTGAATAGGCCCAAGCCACACAAAGGATTGTAGCGCCAAAGGCATGAATGAACTGTAGACCATTTCGATTAATCAACTTAATTCCGATAAAAATTGATTCGAAATTATTAACCCTCAAAAGCTAACAGATCCATAAAGTTCGATACGATACCAATCACAATCGATCGTGTACCGAATAACTACTAAAAGCATTGCTCATACAAGTTAAAATACTTCACCGAGGTTAATCGCCAGGCATTATGCGGATTTCGTGTCTATGTCGTTATTTTCGTCAAAATCCCATACTTTCGATTTTAGTATGATTATGCAATACAAAAACGTTCAACTGTAATTGTAACTTCTATCCTCGTTTTATGTTATTTTTCATCAAAGCGGTCATTGCTCGTAGATTTGAATTTTTGTATCTTTTTCGTATTTTCCACTCCGTTTGATGTTTTTAATATAATCTCAATCGCTTGACAATAAGACCACGCAGAGAGGAAACAATGTTTAATTTATATTACAAATTTGTGAAAGGTGCCTGAATTGAGTATTTATTTGAAAGTAGATTTCCCATCATATCGGTTGTGGATCAAATTATCAATGAACGTTGATGAGACATCATCGATATGAAAATTATAGTGAGGGAAATTATTAATTCTTTGCATATCGATTTCTGCGCGTTCGGGAAGTTGCGTGATATCTTCTCGTCCAACTTACACCACTATCTCAAGAGGAAAGTCTATGACCAGTATGTGTTGCCAGTGATGACATATGGCTCTGAGATGTGGTCCCTCACAATGGGCCTCATCAGAAAGCTTACAGTCACCCAAAGGGCAATGGAGAGGGCTTTGCTCGGAGTTTCCTTGCGTCATCGAATCAGAAATGTAGAGATCCGCAATCCCTTGCGGATCTCTACATTTCTGATTCGATGGTTACCGACATAGCCCGAAGAATGGCCAAAGTTAAGTGGCAGTGGGCAGGGCACATTGCTCACAGAACGGATGGCCGATGGGGCAGAAAGGTTCTGGCGAGTGACGACCGCGAACCGGAATACGTTGCGTTGGACCCATGACCTGGTGAAGGTTGCGGGGATCCGCTGGATGCGAGACGCACGGGACCGGTCAATATGGAGACGCTTAGGCGAGGCCTATGTTCAGCAGTGGACGTCTTTCGGCTGATATGATGATGATGTTGATGATATCGATTTCTTATCTGCATCAGCCGTTAGCGACATCCCGTCGACGCGGAAGGGTTAGTTCCATTTAAGTTATTCTAAACTAGGAAGTTATTGAAATTGCATGTTATCAATGCAATTCCATCAATATGACATTTTCAAATACAGGTTCTTATGCAATGAGTGGTATTAAGGTTCTCCTAGTCAACGGCACGAACTATTTTGTGCGCGGGGTTAAAATGCATGCTGTCTCATCCGACAACACGTGAGAAAGAGATTGATGCTGTGATGAGCAGTAAGAAGCTAGTTCACGTACGAATTAGCACTTTAACAAATTTGTATCGAAATGGATGATGATTTAGGACGAAAACGAGCGCGCAAAATTTTATAAACAGACCTTTGGGAGTCTAGATATCATGAATAAACGACTAAATGTATATTTTCAAAATTAAATTATTTGCATTGTTGAATTACTAATCTATCCCTGTATGGAGGCCGTTTTGCAATTTTCCTTCTTCTTATGGTATTTATTTCCGCCCAAAGATGCGTTAAAATTAGTGTTGAAATATGGAACTTTCGACGCTCATAGCTTTCAAATGTATATTTGTTCTTACTTTTTTGTTTCCATACAGGGCTAGATAATTATGAGACAAATTGAAATATTTTATTATTTTGAACGTACATCGTCAAAAAATGGAGTAATCGCTAGACTACGTTTGTATGGAAGAATTTTCGACTAGTATAACCTTAAATGGTATTATTAAAATAACGAGAGCGACAGTAGTCTCAAAGGTGCTATTAGCGATGAAAATTGCAGTTCAAAGAAACATACAAACTGTTATGTTTTCCATTTCAATATACGCATTTAGTATAATGTTAGGTGTGAGAGATTGTCACGTATTAGTAACAAGTACAACTTGTTAGTTTTCTCCGATTCTGATGTTAGCAATCGATTCTATTTCCCATCTTTCCATCAATTTTAAAATATCTACTAGATAATGATCGCGTGTGTATTGTATGGCAAATAATAACATAATTTCCAGTGCGATACTGATCGACTCATCTCGTTGTCTGTCATTGTTTACATGTGTCGTGTTTTCCCACGATTTCGAACTGAGCAAGAACTGAACTTGACAATGCTATCGATTTTCCAACAATCACAGGAACCCATTAAGTTTTTAGTTGCACCCGTCCCGGTGAAACTCTTAAACGTTTCTAGTGAGCCACTGTTGACGAACACTCTTACAGAATTAAATTAAGATGATATAGATAAGATCGTTTTTGTGTAACCTTACATTAATGATGGGAACTTTACACGACCACAATTGTTGCGCGTCGAGTAATAATTTTGTTTGCATAATTAATTCACAGAAATGAAAGTGTTTATTGTGGTTAAGTTGGTTGCACTTATTTTCACATTAGAGCAATTTGTATGAATCGCTGAGACTACAATGATATGAATGGTCTTATTTGGGTTCAGAGATATTGCTTCCAGTTTAAGCTTCCCAGAATTGTGTTTGAATTATAACATCGTGTCTGTAATTACATTGTAAAATATGCTTTTATTTTTAACATTTGGAGTATAAGTCTTTTTAATATTGATAGGCATTATAACATCGTCTTTGTTATTACATTGTAAAATATGGTTTTATTTTTAACATTAGGAGTATAAGTCTTTTTAATATTGATAGGCATTATAACATCGTCTCTGTAATTACATTATAAAATAAGGTTTTATTTTTAACATTTGGAGTATAAGTCTTTTTAATATTGATAGGAATTATAACATCGTGTCTGTAATTACATTATAAAAGATGTTTTTATTTTTAACATTTGGAGTTTATGTCTTTTTATTATTTATATGAAATATAACATTGTGTCTGTAATTACATTATAAAATATGGTTTTATTTTCAACATTTGGAGAATAAGACTTTATAATATTGATAGGAATTATAACACCGTGTTTGTAATTACATTTTATTTACAACATTTGGAGTATAAGTGTTTTTATTATTTATATGAATTATAACATCGTGTCTGTAATTACATTATAAAATATGTTTTTATTTTTAACATTTGGAGTATAAGTCTTTTTAATATTGATAGGAATTATAACATCGTGTCTGTAATATTAAGTACATTATAAAATATGATTTTTATTTTTAACATTTGGAGTATAAGTCTTATTAATATTGATAGGTTCGCGTTTGACCACTATCTCACCTGATGGTAAGCGATAATTTGGTTGACAATAGAGCACGCTTGCTTAGAAGTAACCTATTCACTCTTTACTTAAAGACCCCCCTTAAACTGAACAGGAAAAACAAGTTCACAGTTTCACGCTATTGCAAAAGTTTAAACTATCCTATCGTGGTTACGTATGTCAATTTGTATGGTTGCACTTTCTTGTCCGAGCCACAGTTTGAATGTAAAAGGCAATATTAGTTGACCCATAAATCGCGATTTGATCTGTCACGATCTACTTAACGGAATAATTTGTTTATGCGGCTCTGGCGTACAAACAGAAACTATTTCACGCTACAAGTGACAAGTAGCGTGAATTTTTACTTAAGTAAAATTCATCTCGGCCCTTTACTTAATTAAAGATCAACTTTTACTTAAACGACCTTTGTTTTATTTATATATGTTGTTATTGTTTTAATGTTGATAATTTTACGCTCTTTTCTTAAATGACGAAAGTACCGTTTTTAAAGGACAATCCCACCGCCACTATTCCCAAACCACTGCATCTCCTGAAAGCCAGAATTAACAGTGGTGACATCCAGAAAAGCGCCGAGGCAATGAAGCTTGACGAAGTCCTGTCTTGAACTGTATTGGATCCCGCAACGAAATTAATCAGGAAAGAATAAAGGAGGAGTAGATCCTCCATATCAAGCAGGAGACAGAACAAACAAGGCCAACAGACACAAAGGGTCGTTTACAACTGGGATAAGCCCAGTTGCCGAACACCGGAGATAACAATTAGCATTAATACTAATGGGTCCTAACATTGTGAGCGTACAAATTACCGTTTGTTTACAATATATTCTTCAAACTGTTTTGTTTGCCTAGGTTTAATAGACTTGCCAGGCCCCACATAGCCAGTTGGAGACTAATGACCTGTCACATTGATGTCGTTACTAACATATAAACCCGATACGTCCGCATTATTTCTATGCTGTGCCCTAGCGGCATTAGCACAGTTTTCACCTAGGTAGCGAAGGTTGTATATCTCTTTTACTAGTATATAAATGATTTTACTAAAGTAATTATAACATTAATGGTATCTATAGAATCAAAATTTTTATAATTACGCAATCAGAATTTAAACAAAATTACACAATTAAAAGACAACTTACAATAAACAACAAAATACTAAAAATATAATATCCAAAACGAATATCGCCAAAAAAAATGTAAAAAAATACTCACTGGCTAAAAAGTCCTTGACTGTCAAAGAGCATTAAAAAAAAATGTGCTCGCTTTCGGATTTTGAACAGTTGTTTGGTCCGGTAAGCCGGTAATTCACTGCACTTCCTGTGGCGCGCACGCACTAGTATCGACAGGTGTTTCGGACCACGAACCGCTCGCGACTGCCCGACCGGCGACGAACCGCGGACGCTTTTCCACATCCCCTGTTATCACGATGACAGTCAAGTTCCATGGGCATTTGGGGGTTTAAAGTTTAATCCTGATAATGTTTACTGTGTTGATGATAGGAAATGTATTTTAGAATGTTCTGAACTTGTTTCTTTGGTAAAATTAATAAAGTATAGGGGAAAATCGGAAAAATCGCCAATGGTAACTACTTTATTTAATTTTGTTTTAATTTTTTTTTATTATTTAAATACCGAAAATTATAACTTAAATGGTAATAGAATTGAAGAATACAAAAAGAAAAAAGAAAATTTGACATATTTTCGGTTTTCATTTTCATCGGCAACAGTCGCTCTTTTGAAACATTTAATGAATCTACCCTGAAGCTGAAAATAAGGTTCAAAATTGGTTTTGGATTGATAGTTGACGATTCAGTATATAACTGTATTGTTCTTTTATATTGTACGGATTATGAATCATCAATACCCGTAGCGTGCACACAGAAATTAATGCTTACATAGTATCAGATTGAAGTTGTGTAACAGAAAATTATTTCTTTTATTGTCAAGATCAGCCTGAACGTTACAGTCGTTTTTCACTCTTTGTCAAGATCATCATGAACGTTATAGTCGTTTTTTTTACTCTTTACAACTAGTTACGTTGTCGTCATGGTTACGAAGATATTCGTGTTTTTATTTGCCACCGTCAAATACGTTTTAAAGTAGGTACTACGTTACTCATTTAGTCCCGTTACAGTTTAATTTGTGAGTAACTTACAGCTTTCTTTGTTTGTTAAAGTCGGAATACTTTCAACTGTAACATTAATTTCTCGGTGGATTTTAAAACATTTCTTGGCATATCTTGGGTGGTCCTAGTTAATTGATATCACCGACCTACTTATACGAGAAAAATCCAATTTGGCAAGAACGTTTTCAAATGAACTTTTTATGAAGCAAGCGACAGAATTGTTTTTTTTTTACCGTGGTTTTAATTTAGATTTTTGTAAGACCTACAAAAGATGGCCTGATTTTATTATGACAGTTCGGTTGGTCGTAATAGTTAGTTGGATAGTTTTTTGGTACGTTCGTTTGTCAGCGAAGCGTAGAGAGGCGGCTCCCTCGACGGAGTAGTCGGTGGAAGAGCGCTGACCGTGAAGCTAACCATATGCCACTGACCATACTTACAAGCAACCAAGAAGTTTAACTGTACCTTAAAACGGGATGCTAATTGCCGCCTATTCATTTAGAGTACCTACCTTTAGTACTTGTACCTTTAGTATTTGTATCTTCAGCACTTGTACCTTTAGTACTTGTACCTTTAGTACTTGTACCTTTAGTACTTGTACCTTTAGTACTTGTACCTTTAGTACTTGTACCTTTAGTACTTGTACCTTTAGTACTTGTACCTTTAGTATTTGTATCTTTAGTACTTGTACATTTAGTACTTGTACCTATAGTATTTGTATCTTTAGTACTTGTACCTTTAGTACTTGTACCTACTAGCCTTATTTATAAAAACTTGTTTACCATATGATTACTTTAAATACTGATTATTTCGTAATTCAAACTCTCCAGAGAAAATTGAATTAAGGGCGGTTCCGCACTAAATCCGGTCCGTGTCCGTGAAATTTCGCTTCCGAAGTAACCGTAGTTCTTGTAGGGAAGCTTACGCATTACATTCGAACTCTATCGTTATAATTCAGAACATTTTGAACTCGGAACTGAAATCATGGACACGCATCGGATTTAGTGCGTAACCGCCCTAAGAATCCGCTATCTGCTGAATTTTAAAAATAAGGGTGTAAATCTGTAACGGTTTAAAAAAAAAAGTAAAATCCAATTCCACTGGATACAATCGAAGAATTTGTTAAAGTTTCACGCTCATTTTCGATAACGGGCGACTAGTTCAATTCTCTCATTCAAGCGGTACCCGGTACCAATACAAATGGTAATGACATTGACCAACAGTTTCGCTGTGTGTGTGAGTGTCAGGTCAAAGATCGGTAGAGTGCATAATAAGTGACAGGTCTGACAATACGCCGGTCTTTCGGACCCTGTCAAGCGTTAATTAGCAGACACAATAGAAATTACCATTGTCTTTTGCCGATTCGGCGAACTGGACAGTCAAGCCACAGTTTACTTCTACATTGTGCAGTGCACCATGCTTATCTTAGAAATTGTAATTCTAAGATAAGCATCTAACAAATGCTTTTTCCATTTGCCTGCGTCTAAACAAGTGCACGTAAAACGAAAAAAAGAGAGATAGATACTCGAACTCTAATCGAAATCTGTTTTAAAAACTGTATTTAATAGAGCTATCTTGATAATGTGTTACAATTGCTGGGCTGGGGAATGGAATCTGGTGACCTGTTATACAGGTTCTCATGACCTACCACGGGCACCAGAGTTTCATGACCATTTTGTTTTGTGTAATTTGTTTTTAGTGGGAGCAGAGGTGGCCCAGCTGTAACTGCCGCAACTTACGTGTCTTAGGTCACGGATTCGAACACAGGCAGGCGCTTTACTTTGTGTAAATTATTTCATCACCACTACTCTCATCAAAACGGTGAAAGAAAACATCGTGAAGAAACCGGCATGTCATAGAACCAAACATTGGAAGACAAGTGACATCCACCAACCCGCGCTGGGCCCGCGTGATGGATTACGGCCCATTCCCTCTCATAGGGAGAAGGCCTGTGTCCCAGCAGTGGGAACATTAAAAGGCAGCACTGGGATGATGACGAATTTGTTAATATGCCATTTATTTATATATATATAAGCCAGCAATAAGTGTAACATAATAGCTAAGCATCCAACTAAAAAAGCTTGCGAAGCTCCCATATTAAAACCATGAACGTCGTTAAAAACTGTATGATATAACACGCAAGCTCACCCCTATCAGATGCGATCACCTCGTACGAACATCGATTTGCATTCCCCTTGCACGCGACGCTACAAAAAGTGGCCAGAGCTAATGGCGTGCTCCAAGTGTTAAAGTACACCCACACGGGCAACTGTTGTTTGCCGTTTAGTTGCGGGAGAAGTGAAGAAAGAACGTTTTTTTTTCTAAATTTGCTTCAATGCTTACTTAAATTAAATAATTGTTTCAGCAATAACAGACCTCTATCTTTTAAATGCGCCATATACAAGGTGGATTAAAGGAAAAGGGGTAATTGGGCACATCGTTATGAATAAACTTTTATTATGGAAACAACACTAAGATCGCTAAAAAAAATCTGTTTCACAGTACCTTTTGTTGAGTTATGTACCCGCCTTTCCAGGAATTGCAATGCAGAACATAATTATATGATATTCAGCATGTCATATTTTTGTAAAGTTGCTCTGAACCGCTCAATATGGCAATATCGCCAACAATAAATCTAAACCTACATGTTATCAACTTAGGAAATGGATTGATGCTGACCTGCAGCCTAATTGCGTAGCGTCATCAATCACATGCGAGATGAAATAAGCGATATGGGTTTCCGTCTATGTGATTACGAATGAAATGAAAATTCTTTGCCTTGCTGAAGTCACAATTGGTCAACGTCCAGTGCTACCCATTACTGAGCAATATAAGTTGCCCGTGTGCTTGTTCTTGCATGGATCGCTGCAGCTAGGAGCACCGTTCGATTGTTCCGCCCGGTGGATCATAGCATTCGTAATAGGTGATAGGAGACGGGTGAAAGAGCATGAAGTAAGACTTCTTTGCATAATCATTTGAATATTTTAGTGTGAAATATCGATAATTTATAATGATCATGCTATGCTATTGCTCATGTTTTTAGGTAATAAAGGTAAAGCACTTTCACCGACTATCGGTACATTCTAATGTCTTAACTTATTTTCGTTTTTATCTGTCTTGGATATTTTATCCCACAGCGGGAAAAAAGCCTCCCTTCTCTTTTTTTACACAATTCTGTCTTCTGCTACAGTGCTTGTGCGGGCCTGTCCTATTTTAATTTATATCAAGACTGGCGGACGCCTCGCGGTTTCATCCGCGTAGTTCCCGTTCCCGTGGGAATACAGGGAGAAAAAGTAACCTATGTCACCCGGGGATAGTGTAGCTTCCCAACGGTGAAAGAATTTTTGAAATCGGTCCAGTAGTTTTTAAGTTTATTCGTTACATACAAAAATATAAAAATACAAATCGTTCCTCTTTATAATATTAGTATAGATATAGATTATAGGCATCTATCTACGTCCCACCCTAACAGCAATTTTACTTTTTTTACAGTTTTTTTTTATCTTCTGCAGTGTAGCTTAACAAAGATCTTTTTCTGAAATTTTGTTCTGGTGTGTGTTTGTAGCGCTCTAGAAATCGGGCCATGTCCAGTATCGGGTTACAAGATCGTGTTCGTAACCTAGGGATTCGACGTCCTACATGACAGAGAGTCATTACACTGTAATGGAGATGGGCAGGATATCTATAGAAATAGGGTAGTAGATACAGCAAGACGATATAGTCCAATCTAATTAAAGAGTCTTTAGTATACATTAGTTTTGTATAAGACTTTCTGAAGCCCGATGAAGGACTGCATTTCTAGCTTCTTCAGTGGCATTTTCGTATTTTGTTTTTCAGTTTTCGCTTACCAGAAACCCAGTCACTCCAGTCAGTATTGTATAATTCAATGGCCATATATTTATTTTATTTATTCGGCGTCGTCGTCGAGATATCCATATCCTATCCCTTCTCTATACTATCCTGCACAATCCTACTTCTCCTCAATACCTTCGCGAACGGTTTGAGTACCTCGTCCCGAGTGGTAACCCTTGTCGCAAGGCCATTTCGCTTCTCCTTCGTACTCCGCGTCACACTTCTAGCCGCTACGATGGCTCCTTCTCTGTTACTGCAGTGCATCTCTGGAATTCTCTTCCACACTCCCTACGCGATAGCCTTTCTCTCGAGGAAAATTGAGGAGCATTTCCTTTCAACGCAATGAGATATTTGTCTTTATAAACTTAGGTAGGTCTTTTATGTAATATTATATAACTACATCGTTTCATCTTACTATAAATTTACTTTAAAATTTGCCCCTTTGTCAAGGGCCGCTTGTATTATAAATAATATGCCATCGAAAGAGGTGTTCCATAGCCTGCCGAAATTTGTGTCAGGAGCACAAAGGTGCATTGAAGAAGGCATACACATTTGTATGGTTTCTTGTTTTTGATTTTTGTTATTTTATTGTTAAACTTTTATGTTTCTATGTAGTGTATAACATTATTTATTATGTGTTATAACATCATCTTGGAATACTGTAAGATGTTGAACTTATTGGTGTCAAATAAATATATTGTAGGTACACTGGATTACTGCCCTCTATTATGATCTCTATCACTCAAAGGTTTGCTGGAAGAAAATTCCATTTGGGGTTAAGAAACATTGTGGCATTTAGTGTAGGTTCAGTAGGTACGGCGGCAATGAAATAACACAAAAAATATAATTTAATTTCATATTTTATTCGTATCATAGTAAGGTAATTAAGTTTATCGTACATTCCATTAATATTTCTATGACTGACACGATACTGGTGAAATGATATCAACGTCACATTACGACTACGGCCCAGACTTGTATAAGGCAGAGACTAGCAAGCGATGTGCAATCATGAAACAGCACCAAGAAATGTACCAGAAATTGGGCTTTTGAAGCTGCATCCACGCTAGGCGAGCCGGTCGATAATGTAGACATCTCAAGATCCGTGATGACTTATGTGAAATGAGCTTGAAGTGAGCTACCGGTTAAACATCTCACCGTGATGACTTAGGTGAAATGAGCTTGAAGTGAGCTACCGGTTAAATATCTCACCGTGATGACTTAGGTGAAATGAGCTTGAAGTGAGCTACCGGTTAAACATCTCACCGTGATGACTTAGGTGAAATGAGCTTGAAGTGAGCTACCGGTTAAACATCTCACCGTGATGACTAAGGTGAAATGAGCTTGAAGTGAGCTACCGGTTAAACAACTCACCGTGATGACTTAGGTGAAATGAGCTTGAAGTGAGCTACCAGTTAAACATCTCACCGTGATGACTTAGGTGAAATGCGCTTGAAGTGAGCTACCGGTTAAACATCTCATCGTGATGACTTAGGTGAAATGAGCTTGAAGTGAGTTACCGGTTTAACATTTCACCGTGATGGCTTAGGTGAAATGAGCTTGAAGTGAGCTACCAGTTAAACATCTCATCGTGATGACTTAGGTGAAATGCGCTTGAAGTGAGCTACCGGTTAAACATCTCACCGTGATGACTTAGGTGAAATGAGCTTGAAGTGAGCTACCGGTTAAACATCTCACCATGATGACTTAGGTGAAATGGGCTTTAAGTGAGCTACCGGTTGAACATCTCGCCGTGAAAACTTAGAGAGATCTTGAAGTAAACTGTCATTTGACCTTGATTGGAGTTTTTTGACAGCTTACTTCACAATCACTCTAAGTTTTCATCAAAGCTTTCACGGTGAGATGATTGCAGAATAGACTAGAACACAAGGAAATTGTGAATTTGTACGGCACAGCGTGCTCCTTTGAGGCTTTATGTCGATCTAGGCTACATGAATTCGTGCTCTACTAGTGCTCAGTTCGCCTAGCGAAGACGCAGATTTTGGATGAGAGGATATTAGAGGACTACCAGAATATTCACGTTATATTCAAAGGGATTATAACAGAAATTATGTGCGTTAATACCTATGTTGTATGCAGCGCCTATCACGCATTTAGTAACAATGATTTTGTCACGATTAGTCGTGACTAGGGTTGTACTTTCTTGTCATATCATGCGTGTTGCTTGGTCGTGGTTTTCCAACTGACCAAGCCTAAGTCACGATATATATGTAAGTATTCTGATAGTCTTCTAATCGGATTATCATTTACACTATGAAGTTGCTTCTAGTGCTCATGTTTGAAGTCACAATTTGTTTCACAAGATGTGCAACTATAGTGTTCCTTGTGAAAATTAGTGTGATTAGGTGAGATTTCAATTTCGTTGCCGGGGTTTACTTCTAACTCTAACTTATTAAATAACATGTCGCTTTCAGCGCTGCTAATTTGTACAATATTAGAGTTTCGAACAAAATGTTAAAGGCAGTAAATGAGATGCATGAAAAATGTACTTATAGGGAAAGCTTGTATTGGGTGATTATATCAGCGCAGTAAAGGGAGCTGGGCCACTCTGCACCTACTGTAGTTGCATATTATTTAATCTAGAACATACGTTTAACGGTAAAACTAACACAATTCCATCACAATTACTTTAGAATATCAGTTGATTGATTCGTTCAGCTTGATTTATTTATGGGTTTGATTCATTATACTTCTTTACTAACAATTATTCTATCAACTTAAGGCTAGTATCGTTAATATTAAAATAGATTTGTTGATAAAATCTTTCAAGTTCATAACAAATAGACACCTTATGAGAAATCAAAGAGTGAATATTGTATAATATTTATTTATGTAAGAATATAATTTATCTACTGTTTTACGTCAATATTATATTTCTCAAAGGCTAACTGTGTAATAATTTCAATTAAAATTTAGATTTGACTAGAATTTATAATCAGTGCCTATAGGAAGTATAGCGTATGATGCATTAATTTTAAAATTTATTATAGCAATGTAACTCAACGTTTTGGTAATGTTTGTCAAACTAGCGCGGTTTGACAAACTTGTGTACTTTTATTTATTATAGACCTGGGATTAGGTCGCATGCAATTCGTTACTTGAGCGTATGTTCTGTACGCATAATAATATGTTGTGACGCTACAAATATGTTAATAAAAACGTGGTTATATATACGTTACGAGCAATCATCAAAACTACTATTGTGTTCTGTCTACAAATATATTTGAGCAAAATATTATCGAAGAATAAAAACTAAAAACTTAGCCGACATTTCGCAGTTTATTTCCTTTTGACAATTGCACATAACGATACCTCACAACGACTACATAAACTGTCTTTTAACTTTACATTATTTACAAAGGCTAACCTCTTGGAATGCTATACTTCATGACATTTTAATATTTTCTACAATAACATAATCTACTACTTTTTTATATTTGCACAAATCTAGGCCGTCTGATGGCTTAACTTGTCGCTTATATTTAAACAATCTACTCTGTATGTCATCTTCTAGTAAGAATATAATAATTTTAAAGTTCCATAATTTTAATAGTCATAATATATTAAGTCTAAAATAAAAGCTGCTTATTGCCTTTCAATCATTGTGTTCATATAAAATAAAATACTTTTTTTTTGTTTTATTTATAAGACTATCTTTGAGTATCTTTATTGGTCGGGTAAGATAGATAAATAAATAAAAATATAATGATTTATTTTTCGATATATTTCCCTAATAAATTGTCTATGAGATAGCTACAGAGATCTTTTCCGAAAATAAATTATTTTTAGGTAACTTATTAAATATATGAAATATAATTTACGACGGCAGAATATTAGCACGATCCACTATTAGGAACTTTAACAAAACAATATGTACTTATAAGACTGTATGCTTATTTCCATACATGAAAGATTTAATAATGAAGCTATGCTTTTAAATGTCCATAATATATTATAAAAAATACATGATATATGCTATAACCGAACCTTTTGTCTATTATTGCTTAAATATATGCAATATTAATAAAATATTAAGAACTCGACGTAGATAATCAATATATTTGCGAAGACATAATTATATTGAGCGTCCTTGCGTTGTTGTTACGATATTAATTGTTTTAACAATAAAATTGAACCTTGATAGAAGTAATAAATGTCATGAAGGTACAATCGAAGTGTAACGAACAAAACCATCGCAATGTTGGGTAGAGATTCATTTATTTTCACTTATTTTACGTTCTTCTATGGTGGCATATCCCCCTTGCTCGGGTAACATCCTTTTCTCGGCATTACCGACGGGTATCCTTTCACCGTTCTCCTGCCAGGCCCGTTTCTTGCAGGCCTAGGGGTGAGCTTCTTCCTTAATAACTTCTTCATGGTATCCATTCACTGTGGGTTCGGTGGCCGCAGTACAGTGATACAAATAGAGCCTCTCAGAATTCGCAGCAGGTCGATCACTTCTGGTGTCTTCATTGATGTTACGTTCTCGTCGTTGACCTGGTAACAGAAATGCAATACTTATTAGTTAGCTGGTAAAATTATAGAGCACCGGATAGGTCTACTTTAAAACGATAATATTTGGGTCAGGAACAAATATTATCGTGTTAATATTTGGGAGGGGACGGCCAAAGAAAATATGGATGGACTGTGTGAGGAGTGATATGAAAGAAAAGGGAGTCAGTGATAGCGTGACTGGGGACAGTACGGCATGGAAGAGGACAAGGGCAGGAAGATGATGATGATGATGATTTGGGTCAGGACCAAATTTTTGACGTAATCGCACAACGGAAAATGTTTCACACTGGAAAATAAATGTAGCACAATATAATTATTAGGGTTTAAATAGTTGTAAGATTTTAGGTAGGTAAAGGAAGAAATGTGGCATACACTAAAATTAATGTAAATAAATGTGGCAGCACTTTCAATGTTTACATCTATTTATTATTAGATCGCACCAGCGGCGCTCGGACGTCCGATTGAGTGCTGTACACTTACTGATAAACCTGGTTGTTTTAAAAAAAAACCCAAATCCTAATCAGTGTTACTAGTGAACACCACATTATGTGGTGTGATGGTGGGACCCTAATAATTATATTGTGCTACATTTCTTTTCCAGTATGACACATTTTCCGTTGTCCGATTACGTCAAAAATTTGGTCCTAAACTATTTATTGAAATGTTCGTGTTGTCGTATAGTTTTGGCAAGGGCTGCTTTTCAGAGCTGCATAACAAGCAACTGCTTACTGATTACGGTATCAATGGCTGATTACGTCAGCCAGTGATATAAGTTTTTTTTTACAGTTTCATTATAGCTCAACACTGTAGCCAAGTTGAAAATCTACAATCGATAACGCTAGCAGAAAACGAATCAATGTATGGGGAAGACACATCTGAACGTTAAGTCACGTGGTCAGACCATACAAACAGAAGTGTTAACGATTGTAAAAGAGATTCGATACGAAACGTTTGTAACTTGACTAGGGGAGCAAGTTCATCATCATTATAATTTATCTGAAAGTCGTTCACTGCTGGACTAGACTTCCCAAAGCAATGGCTAAGTTTTGGGAAGGCCTTATTCCCGAGTGTTTAATTTCACTGAAGTTTGTTTTTCGTCTACTTACTACGACTATCTCAACTACGTATTGGCGTAATGAAAGCTATTCAATATTTATTCGGTTACAGTACAACTATTTTCTTAATGTCCCTCGGCAATCATCGCATTTCCGAATACAAACGAATGCTAATTTCCATGTCCATCAATTATTAGATTTATTGTGTATAATAATTTGAATTCAGAACTAAGAACTTTATTGTTGTCCTGTTTTGATTTACCGTGTGAATTTTATAGAGCTATAAAAATAGCAGCTTTCCTCCCATTTTTAAAATAAATTACATTATGTCAAAAAAGTATTAACAACTCTATGTACTTCCAAGTTGATTGAGAGCGTTCGATCTGCTCCAAGTGCAAAGAAGGGCAACTGATAGAAATCTGATAAACCTACTATTTTTCGGCCGCAGGGGATAGGGAGAGCGGCCAACGCTATACCGACACTCCTCCTCCCCTGCGGCCCCACCGCGTCCGCCATCAGACCATCAGACATCGCGGTTCGCCTCAGTTGCGATGTCGCGTGTGACCAAGCGTCACCGCAACTTACTAGTTGCCCGCTACGTCGTCGGCTTAATCGGCAAAAGCCCTAACGAGCGGCCCCTACTCTGGTTCCTCTTCGCTTCACCGTGGGTGACCAAGCCACGGCTACTGAGCCCCCCCGCCTCGACAATGCGGAAACCCACCGAAGGAGGGAGGGCCTTTTGCTATCCTAGAGTCAAAATATAAAATAAGTTTTCTTACCTGCAATATAACATCACCGCGTCTTAGCCGTCCATCACGCGCGGCGACACTGTCATTGTAGACAGCAGAGATGTAGCTCTGTCCGGACTCAGGATGGCTCTGAACGCTGAACCCGAGCCGACTGTTCCAGCCTCGGTTCAGTTCCACTGTTACTATCTAAAATAAGAGAAAGCATCAGTTAGTAAGGAGACTGAGTGATGAGCTAACCAAAACCAAGGAGAGATGACAGGGTTTTAGATCAAATAGGAAGCCTAAAATTATGGAGTCTCAGATTAGGTGGGAAGGGTTTTAGGAATGTTTTCTATTGTGTAACTCGTGGTACATTCTGGACAGCCTCTTCACCACGTTGGTTTCTTACAATGGAATGAATTACTCGCCTAAGCACACTAATATGAGTAAAAGGAAACACTACGAGCTAACATTTCTCCCTGGCTGCAAAGGTTTCATGCGTTCAAGCCGCAAAAGCTTTCTGAGACATACGACCTCATTGGAAGCCAGCGCAACTGACGAGAGATGTAAACTGTGGCAAAACGCACATCCTGCCCCTCCATACTCCATCACTCCGGCAGAGCATCTGCCCCCTGGACACGAACTGCAGTGGCCAATCTGGAAATCCCTAAACCGATTGCGGGTACAGGTTGGTCGCTGTAGAAAAAATCTGGCCAAATGGAGTCTCATAGACCCATCGCAAACACAGTGCCAGTGTGGGGCCCCGTCGCAGGATATGTCCCACCTCCTTATCTGCCCTTCGTGCCCAGCCGCCTGCACCTTTCAGGACCTGAACGTGGCAAATGACAGAGCGGTCCAGGTGGCTACATACTGGTCAGACAAAATATGAGTTTAGTTGAGTAAAATTTGAGATTATCGACACGAAAAGAAGAAGAAGAAGGTTTCATGCGATTGGCAGAATCGTTACAATTCCTTTCGTCTTGCCTGCAATCTTCATCAGTTATCCAAATATGCCATTCATGTTCTTTTTTAATTGGCAAGAACTACACATACTTATATATATGTACTAATATTGTAAATGCGAAAGGAACTCTGTTGGTCTGTTTCGTTTTCGTGCCTACAACACGGACGAATTTTGATGAATTTTGGTATGGAGATTAATTGGACTTGGGAGAAGTATATAGCCTTTTTCTCAGAAGTTCGTCCTCTTGTAATTTCCGAGTTTCACACAGCCGAAGCTGCTGGCAGAAACTATAACTCCATTTGAAATAACATTAGAAATTTTTACAACCCTTTTTTACATTCCGTTTAACCGATTTTGAGTTCTATGACGTAAATATAAGGATAGCATAAAAAGCATAAACCTGTTACCAAAACCAACTGTTAAATACAGCTGCCATTTGTCTTATCACCAACGCAATAGAAGTCAAAATCGGTTGTACGGGCTGTAAAATGAGATTATTTAAATGTCTTATTTTATCTCAAATGGAATATCGTCATGATATATATTACCGTAGGTTCATTGCAAGTGTTGTCTTTCGGAGGCTCAGGTTTCACGTTTTCTTTTTGGACGGGGTCTATTTCCTTGGGTTTGGGTTGGGGGGGTGGTTCCGTCTTCACCTTACGCTCGTTGTCAGGAGACAAAGCGACTCCTTTCCATTTCTTCAAACCGATTCCTGGAATTAAAAGATAAGCACATTATATTTGTGGAGTTCAAGCTGATGACGCTATAGTCATGTCGTAGCCATCTGATTAAATTACCCAGCTAATTGGACGCCTAGGCCGTTCAATAAACGCCGGCATCAAATTGGATGTCTTGAAGATGACTGACCAAGGTTCAGCCAAGTGATTAAAATTTAGTTCAGTTTTTTTTCACTGCGGCGCTAGTAGTCACCCAAACAAATATGGCGTCAACAGCTCAAACCGTGAATGTTATTTTTCGTTATTAAGTGCAATTTTAAGTGAAAATTAAAGTGTGATATTGTCAAAATAGTATCGTCTTCTGCAAGTTTTCGCGAAATATTTCAGTCTAAATATCTAATCACCCTAAATAAACATATATTCCTCAATATCCAATTTAACTAAATGACTACACGACTTGGCTAGTTGTCCTTTAGTTACTTATAGGTAATTGGATGGCCGGCGTTTAATGAACGGCATAGACTTCCAATTAGCTGGCTAATTTAACTAGATGGCTGCGACAGTCATGTCGCGAGAAGCTTGAAAGTTGCGTAGTAATTCACTAAACATAATTTCTCGATCTTAATATCAATTAAGAGATCACTATAATCTATTTTAATTACACATTGCAAAACCGAAACGTACCATCATCCTTATGTCCTTCAGAACTCGTAGTATGTCCGTCACTGGTAGTTGTATGGAGCACAGCGCTCTGATACGCAGGGTTCGCATGTTTGAACCTAGCCTCATCGCTCAGCATTTCCACTGGCATTGACACTGGTTCATCAGAGTCAACAGGGAATACTGGCTCCTGGTACCTCTGACGAGACATGTCCTCCTGGTACACGTTTGGAGCATCCAGAGTATCATTATCCAAGTTGTTTAACTCGTAACCATGTGGAGGCACTGAAATTGCACAAAATAATCATATTTCATCTATTTAGTGTAAGCAAGAACAATGTTAACAAATCAACAGGTCTTCGGTTATTCGTTCACAGAAAGTTGTCTCTGATTTTAGAGATTTTCGTAGAAGATGTACTGTTCTTGTTAACAGTGTCCTAAGTTTTAGACATTTATGAGTGCAAATGAAAACAAAATAGAAAGATCACGCACAAAAGGTTAGACAACACTCTTCGGGGTAATGTCAGATGGCCGAAGAACATCTATGCAGTGCTGTACGCTACAATGGTGTGTACATAGTCCTGGCATGGTTCAGGATCCGACAGTCAGTTTATACGCTGCTTTGGATCGAAGGTGTGAAGCGATGGGTTATGATAGGAGAGTGCGACCGACAGCGTCTCACCTGTCAGGCTCAACTTTTGTTTCCTACAAGTGGGTGGCGCGGTGGGGCTGGCCAGGGACACGGCCCGCGTCCGCCGAGCCTCCACCACTTCTGTATGTTCCGAACCGTGTTCTACTTTGTTGGAACTTGGAACATCTGCGTGGAAAACCTACATCGCTTAGTGTGTGCGTGTATATTGTATGTGACAAAGTGTTAAATGTGGTTAGCAAAGTTTGAGCTAGCTAGCTTTGTGCAGGCTTATTTAATTAAGCTAGCCGGGATTCACGTGTGTTATAAATATATATTCATTGCGCTGTTTGCATTGGTAATGCGGATTAGTTGATGAACACAGAGCCGGAGATAATTGCGTTCATTTGTGCTTTGAATATATCATGGGCCTCTACCACGTAATATAATTCCTGTGAGTCTACAATTCGGGCAATCAATACAGAAATTAAATCAACGGATTTGGTTATATTAGGCGTGAGGTACTTTAGTAACATAATAATATACTGTAAATATTACTGACATAAATTTAACTAGATGATGCGCTTGTATGTACTTCGCGTGCCAAAAAACGGGGTAAAGTTACGATCAATGATCGTAATCTGAGCTTTTCATTTGGCATTATCGGCACCGGAAACCCACCGAAAACCATTGAGTTAAATGACGTACTAGAGGAGACTCCTTAACTCAATTGTTTGTAACACGCGTTAGAGCGCGCGTACCCCAACTCACTTAGTCTGTGGCAAGCGCTCGCTGCAACGTGACACGTTTGAGTACTAAGTTTTGTTTCTTATATAATGCCTTCGTGTGTATTGAGATACTGTTCAAACAACTCGAGAAATATAAATAAAAGTCAAAAAAATGAGTTTTCAACAGTAAGTTGAAAACACGCTTAATTTCATTATATTGTATTAATGTACTGTATCTCCTGACGTCGCGTCACTGCGGAGGCGGGAGGGCGGCCATGTTTGTGTAAATGTCAAAGAGTAAGAAAAAGTTCATCTGCGCGCATTGATTGTTTATCTGTGAGAACATAACCCCCCTCCACCTGCTTGCCCCGCTGTCACCGAATTACTGAAGTATCTTTTGTTTGAAATAGATTCTCTAGTACGTAGTACATTTAACTCAATGCCGAAATCTAGAAAAATGCCTTTTTATGCCATATTGAGCTGTAAAGAATCTATAGAAAAAGTTGACCGAGGCATTGGAAATGTTTTCTTTCATTGGTAAGTAAATTTGTTTCTAAATTGTTTGTGAAAAAGTGGCACGCTTGGTTTTTATTATACAGATGGAGGAACTTGCGTTATCTAGTTAGATTTTTGTCTGTGGTAAATATAGAAGCAGTATTAGGTAAAGGCGAACGGCAGGCTTGTATGGGAATTTCGTACCGCTAATAAAATTTCGTATATTGGCATATTTTTTGTTTAAATTGGAAGTTAATATGATATATAATCCCTTTTTAAATTCGAAGATTTTTATAACTTGGGACGTAAAAGTTATAACCAGTTTTATTATTTAAAGTTATGTACTAGTGTACCAATGTATAGATTGTTACATAATAGGTAAGTTACATAATGTGTTAAGTAAATTTTCTAAATTGTTTGTTGCTATCTTTGTAGTGTTTTACTTACCATTAAGTAGGTAGATTGAGATGAGGATCGTACATACTAAGGGCTTTAGAAGTTACCTATGTCCAGCAGCGGACTGCAACAGTATGACAATGATGAGTTTGATTGTATTTAATGTTATTTCTATTTCTAAATAATTAATTATCATTTCAATATTTGTGTTATAAGGCAACTTGTAAAACATAAATGCCTTTAGTGTACGATTTTATTACGTTTATTTATTTAAGTCTTTTTATTGATATTATTAATTAATCCGAAGTTCTAAAAATAGTAAACTTACATAAACATACATGGCTTAATTGCCTTAATAAGAGGTACAAATTCTATAACCGAACAACTAAAAAAGTATGCGGTACAAAATCTGCCGTTCACCTTTGTTACAGATATGAACCTTTAATTGTTGAGATTTGGTTGGGAAAACCATTAAGGCTGCAGAAATTGACGCATTTTTGACAGTTAAGTGTCAACGCTTGAACCTATCGGTTGAAAGGTTGGGTTCACCTTTAATCCATTTACAGCACTTTCGATAAGTTAATCACTTAACAAGTTTAACCTTTCAGTTTGGGGCCACGAGCGGCAGAGCGGGTGACAATCCGAAACAAATGGAATTTGGTCACACGCTGAAACTGTTTCAGATAAAAGTATTTTTGTGTTGCGGGACCGCATTTCAAATGGCATAGTTTTTAAGCGGCTTATTGATTCGAAAGTGAAGGTTTTAGCTGAGTTTAGGAATAATGGGATAACGACAAATCCACAGCCTTATTGCGTAATGAATTCGGCAAGGCAAAGGGCAAAGAGTATAGAATATCGACCAAAAAGAAGACGTGCAAGATGAAAGACGCAGTGTGGATTTCCGTCTATGTGATTGGCCGATTTTTCATACTCTTTGCCCTTTTCCTTGCGGAATTCCTTACGCAATAAGGCTGCAGAGCTTTAACACTATGTAAGTACTTAATTTATTTAATGAATGTGATCAAATTAACTTTTGAAAATCCCTTACAAAACTTAGGGTCGATCTCTGAATTATGAATTTGCAGTTGTGTATTTGTCAATCCCTGCTTAACTCTAAAACCTACCAAAATTTAGCATTTAATTATGGTTAGATACATTCTCAACTCCAAATACTCAAAGTCGGGGTTAACACATTATTATCTTCATTTATTTGATAAAAGTTCACGTGTAGGCACGTTATTAGGCATATTATTATATCCTTGTTTAAAGCTTCTTAATTATCAAACAGAACTAAATACTGTTCCTTATTTAAACGTTCCAGAAAAATCCTACGTTCTCTTTTCAAATCGTTAATGGCGTCTTCCAACCAGTATCATACATACCATTAGGCTGTTCATAGTGGTTGTTCTCCTTGGTGAGCTTGCGGTACTTGCGGGGGGAGAGGCACGGGGAGCGGGAGCCGTCCGCTGCGTCAGGGGTGAGGCGCCGGGCAGCCAGATCGCATAGCATGGAGACTGCTTCAGGCCTGATGGTGGAGGTTTGGGTTTAGTAAGGTTTTGATGGGTTTCGCTAAAGTAGGTTAGTTTCACAAGAGGTAGTAAAGTGCGACTACACTATGCTATTCCGAGCATGAACGTAGCGCGAATTCGTATAGTGTAGCGTGCCTTCAAGCCCGTCTGCGCTTGGAATTCCCCTATTGGCATACATTTTTAAGGCATAATATTATTTGGCATAACGTGTTCGCATAACTTTTATTAGCATGATAATACTGTGGCATAATAATACATTGGCTAAAAGCAATGGATTAGCATAACTGTCATTTGATCTAATTTGTTTTGGCATAATTTGTAGTTGCATGAATTGTTTAGGCATAAGAGTTTTTGAATATGAAAAATATGAATAATAAAAAAAATAGGCGTTATGTTCTTACATTATTTAATATAATTTGGGAATTACCCTTAAGCCGCAAACATGATTGTTTTTATGTGAATTATATCATCCCATATCTTCCCATGGGTGTCGTAAAAGGCGACTAAGGGATACACCAGAGAATGGGCAGCAGCGTTCTCTGTGCACTTTAACAACAAACTGCGATCGCCAACCCGCCTGCCAAGCGTGGCGATTAAGGCAAACCCCCCCAAACCAAAATGAAAAACACAAAGAAAAAACGGCCCCGAGTGCCCGGCAGCCCATCTACCCTCGACTACGGTAGCGGTCGAGGCGATGGCGTGGCAAGGGGTGCGAAGAATCCCCGGAGTGGACCCGGCTACCCTAATAAACACCGACGAATGGACCTGGCAACGTATAACACGCGAACACTCCGGACCGACGAGAAGATAGCCGAACACGAGGAAGAATTGAGTAGGTTGCGGTGGAGTATTATAGGGTTATCTGAAGTCCGAAGAGAGGGGGAGGACTCGATAATCCTCAAATCCGGTAACCTGCTCTATTTCCGAGAGGGTGACCGGCAGTCCCAGGGTGGTGTCGGGTTTATCGTCCACAAGTCCCTTAGAACAACGTGGTGAAGAACGAGAGTGTGTCGACCAGGGTGGCGTACCTTATACTCAGAATATCCTCGAGATATTCGCTGAAGGTTATACAGGTCTACGCCCCAACCTCGGCACACCCCGACGACGAGGTAGAGACCATGTATGAGGATATTTCTAGAGCCATGCATGGTTTCAAAACTCACTTCACCGTTGTCATGGGGGACTTCAACGCGAAACTGGGCAAACGAGACGTTGATGAGCTGCAAGTAGGCCAATTTGGAGTTGGACATCGGAACCACCGGGGTCACCTACTGGCCAGCTTTATGGAGAAGGAGGGCCTCTATATGATGAACTCCTTCTTCATAAAGCGTGAGCGCGGGAAGTGGACCTGGCAAAGCCCCGATGGTGCAACTAAAAATGAGATCGACTTCATCATGTCAACCAAGAAGCAAATGTTCAATGATGTCTCTGTGATCAATTCGGTGAAAACCGGGATCGATCACCGCATGGTGAGAGGCACATTGAACATTAATATCAAGCTTGAAAGGTCTCGACTGATGAAGTCTACGCTCCGTCCAGCACAGATCCAGATCCAAAACCCCGAGAGCTTTCAGCTCAAACTTCAGAATCGTTTCGAGTGCCTAGGGAGCTCCGTGGACGAATACAGCGATGGGTTCGTGGAAGCTGTCCATACGGTTGGGTCTAAGTTTTTCAAGACCCGCCGTACAGATATAAACAAAAAGCTCTCTGATCCTACTCTCAAGCTCATGAAGGAGAGGCGTGAGATGATCCTGCAGTCTTCAGACGATGCATTGAAGTACCGGCAGCTCAATAGACGGATCTCAAAGTCCTTGAAAAGCGATCTCCGCTGCTTTAATACCAAGCGTATTAAAAACGCGATTGAGCGGAATAAGGGTTCCAAGGTCTTTGCAAGAGATCTGACTATTGGGCAAAGCCGGCTCACGAAACTGAAGACCGACGATGGCAGAATCGTATCCGCCAAACCGGAGCTATTGAGAGAGATCGAGAGATTCTATGGGCAGTTGTACACGTCAACCAGTAAACCCGTCGCGAATCTAGCAAAAGACCCTAGAGCTAGATTGACCCGGCACTATACCGAAGACATTCCGGACGTCAGCCTGTATGAGATTAGGATGGCTCTTAAACAGCTTAAAAACAACAAGGCGCCGGGTGAAGACGGAATTACAGCCGAACTCCTGAAGGCGGGTGGAAAACCGGTCCTTAAGGCCCTTCAGAAGCTGTTTGATTCCGTCATACTCGAGGGCAAAACGCCACAGGCATGGTGCAGGGGTGTGGTGGTACTTTTCTTCAAGAAGGGCGACAATGCCCTACTAAAGAACTATAGGCCCATCTCACTTCTTAGCCATGTCTACAAGCTGTTTTCAAGAGTCATCACGAATCGTCTCGCGCGCAGGTTTGACGATTTCCAGCCTCCTGAACAAGCCGGTTTCCGTAAAGGCTTTAACACCGTAGACCACATACATACGCTGCGGCAGGTTATACAGAAGACCGAAGAGTACAACCTGCCTCTCTGCTTAGCGTTTGTGGACTACGAGAAAGCCTTTGATTCGATCGAGACTTGGGCTGTGCTGCAGTCTCTCCAACGGTGCCAAATTGACTACCGGTACATCGAGGTGTTGAAGTGTTTGTATAAAAACGCCACCATGTCAGTTCGACTTCAGGATCAGACCTCGGAACCTGTCTTTCTGCAGCGAGGTGTGAGGCAGGGAGATGTCATATCTCCGAAACTCTTCACCGCTGCACTGGAGGATGTCTTCAAGGTTCTGGACTGGAGAGGGCTAGGCATCAACGTCAATGGCGAGTACATCACTCACCTTCGGTTTGCCGACGATATAGTGGTCATGGCTGAGACTATGGAGGACCTCAATACAATGCTCGATGACCTTAGTAGAGCCTCCGAAAGAGTGGGTCTTAGGATGAACATGGACAAAACCAAGGTGATGTTGAATGCCCATGTCACACCCACTCCTATTAGGGTCGGAGACTCTACACTCGAAGTTGTGGATGACTATGTCTACCTGGGACAAACGATCCAGTTGGGTAGGGCCAACTTCGAGAAAGAGGTCAACCGTCGAATCCGACTCGGCTGGGCAGCGTTCGGGAAGTTGCGCGGTATCTTCACGTCCAACTTACCACAGTGTCTCAAGACGAAAGTCTATGACCAGTGTGTGTTGCCAGTTATGACCTATGGCTCTGAGACGTGGTCGCTCACAATGGGCCTCATCAGAAAGCTTACAGTCACCCAAAGGGCAATGGAGAGGGCTATGCTCGGAGTTTCCTTACGTGATCGAATCAGAAATGTAGAGATCCGCAAGAGAACCAGGGTTACCGACATAGCCCGAAGAATTGCAAAACTTAAGTGGCAGTGGGCAGGGCACATTGCTCGCAGAACGGATGGCCGATGGGGCAGAAAGGTTCTGGAGTGACGACCGCGAACCGGAAGACGTTGCGTTGGAAGGCCTCCCACCAGGTGGACCGATGACCTGGTGAAGGTTGCAGGGATCCGCTGGATGCGGGACGCACGGGACCGGTCAATGTGGCGACGCTTGGGGGAGGCCTATGTCCAGCAGTGGACGTCTTGCGGCTGATATGATGATGATGATGAATTATATCGTAAATATCATGTTGTGTTTACATCGTGTAAATATCATTATGCTTTATAAAAATATGCTTCATTATTATTATGCCAACAGTATATTATGGCAATAAACATTATGGCAAAACATTTATGCCTAATAATATTATGCGTAACGATCATTATGCTGAATTTCTTTATGCCAATGTGACTACATATTGTATGCTTATCATTAGGTAACCGTTAGCGCTACATGAATGCGTGGTCCGCTCGTGCTCGGCTTGCCTAGCTTAGACTAAACTTTACATATTTAAATCAATAATGTCTTCTGCAATAAATCATTGGTCTCTTTTGAGAATTTGGGGTTACACTAAAATATTTTAGACTCCATTTTGCTGAGCTTTCTTCTTTGTTAGGGTTTAAAAATTCACAATAACACTTCTAAAAACAATCGAACGGTGACATAATTACAATAAGGTCTTCTATGTTTTACTCTTTTGTTGAGTATTTTTCAATCTATTTTAGTGTCCTAATCTTAATTGGCAATTTTATCAGTATAAGAAGATATCAAAACAGAACTTCCTACTAACCTCAGCGGAGGTTTAGGCCTATTCATTGGCGCGTCAGAATCCGTAGGTTCTTCCCTCGGCGACATTGGCGACAGCGGCGTGGCAGCATGGTCTCGGTACAGGCGCAGGCGCACCTCGGAGCCACACGCTCGGAGGAATGCCACAGCTTCCGCGTGAGACATGTTGGACATCGCTGTGTCGTTTACCTGTACACAAGGTTAATGACCGGCTAATGATTAATGTGGAATGTAATTAATGCTTTTGGTATGTGAAGCATTCGGAGCATTCTGTGTTGTGGGGATTTGAGTCGTGAGTGCAAATACTGTGGAGGTATATTTGTCTTGCAATTAACTAACGTCTGACTTGTCTGAGGCTTCAATATAAACTTCAATCCCCGTTAAGCAAACCAAGAGGTTACCTTAACCTTCAAAGGAAATTTTTCCATTACTAATTTCTGATAGCTTGCTTCGCCAGCTGGGCAAAGGCCCTAGACTCCCCACGACTTATAGATTGTTTTGATTCAGGGTTTTATGTGGACTATTTTGCCTTTAATGTCAGGGGTTATTCCCAGAGGTCCACAATTCTATTATTCCACTTTTCCCACCGGGTCCATGAAAAAATATAATAATGTTTAAAATGTTTCTTAAATGAATAACAAATGGGTTCACGAGATAATATATCAAAAGTACAGTCAGTAAAAACAGTTTCTTGTAAGAAGGAGCAGGTTATTGAAAACATATCAAAATAAAATGCGGTCTTGAATGGTGATGATACGTAAGGATAAACTAGGAATGAAACCATCCTGGGAAGCTGAATATTATGAAAAATATCATGGAAATAAACAAAACCGAACAACTTAGATTTTTTAAATGCTTATGTCTGTTTTATTTAAAGATTGAGACGATTAACTGTAATTCTTCAGACAAACCGACAAGGCTTTTAAAAAAAAATCTTGTCGGTTTTAGTCTACGTTTTTGATGATTTATTGTGATTATTCTGAAACGGTTTTTTTAATACTTAAGTCTATTTTAGTCTAAGATTAAAATTATTTACTGTGATTGTTATAAAACTGTGATTTTATAATGGTCATGATCATTCATGTGATACAGTAAATATGTAGTTCTTAGTTATCTATATTCATTGTGATTTATTTCATAGAAAAAGTAAACATTTATCCCTTAGCCAAGCTTTTATTGCTGACTGAACCAAACATTCTCATGGAGCCATAGGGAAAGAAAATATTTCATATTTTAAAATGTCGTGGACCCGTTGGGAAGTAAAGTATGAATTTCAATTTTTCGAGAACAATAGACTCGTGGACCTTTGGGAACAACCAATATCAGTTAGTCTTCGAAATAATGTACTTAAATACCTATTTGATAGACACCTTAAATCAATACAACATCTTCCTGCCCTTGTCCCATGTTACTTGGCGACGGCGCAACACGTTTTCTTCTTCCATACCGTCCTGTCCCCCGTCACGCTATCATTGACTTCCTTTTCTTTCATATCACTCCTCATACAGTCCATCCATCTTTTCTTTGGCCGTCCCCTCCCTCTCCATCCATCCACATTTATATTCATAACTCTTTCAGTAACATGCGTTTCATCTCTCATCATCACATTACCATACCAGGAAATATATACTTAACTACATAATACAAATAATAAATATTAACATAAATTATTTGATTCCTACATCTATACATACATATTATAAAGCTGAAGAGTTTTTTTGTTTGTTTGAACGCGGTGATCTCAGGAACCACTGGTTGGAATTGAAAAAATCTTTTTGTGTTTGGTGGTCCATTTATCGAGGATGGTTATAGGCTATGTAACAGCATGCTACGACCAATAGGAGCGGAGCATCAATGATTTTTTTTCAAAAAACTGGGATAATTCATTCTTTTTGAGAGCTTCAATTGCGTGCAGTCATGTAGGTAGGGTATATGGGTAGGTAGCCAGTTGACGGGAGCGAAGCCACGTGGGACAGCTAGTCTAGTATACATAGTAACTCAAAGCAGAACCTGAAGGCGTAAAGCCAAGAACAACACACCCACAGTCAAATTACTTAACACACACTCACTTTCAATTTGTCAGTCAATCAATATTCATTGCATTACGTTAATCTATACTGTGATTTTTAGGGTTCCATACCCAAAGGGTAAAAACGGGACCGTATTACGAAGACTCCGCGGCCCGTCTGTCTGTCTGTCACCAGGCTGTATCTCAAGAACCGTGATAGCTTGAGAGTTGAAATTTTCACAGATGATGTATTTCTGTTGCCGCTATAACAACAAATACTACAACCCATACAAAAAACGTGATTTTTATGCCATTTTTTGCTATAATGGTACGGAACCCCTCGTGCGCGAGTCCGATTCACACTTGGCCGGTTTTTTAATTTTGTAGACTAAACTGACATTTGGGGGGTTGTCACTTTATCGTTAGATACAAATAGTGTCGTAACCTGACGATCCTGTGTGATCGAAAATTGAAGTAGATCGAAAATGGAACGATCGAAAAAAAATACATTTGTTAAGAAACGAGCGGTCCTTATTTAGTTTCTATTCATTTGTTTTTTCAGACCTTATTTTATCGATCGCATTTATTTTATTATTGATTTTATATGTACCACAATAAAAATTGAAGTACTATGTATATGAATACTGTTATATTTAAATATATAACCTTTATATTCATTAAAAATTTATTTACACCAATTGTTAAAATGAGGAGTCATGTCACATCGATTCGATGAATCACTTATGATTGAGGCTTACCTACAACACTATGCTCCGCGCTTGCAACATTTTATATCGATTGTAATGCGAACTATCATAGCTTTACATTATGGCCGTAATTCCAGAAGCGTTAGGTAGAGTTGCGCCTATTATAGTCCACCCTCATTTCGCCAGACAGATATTCCAGATGGAAGAACCATATGGTACTTTGATTGAGCCTTACCTACAACATTTTGCTCCGCGCTTGCAACATTTTATATCGAGTGTAATGCGAACTATCATAGCATAACATTATGCCTGTAATTCCAGAAGAGTTAGGTAGAGTTGCGCCTATTATAGTCCACCCTCATTTCGTCAGAGAGCTATTCCAGATGGAAGAACCATATAGCCCCGCCTGAGCAATTCTTTTTTTTTTATCGTGGAGGAATCCTCAAGCATACTGCACTACCACGGGAGATACTACAGTTATGTGGGACGCCAACCCACTAAAACTCCACGGTGTCATCCTGTGCCGGGAACACGGGCACGCGTTAGCATTCACCGCGAACCCGCAGCGGCTGTCCGTCACCGGACCCTCCTATCCCCCATCACCGGCGCACCAGAACATATTGTACGTCGTTATCACCCCTAGGGACCAAACCAGTACATGGGCACCCCTGGTCCCCCTGTGACAGGTCAGGTCAGTGGCCACGTCACCTACAATTTTTCGGGCGCAGGAGATAGGACACCCCGCGTCCGCCATCTGATGGTGCGACCCCGTGCAGGCCGCGGGGGATAGGGAGAGCGGCGCACCGTAATACCGGCACTTCTTTCCCGCCGCGACCTCCTACCCTCAGCCGCTATGCCTTTCATACGATATCGTGGCCCGCCTCAGTTGCGATGTTGCCTCTGTTGCCAAGCGGCACCACAACCTACTTGTTGGCCGCTACGTCATCGGCTTATCAGCAAAAGCCCTGACGAGCGGCCCCTCCTCGGGTTCCTGTTCGCAACACCGTCAGTGACCAAGCCACGGCTACTGAGCCCCCCGTCCGCCATGACAATGCGGGAAACCACCGGGGATACCAGCCAATTTGCCCGAATCGAGTTACAGATCTTAAAATCTGACAGATGACTCATAACCTTAATTGCTGGGTCTAGAAGCATAAAGGTTAGTATGAAAGTTTATCATTTATGCCGATGAGAATCCCAGCAGGCAAACGACTTGAATTTTAGAAATCCTTTGCTATCGTTATTTCCTCAACTAATTCCAGCTGACGCAAATTAAACATCTTAGAAATTGAATTCAATTTTACGTTGTAAATAACCGCGAGTTTACCTTTCGCCATCGCCAATATCATTGTTCTGCAGTAAACAACATTCCAAGCACACGATAATGGAGTAAAACAGTTACTCTATTAGTAGGACAACAATATTGATTCAAGTGTGTCTTCGGAGAACATTCACGAATGCGATCGCTAGTCTACTTTCTGCTCGTTAAATTTTAATGATTCATAAGTCAAAAATGTATTGTATTGTACGTAGTTAGTTGTTTCTTGATTACCAGTTATTTTTCATAATATTTAAGTAGTTTGTACAGTACAAATATTTTCGTAATGTTTTCGGCAATTCTCGGCAAACTTCGTGTTTCGTCAGTCTTCAGTTTTCTATCAGTTGCCCTTTTTTACGGACGCTCTCAATCAACTTGGAATTATATAGAGTTGTTAATACTCTTTTAACATATTGTAATTTATTTTGAAAATGGAAGGAAAGCTACTAAAGCTGCTATTTTTACTGCTCTATATATTTCACACGGAAATCAAAACGAAACAACAACAAAGTACTTAGTTCTGAATTCAAATTATTATACACGATAAATCTAATAATTGATGGACATGGAAATTAGCATTCGTTTGTATTCGGAAATGCGATGATTGCCGAGGGACAAGTTGAACTGTACTAATTTGTCTAGTATAATAATATAGTTGTTTCGTTTTATCAAGGCAATAGAGGCTATTGACCTTTACCTAATATCTCATAGAAATAACCTGAATAATAAACTAAGTATCGTCTTCCATTCGTAAAAGGACGAGAATCATCACGTTAGATATCGATACAGGCAATTAGGGCTTAAGGTTCCCCTAGTCAACGGCACGAACTATTTTGTGCGCGGGGTTAAAATGCATGCTGTCTCATCCGACAAAACGTGCGAAAGAGATTGATGCTGTGATGAGCAGTAAGAAGCTAGTTCTCGTACGAATTAGCACTTTTGCAAATTTGTAGCGAAATGGATGCTGATTTAGGACGAAAACGAGCGCGCGATATTTTATGAACAGACCTTTGTGAGTCTAGATATAATGAAAAACTACTAAATGTATATTTTCAAAATAAAATTATTTGCATTTTTGAATTACTAATCTATCCCGGTATGGAGGCCGTTTAGCAATTTTCCTTTTTCTTATGGGATTTATTTCCGCCCAAAGATGCGTTAAAATTAGTGTTGAAATATGGAACTTTCGACGCTCATAACTTACAAATATTGTATTTTTTTACTTTTCTATTTCCATACAGGGCTTGATAATGATGAGACAAATTGATATCATTTTTTATTTTGAACGTACACCATCAAACCGTGGAGTAATCGCCAGACTACGTTTGTATGGAAGAATTTTCGACTAGTGTAACCTTAATGAAGACAATGTCAATAAATGTAGGTGGTTCAATGACCTCTATTGCCTATCTGAAACGAAACAGCTATACTAAATTCCTCCTTAGTATAATTATGTTCGACTTCTTTGTCAATTCCGCTTGCTCTACAAAATTAACTGTCGCATTTATTTTCAGGACTTGTTTGAACAGCCTACAGTCATTTTGTTTCAGACATGGTGTCATTAATTTCAGTATTGACTTTGTATTACAAAATGCGTTGCCATGTAGAATTTTTCACCGTTAAAACCTCTGAATATGATGTTCTAGAACGTTTTGGACTTCATGCTTGATATTATTTGGGAATCCGTTTCCTGTTCTCGGAGCAGAAAACAAGTAGGTATTCTTAGATATGAGCCACTACTATCTTAATCCAAGACACAGCCTATCTGGGTGTGATCAAACAACAAACATCCAAAAACATTTTACATCTGAACTAATCTATACTAATATTTTAAATCTGAAGAGTTTGTTTTAACGCGCTAATCTCAGGAACTAATGTTTGGAATTGAAAAATATTTTTGTGTTGGATAGTCCATTTATCGAGGAAGGTTATAGGCTATATAACATCACGCTACGACCAATAGGAGTGGAGTATAACATTTTTGCAAAAACGGGAAATATTCAATATTCCTTTTTGAGAGCTTCCGTTGCGTGCGCTGCGTAAACGGTTTAAGTTACGCAACAATCATGTATGTAGGGTAGGTAGGGTAGATGGGTGGTAGGTAGCCAGTTGACGGGAGCGAAGCCGCGTGGGACAGCTAGTATTATATAAAGGTAAAATGGTTTGTTTGTTAAATGTTTGTAAAAGGTTATCTCAGGAAGAACGAAATTCTTTCACTGATAGACAGCTAAATAGAGTCCCCGGCATGTAACTTGGAATGGTTTTGGCCTAGTGGGGGTAAGTTCGCACATAATGCGGGATCTGACCAACCACCATACAGAGTAAACCGAACGTGGACGGGACGCGATTGGTCAGTCGATCCTTGTGTCAACTGACCAACCAATCACGCGCTCGGAACGGTGCCAAGCGTTCCCCGCGTCCCGCTTGGTAACCAAAGAGACCTACAAAACGACTTGTGCGCGTATAATGACTCTTGCCAAATTACGTGCCGACAACTATACACTATAGCTACGGGGTCCCAGCGCTAAGAAAGAAAATTTGGTTGAAATAAATAACACTAGATGGCGCAATATGCACCGATATGTTATTGAATTGTGTGTGAAATTAAAATTTTCTGGCATTAAACATAAATATTATATGTTCTTGTTTTATCAACTCTCCTAAGCACAAAATTATGCAATATTGGGCTCTTAATTCACATTTCAAAGATAATTTGAACGGATCATTTAAAATTGATGCCATAGATGGCGCGTTTTTAAATTTCTGAGGCATTCCACTCGATTGTTTAAATTTGTATTGTAACACATTTTGGTGCAATGAAACTGTAAAAAAGTGCAAAAAAATATATAAATCAAATCGTCACTGTAAGAAAAAAAAAATTTACGAATCGATTAAACCACCATATCTATTGCCGTGGAACGGAATCGATGTACAAAAATAATCAGTTTAATCAGACGAAAAACGCTACTTACGTCGGCATAGTTTCTTTGTATGGGATGAGGCATCTGTACGCTAGTTATTATCTGTGCTATTGCTAAGTGCTACAGGCTAGGTACTTTTTGATCCAAAAAGAATCACGGTCCTTGTGATATAGGTCTAGGGAGCGAAGCCACGGGAAGAAGATAGTTTATTATTTCAGGGGGTTAAATTTACTTACAGCAACAATCCTATCACCAGGTTGTATCCTGCCATCACTGAGGGCTGGTTCCCTGACGAGGGCCCTGACGTAATGGCCCAGCGCACTGTGGTCTTCCTTCCTCAAGGTGAAGCCAAGGGAGCCGTTCACCTTGGTCATTACGATGTCAAACTCCTGGAAAATAAATTTATGGGGTTCAAAGTTGAGTTAGGCAGGGAGACAGACAAGTAGGTAATTTTTATCACCATGTTGTAAAAAAAAAGAAAGTTATGTTTTCTTTTCTCAAACATGTATAGAAATATTGTCATTATTTTCGAAAAAAGAACACACCTAGTATCGAATTTACAGACAAAGAAAATCAAAACCATTGCAGAAGCGTTTTTTGAATTTGGAACATTACAACGCACCAGCAATGTTGATCAAATCCATTGCAGGAGCGTTTTTTGAATTTGGAATATTACAACGCTCCAGCAATGTTGTTGTAACTTTTAATAAATTAAATGTATAATATAAAAAATATGTTTTATTTCCCTGCGTTCTTTTGAGAAAAGCACTATTATATGCCTCGGTGGAAATGGCAATTGCCTGTCTCATATTAGTGAAGTCCTCGCCTACTACTCGGCCTTCAATCTCGTACTCGACCTGCAATTGCCTATTTCCCGGCCTTTGCAATAATTTACTATTTGCCATACGATTTTATGGTACCAAATAAATACATATATGTCAGTAGATGTATTATAGTATCGTCTGTGTCAAACAATAGCGTTTGCGTATTAATCGTATTCTAAAGCAGCTTTACAGCATAAACCCCGAGGTAATTGAGTACTTATCCGCAGAATCGAAGGCTACGCTTCTACTAATCCGTCTCAAATCCAAATTATTTGTACACCACAAAGCATTTACGTCTTTCTATAAAATGTAAACAAGACGAAGATATTTTTGTACGACTAAACCATTGCCAAAACTGCATTACTCTTTGCGCTATGTCCGGAAATACATTAAGCGGAACTAGAATGGCATTTAGGTATAATCGTCTGTCATTCAACGTGCCAACCGTTTGGCACTCGATGCATGCAACTTGCGTCAGTGGTCCGTACGAAACGTGACAAGGGGCTCTAAATACAATCATTGTTCTTATGGTATTCCGATACTGAATTTATTTTAACAGAGATATATTTACGATGTTTTCCTCCTAACAGCTGCCAATCAGTCTTCGTTTTGATTCGGAATAGTGATTGAACTTGGCGTTTTCCTGTTCCAAAACTGTTAAAGGTTGGGATTGGAATAATGTTAGACATGGACTGTGGTTTTTTGCAAAACGAAAAACGTAAACGATTGCAATTGATTAAAGACACAGTCCATGTGTATATTGCTAACTTTACCCTCTGTATCTTATAAGCACACCTTCGTCTAATGCTTACATTGGTAGGTACTGTTATTCCAATCATAGTCTCTTAAAACAAAGCTACCGTAACCCAGGATTTTAGCTCTCAGTACCCTGTATACAGGCATACAGCAGCCCCACTGCATTAAATCTCCATAATACAACATTAGTTAAAACGAACTCACCACTGATCCGTCATCCTGTAGGCGTAAACAAAGAGCTTTATTAATAACTCGCACTGATTATATTTCAGACTCACACATCTCGCACGCCGGTGAAATTATACCTCATTAAATATAACGCCCCTTTACAAATCACTCGCCTTACAAAATGGGGTTCTCACGAATATTACGTTTGGATATTTGATTCTAAAATTACTGTTTAAGTTTAAAAGTGATCTGTAATTACAATTAGTTAAGGAAAGAGTAATATGGGTAATCCAACTTTTGAAAGAAAGGTAGAAAGAAAAATAAATGTATTTGTGGCCCGCACAGGAGACACCAGAAATAAGCAAAAACTAAAAAAAAATACAATAATAAAAAAAAACACCGTGCGAGACCAATAAGTTTCTTATCTCAGAATGCGCAGCGATATCCAAAAAGGAAATAACGCTGTGCTGATATTCTTTTGCCAGTGATCACTTTAAGAAAATATGAATCTTTTAATAGTTATTTAGCACGTCAATAGATAAAGCACAAGGAAACTTAAGTAGATCATAAGATGAAAATTAAAACATGAATCATAAATGCAATTAAAAAAGCTAGCTCCGTGACTATAGATCATAGCGAAGAGAAGCGAACAAATTATTGTGTAATTTAGTTTGTACACGTAGAAGAGTAAAAAGTAAAAGGCATTTGCTTTCTTCCACTTTAGTCTGTCGGTAACTTAGCTCTAATGAAAACTTGCAGTAATTATAATCCTTTGAAAAACTACCGATATTCATGTTCTAATAGCGTGCTCGTTTTTTACTTTGAATTCCAATGCTACGAATTACTGTCAGATACGGTAAATTACTGTTTAGCGAAGAGTCCGGAAATATCCGCTTTATAGGTGAAAAATGAACGAGAAATAGTGCGTGTAATTTTTCTATTTCACCGATAATACCGTTCTAACTTAGTAAATATGTGTTTCGTTGCAGCTTACCTAATGTGGCACAGTTTTATTACTTGATGCTTTTAGGATATTGCTGAGATCCACAAAAGCACTAAAAAATCTCGTCAGTCTGTAATCTCGTATCTTGACTCAAATTGCCAGCACTGGATATAAGCTTCTTCAATGAATCTCAAGGTGTATCTCGAACAAATCGGTTGGTTTCCACGGTTGTCAAAAGTATGTTAGAAACGTTCCGTATCTTAAGCATTTCAGTGAAAATTCCGGCAAGTATTACGGAATCTGCCACTGTATCTGGCGTTTGTGGATTTTTCTAAGGCTTTCGATAGCTTAACGCACGAAGCCAAATTTTTAGCTCTCAAGGAATATGGAATAGAACCTACTTACGAGTATGTTCAGCAATTACAGGAAATCACACGAAAATTATAAAGGCGATAGTTTTTGAGAGTGTGTTTGTATATTTGTCACTTTTCTCTTGTCAAATTTCTGCCAGATCCGTTCAGTAGTTTTGTGTGAAAACAAAACTACTGAACGGATCTGGCAGAAATTTGGCACAGATATAGTCTGTAATAGCACATAGGATACTTTATATCCCGAGAATATGCTCCCTTGGTATAATTTTCGATATTCATGCGCGTAGCTGCTGGCAGAAGCTAGTATACCAAAATAGCACAGCAGCCATCCGCTTAAGTTCCACCGGGCCATTCTTTCCAACGGAAAAACGCTTCCCCACAGAGATCTGTGCGGTTTCGAACGTACAATAGCTTCCTCTTTCTGAGAGGTTGACGCCTGAACAAATCAATAGTGGCTGAAAACAAACGCTTAGCGTCTTTCTTAATTTCTGAGCTCACCCCATACTGCACGTCGTACACGGGCAGCGGCCGGTCGAGGTCCGGTAGCCGCAGGTCGCGCCGATCCGGCTCCGGGCTGGGCTCGCGCCGGCCGCGCCCCTCCGACGACGAAGTCGTGGCGCTGCTCGTCGTCGCTGACAGTCTGTAAAGGTCCTTAGATTTTACGACTGTCTATCACATCTTCCAAACTTAAGGCAGTTTTATACGAAGTCAGCACTGGCCACTAGAGGCTCTAGACAATTGAGATGGACGAGAAAAAAATGTGTATTATAGGAATGCCAAGCGCAATCGCTATCGATGGTAAGGGATTGACCATCTTACATTCTGGCTTTCGCTTCGCTGATAGAATAAAACTTTGTCTAGAGTTTCCGGTAGAGATTCAGCCAGCGCTGGCTTAATATTGGCCTCGTGTAAACGACTTTTATTGCCAGCCCAGGACTGGCAGCCATCGATGATATGTATATTTTTGAGCCATTCACTTTCATCCGCATCTCCCTCATCCATTCGCGTTCACTAAAAGAAAAATATAGAAAGACTGGCTTTGTGTAAACAGCACCGGTAAGGTCAATGTAGGCAAGTCTTTAGGGCCAGCGCTTAGTGAACTGGCGTCGTGTAAACCTGCCTATAGATTGTATTCAAATGCCACAGATCAAAGACCACACGTTGAAACCCGGTTCGTCAGTAAACATCCGATTTTACGATACAATGAGATGGGAACTCCGATAACATGATGTAGTTTCTGACGTTCATGTCTCCTAGCCTATACACTCTGTGTCTAATCTCCAGGTACGTGTACCGAGGTTTGTTTGTCTGTCCTTAATGACACGAGGTATTGTACGATAACATTCATGCCACACAGAAATCTGCTAGTCTTGGTTAGTTAGGGATGGGCAAATGAAAAATATATCGATAAATATGAAATAAAATTTACAGATAATATCGATATTATTTTATCATTTATTTTAAAGTAGGTGTTTCCAAAATACGTAAACTTATTAAAAAGTATTTAAAGAGTAAAAAAACACAAATTATACACAAAACTATAGAATTTGGTGCTTGACTTATAATAAATAGAGTTTCGATGTCTCCAGATAAAAAATATCGACATATATATATTTTGATTTATTTACACCAAGCCTAGTCTCGGTATATTTATCATGCACGACATGTGACCTTAGAGCGTGGGATGATAGAGGGGACAAATTACGCGAGCGTGACGTGTTACGGTTGCTCAGAGTAATGAGCGTTTTAGGTGCACTTCCGTGCAGAACCACTCTGCGACAATGTAAAATCGCAGACCTTCGAAACCTTTTTGGTCTTAAAGACCGTGTAATACGTGTTCGATCCACACCACTCCGTGACTGTCGTGGAAACTGCGATCGAAGTGGTTAAGACATTCTTGTCGCGAATTACCAGCGGCACAGAGCCGCTATGCTCGGAAGTGAAGTTTTACCTGGCATGCATGGGGTGATAGTAGCTTAGCGTCAGTGTCGCAGCGTAATGTGTGTTTACCTGGCATGCATGGGGTGACAGTTGAGGGGGTCCAGCGGCGGGAGGTGAGGAGGGTGGGGGGTCCGCGCTGGTGGCGTCGGCGGGTCCGGTGGCGTGACGCTGTCCACCACGTCGGCTGGCGGCCGGCACACGCGTAGCTCGACCCGCGCTGCTGCTGTGCGCAGCACCTCCAAAGCTTCCTGCCACCAAACAAACGGATTAGTTGTAGACGGATAACCGATCAATAACTTCCTGACGCATCAATCGAGAGGATCTAGACATTGCCAGCGATAACGGTTGTCAATAACATAGTCCAAAATGTAGGGTTTGACATGCGCTACCAAAATGTCACCAGTTTCTCTAGACAAGTGATATTTTATAACGAAATCATCGCGACAACGATTGGAAAAAAGTTTAAAATTTATGAGAATGACAAAATCTGTCCAAATATCACGTGATCATTCCCGCAGATTTTGGCATTTAGAACATCGTCACCGGCGCTGATAAAACGACACTTTGTATAGAACCTCAGCTCTGTCTGGGCAAGAAGCTCAAAACAATGGATATTCTATCTATCACCTATAAAGATTGTCAAATACCTTCCTAAATGTATGGATTTGGCATACGCTACTGAAATGTCACGTGGTAAATCTCAAACATTAGGCTTTTTGTCAAAACCAAAATGTCGTTCGTTGACTTGAATGTGCCCTGGCAGTTAAGAGTGTATCATGCTTTCGCAAATATCTCTCTGTTCGGTTCCCTTCATGATAGTTGAGCTGAGTGGTGCCAATCCATGCGTCATGTTCGTGAATGGGCGTCGTCAATTGGGGTCGGTCATTACTTCGCTGCTTCGTCTTATTTTTAATTAATTATTTTATTTTGTTTTAGTCTAGACGCTTTTAGGTGCACGTCTTTTTACGTCGGTCTCACATATATGTACAATCCCAACAAGATTATGTTACCAAAAAGAGTTTCCGTGGAGTCTCTTGCACGTTCTTCTCCATACTGTAATTAAAACTTATTGATGCAAAAGAGTGTCCGTGCAGTTTCTTGCAGGTTCTTCTCCATACTGTAATTAAAACTTATTGATGCAAAAGAGTTTCCGTGGAGTTTCTTGCACTTTCTTCTCCATACTGTAATTAAAACTTATTGATGCAAAAGAGTGTCCGTGCAGTTTCTTGCAGGTTCTTCTCCATACTGTAATTAAAACTTATTGATGCAAAAGAGTGTCCGTGGAGTTTCTTGCACGTTCTTCTCCATACTGTAATTAAAACATATTGATGCAAAAGAGTGTCCGTGGAGTTTCTTGCACGTTCTTCTCCGTACTGTAATTAAAACTTATTGATGCAAAAGAGTGTCCGTGGAGTTTCTTGCACGTTCTTCGCCATACTGTAATTAAAACTTATTGATGCAAAAGAGTGTCCGTGGAGTTTCTTGCACGTTCTTCTCCATACTGACTCTTGCGAATGTGTATATAGTATAATTACTATGTTACCTAATTAATATTAGGATTATGAATTTGAGTTATCGCGGCATGTAACTTGAGAAACGTCATCGGACTTCTTAGATTGACGATTGAAGCTTCATTTTTGTTTTTTTTTATTGATAATTAAAAAGTACCTTATTGGTTTAGAAATAAAATATTTTGATTTTGATTAAAATTCCACAGAATGTCCTTTTGTTTAGACTTTCAGATCCAGACAATCAGCACCAATCCAAAAACCTTAATTCAATCTGACCTTCATCTTCTCAATTTCATCAGATGATATAATTGTTGCTGCTCCACTTCAAATTATTCAGCGTGTTGTGTCGGAGTCGGATTCGCAGAGCGATAAAAGCGAAAGCTTTTAAATGTTTCAATCTGATGAATGTTTAATTGTTAACAAAACTTTCCTCAGTTTCAATTTAAAATTATAATATAACGCTTTAGACAAATACTTTGGTTGTATCTTAAATACTTGTAAAATTTTGAATTCAAAATTCGTGTCTTACCGTAACGAAATTGTCTAAGTATCAAGAAGATTTTGAGCACTTTGAGAGACAACCAAACCGGCAGATATTCTTCAAAATATCTCGATGAATGTTTACTACTTATCAAAATATTTGTTAATAACGGTTATTATGCTTAGACGCTGACGATGTAGAATTAAAAAGTTTAGGTTTGTTACGGAATTAGGATTCATTGTACCCTAGTCATTTACAGTTAGGTAGTGTACACGACTAAGACAAATTAGCGATTAGTACCGGAGAATATGTTTCACATAACTGTTTCCCCCAGGCACTGTATAAAATGTGTTGCATTTTTTCTCTCTTCTTGTATATCTGTACTCTATAGCAGTGGCGTAGCGTGCCTTGGCGTGGCCCCGTATAAAAATTTGTTTGGGGGCCCTTATGAAAGTGTAAAGATTTCCCACAAAAGAAAAGATTTTTTGCATAAAATCAAAAGAAATATTTATTCATCATACCTAATTATCGATCTGTCACCCTTTCCAAAATGTTTACAAACAATTCAAATTAAATATACACTCTCCTTGCCTTTTTTTCGGCAAACTGATTTATTAAATAATTTATAGCTGATGATGACTTTAGTTTTTCTAAAGTTTCTGCCTCTATGGACAATAGTGACAGGTCTGACAGGCGAAAAAAAATTTGGGAAGTGTTTAATTAATTTTTGCTTACGCACGTCGGGGGCTCCCGTGGCCCGGAGGCCCCGTAAAATTGATACGGCAGATGCGGCGGTAGCTACGCCCCTGCTCTGTAGTAGCTGTGTTTAGTCACTTTAAATGTTCTAATAATAACGTCTTTTACAGAACTGTGAACAGTTCAGTTAGTTAAATAAATGTTGGGTACATGTTTTCAGTCTGTGGTTTTGTTATGCTCAATGAGCCTTAGCGAGTAAGAAAGTAACCGCAATTTGCGAAGCAATACCGAACAGAATAACTTGAGCACGGTGCGCGCCCCGCTGCGAGGCTGCGACCGATAAAGAGAACTCGGTGGGAATTAATAGAATTTCCCAAACGAAACTGAGTTAATGGCCCATTTATTTATTGCGAGCATTGAATTCGGTTTGCTCACGGAATCGCTTTGATACGCGCGTGATTTAAGCCTCACTGTTATTCTCTGGGATTATTCCTATTTCGCTCAAAACGACAAATGCTGAACAAATGAGATTATTTTTCATCGCGTAGTGTAGCAGCAGTCTAATATAATTTGGTGTAACTTTGTGGCAGACATTTTACAGTTTATTACATTTGAACCCGAGGCCTCGGCGCGGACCGTGCTGGGGTTTTCATAAAAGTTTTTACGTTTATAACCCGCCTCCGAGCGGCGCCGGGGGGCGGTGTGAGGCGCGAGGGAGCCAGGGAAGTGCTGTGACAACAAATGGCATTTTTAACATGACTTACTGTTTATTTTTGTAAGCACGAGACCGTGTTTTATGTTTGTACCTTCATAACAGCAATGCAAGCAGAGCTCTGTGAAGGGCAGAGGAGCACACTTAAATTTCAAAGTCTCTTTTGTTATGAATATAAAATGTTTGCCGTGCAATCGCAAATAACGTCGGTAAAGACAGTGCTAAAGATAAGAAAAAATGCGCAATATGCTAACAGTATTTCGTGAAATTTATTGGTGCTCGGCCTTTACCTGCTAAAGATAGATAAGTAAAATATTTTTGGACCAACTTTTGGGGTCGAATGCAGTTCAATAATGAGGGCGTCTACCAATCTGCACTGGCCCCACGTGGTGGATTATAGCCCACTCCCTCAATGAGAGGAAGCCTGTGTCCCAGCAGTGGGAACAGTTAAAGGCTGATGATGATGATGAGGGCACATATTGATGGACAGACTCCAGGATGACTGCGATATAGAACGAGAGCGGAGAGCCCTCTCCGTGAGGAGTAACATGCTCGCACGCAGATTTGTGGGGTGCACCAATGATGTCAAGAACACACTTTTCAAAGCTTATTGCCTGTCGATGTACAATCGGCCAAAGCTACATCTTACCACCGTGAGGACTATTTCTGCTTGCAGGGCTCGCCCGCTAAATTAACGCCGACTATACTCATCAACCAATAGCATCGCAGCATCGGGTGACTGTTTCTCTAGTACCTGTCAGCCCCTTGTTTTTGTAATAAAAAAAGACTGCAAAAAAACAAACAAGTAATTTGGCTATGGTCGACGCAAAAAGGGCGGACGCAGCTGTGGTCATCTTGTGCACGGGATTTTGTTTTCAAAGTGGTCAGATTTAGCTTTGACCCATAGTACACTTGCCAACTTTGGTGTAACTTCACAAAAAAGATGTACAGTACATTAAGAGTTCAGTACAATAACGCTTACCGAACTCTTATGAAACTACCGTGCTGCAGTGCTTCTAGCATGTTTGCAGAAACGAGGGTCCCGGACTTCTACGCAATCATGAGGTCGAGAATTGCGTCTTTTTGGCAAAGTTTGAGACGTTCCAATAATAATATTTTGAGGGCTGTCTCGTGCAACCTGGCTAGTCCCATATTTAAAAACTGGATTTATGTACACCTGAACGAGAACACAAAAAAGAAAGGAAAAAAAAACTCATTAAACTTTTTGTAAGTCTGTGAAAGTTGAAGGTACTTTTGTACTTACGTAGGTGCTAAGCCCGGCGAGGGGTACTCCGTTGGCGGAGAGGAGCAGGTCCTTGGGGGCGAGTCGGCCGGTCCTCCAGGCGGGTTGAGGGGGGTACAGTCTACGGATCCTCACCAGACCGCCACCACCACAGACTGACATACCCAGACCGCGGCCATCTTTTTCTACTACTACTGTGAAGGAGTTTTCTGTTGAACAAGAAAAAGATGAGGGTTAATTTATTTATTTTAATTTAAAAAGGTGTATACGCTTTTTAATTTTCATGGCTACTATGCTACTCGGAAGTTAACTTGTTGGGTTCTATCAATATGCTTATCACCGATAAAAGCCATTGTTTATTGCGTCAATACCATTCCCGGTTTAGAACTTTGACCTTTGAACCTGGTGATGAGTGGCAAGCAATATGGTCTTCACAATCACAAAAAACAAATGTGAATCACGTCTATTTTATCTCTGATATAACTACAAGAAAAATGTCAAAATTTTAAAAAACTCCGACACTTTTTTATTTCATGCTACATAATTTATTTAGTACATAGTGTTAGGTTTTGATTCTTTTTAACTTATAATGGCTTGTTTTAAATAAAAACGAATGATCTTATTGTTACAGTTTGGTTTTTTCGTTAGGGTTTTTCTTTTATATAAATACCTATATGTCTTAATAATGCCAAAGAGCTGCCATGGAGGCGATAATTTTTTATGGTAAACATTCGGGAATTTGTCGAGTGTTTCTAGCGGACGCATTCGGTCGATGGTCGTCGCCTGAGACGCTTGGTTAAAATATAGTGTTCAAAGTCATAGACATCGTTTTAAAAGTGTACCTTTGTTAACAGTTTGCTCAGATTATAAACCTACATGACCAGTATGAGTTTGATTTCACGTATCACATCCAAGTATTCGTAGCAGGCCTAGTTACTGTTACATTTCAGAAGTGACAAGAACAACCAAAACGTAAGTACACGCCCAAATTGTTATTATAATTTGATTGATGTGATCATAATTATTGATGTTGGTCAGTCACGGATCTTTACAATATAACGAGACCCATGAGACCATCTTGTTAAGATGATACATTGACTTAAACAATTAAGTACCATTGCATTTTGCCAGCATCATGTATCATCATGTTGAACGTTAATGTTTTGAAATCTTGTTTATCTTGTCTATCACATTTTTCCTATTACTGATTAGTTTTGTGAGTTATAATCAAGAGTTTTACAGTGTGAGCACTTTTAAATCTAAATCTGTTCACACCTTAAACAATTGTCGGTTTATGTGTCTTGGGTTCGAATCCTAGTCATTAATTAGCATCTTATCGATAAGATGAGTGAGCCAGAGAAGTTATAAGGTTATTTAATAATAATCAACAAAGACAATTGTGTCGTATTTGTTCTATATAGATCTCTCAGAATTTAGCCAGATTGGGTATTGGCGGCGCTTATCAAGCAGGGCGTCACCCGGTACCCCAAGCGAAACACTTGATACCGCATTCCTCACATGGGACTCAAGTGTTTACAGTTAGAACCAAGGTCCCTTTGTTTATTTTTAGAACAGGACAAATTAAGTGTCAAAGCTTGTTTGTATAATATAACATTAACAAAGAAAATGATAATCATGCGTAACTAACTGGTGATAATAATATGATGAACGTAATGTCTAGACAATTACTGTACATAATCTTAATTGTTAAACCCACATTTATACCTTTTGAGTGATGAGTGACTTGAAAAAGGGTTGGATGCAAATTTATCGTCTCCCTATAAACACTTATCAATAGGCAAATGCAATAACCTACGGCTCTAAAGTTCTTTTTGGCTACGAGATTTCAGACTACGCCGAAATTGACGGGCCACGGCCCACTCTGCCACGCGGAGCCGAAGCCGGCTGCGAGGTTGAAGCCCAGAAGTGGACATCGAGACGGGCTGTAAGCAGCTTAAGATGCTGCAGTAGGAAATACGGCGAGAGCGTGAATGTTTGCGCGCCGCCGAAGATTTGCGCAACGCGTCACGTCGTGGCAACGTGCTACGGGTGGAAGGGCGTCGCCGCAGCAGCTCGTCGCCGAGACGGCAACTTGTTTGCTCTGCCGAAGACCTACGCGACGCGTCGCAACGTGGCAACGTGTTACGGGTGGAAGGGCTTCGCCGCAGCAGCTCGTCGCCGAGACGACCGTGCTCGCTCCGCCGAAGACCTGCGCAACGCGTCGCAACGTAGCAACGTGCTACGGGTGGAAGGGCGTCGCCGCAGCAGCTCGTCGCCGAGACGACTGTGCTAGCGCCAACGAAGACCTGCGCAACCCGTCGCAACGTGGCAACGTGCTACGGGTGGAAGGGCGTCGCCGCAGCAGCTCGTCGCCGAGACGACTGTGCTAGCGCCAACGAAGACCTGCGCAACCCGTCGCAACGTGGCAACGAGCCACGAGTGGTCAGCCGTCATCGCAGCATCTCCACGTCCGTCGGTGTGAAGGCGAGGCACCGAGCCACGTGAAGAGCAAAAGCGAGGCGTGGACTGCGGCAGCGCGACCGCGAAGCATGGATTGACAGGTCACGTAGTCCTTCTTTTTATTTGATAGTATTCAGAAGATTAGGAACGATATATATAGCTTTGCCACCTGTGAACCAAAGCGCACCAAAATCACTACAGAAAAATGATCTTTGACTCCTCGTCCATAAATCGGATCGGATGGATGTTTGGTTATATAAGTTAAATGCTAGGTTGAAAGTATCACCATTCATTTTGCTATCCGAAAACTACAAGGTTTGGCTAAGACGTGCCACAGAAGGTGAAGTAGGTACTATTCTATTTATTTGCCAAGAATGGAAAGAGACGTTATGAACGCGTTTCCTTACGAACTAAACTACAGCTAGACCTTGGATAATGATTAGCAGAGATCCAGCGTAACGAATCTATGGAGGTGTAATATTATGCAAAATAACTTCTTAGGTATTTATCAAAGCGAAATACATAGAAGGCACTTCAAAGCATTACAGATAAAACACCTATGCCACTCTTTCTTTTTGGAATTGTGTATAATGTGCCCATTTCAATCAGGTGTTACAGTATTTATTCAATAGTAGGGACCGCAGCCAACTTGGTCCGGACCGATCTCATACATCCCCGGGTGTTTCAATTATTGTAAGGAAATAGGACTTCATTTTTCGCACAGCACTAATCCACTGTGAAGTGCACATGTTGTAATAAGATTGGACGTGCAACAGAAAAGTTTTACAGTAAAATAGATGATAGAGTAAAAAAAAAAAAACAGTAGTGGTGCGGCACAAAAGCTATGAAAATTTAATTTTAAAAGATTAAACAACAAAGACAGTATAATACAAACAAAACAAGATAATGAGTAATAGAGTCTGTTTCTAATCGGTATATGGATAATAATTATTACCTACAAATAAAACAGTAGTGTAAGTTGTTTTGTACTTTATCTCACTATAATGTGCCCACGAATATGAAGGATCTGGAATAGCGCGACATGGCTGTCAATGTAAAGACTGTTAATGTCAATATAGTGGTAGGTCATGTGACTAACCATTCTCTGCCCTATTTTTACAGTAAAATGCAATTTGAGTTTTAATTTGTCCAGTATCTGAAGCGGCATACCTATAATCTAATTTTCTACAGAGAGAGGATTGCAGGTCGTTAAAATTGTTGAGTCATTAGTGTTTGGTTGAATATAACAAATTATATAAAAATAAATAGCTTTTCGTTACTGTCTCACTACAAGATAAAGGCCTCTTCTCATACAGAGACAGCACGAGTATTGATACCACTCTTGCTTGAGGCGGTTTGGCATTTTCCAATTTATATTATCTGTAAGTCCAGGCTTTCACACCGATGTCCAAGATAAAATCAGACTGAAGTAACATCGGTACTTTTCCGGATTTGAACTCACGACCTTCCAGCTCGAGAGACGATGTCTTAACCACTGGGCCACCACGACTAATTAAATATTAGATTAAGATAGTTCAAAGGGTACAGTAAACCTAATTTATGCATAACAAACTTAAAATATTAAAGTTCTCTTGATATACAACTTATGTCAAACTGTCAATTCCTATGGTATTGCAATTTTGACCATAGGGTTCATTGTAGTAGATCACAAAGAGAATACAAACTATAAAAGATAGATAACGCGATAAAGCAGACATTATGTTTTTACAAAATTGATTTAGAAAGAATCACAGAAACATATTTTATTACAAAAGTAATAAGAACTCTTTACAGTCAAATGATGAAACGTTAAGTAGATATTATCCTAGTGTCGTGTATTTTAGGAAAGCAAGATGAGTACACTAATCGCCACCATCTTACTAAATTGATACCAAGTTTGTTGACTAAGAAAATATCTAGCTAACTAGCAAAATTATTTGTAATTATATTATAATACGCTGAAGGACCAGGACCAAGTTGACAATCTACAATCGATAACGCTAGTAGAAAACGAATCAATGTATGGAAATGACACATCTGGACGTTAAGTCACGTGGTCAGACCATACAAATAGAAGGCGTTAACAATTGTAGAAAGAGATTCGATACGATAAGTTAGTAGCTTGGCTAGAGGGGCTGGAATCATTCGACCCAACAGTGCTGGTTTCGTTTTGATATATTTTTATAACATAATTAATAGTTCATAGTCGCACTATTGAGTTGGATTTAAGATCTATAAAAGGTGAATATGAGGAAGATGTATTAATGTTCATTCATGGAGCTGTTCTGAGACTTTTAAAGACAACAAAGTCAATTTTTATTTGAGCTTCCTGTGGTACATAGGTGAACATAAAGAAGAAAAAAATGAGAAGGATGATAAGATCTCTATAACAATTAATATTGGGAAGTTGCTTTCTTCTGAACTTGTGTTAATATACGTATTGACATCTTGTTGAGGCATTCACAAACTAGTACCTACAGTCACTATGTTTGGTATAACGACCATCATGTAAGGTTCTATAATCTAAATCATTTGGACACTAAAAACCTTGACACATTGCTAAACTTGGTACCTATTATTGGACGCATAAAATTGAAGCATAGTATGAAATACGTCATAGACGAGGTAGCTATAGTCCTAAAACAAACGGGCAAATAAAGTACCTACGGGTATAATGATGGAAAACCACACCATGTTAGCGAGGTTTTAGTCATGAATTGGTATGTTTTAAAAATGATACCGTGCCAATCAATGCAGAAAGCAGACGCCAAACAACAACGGAGCGTATGAAACCGTTGATTCATGTAACCAGTGGTCCGATTGTACCATTTACCACCTCTGTAGCTGGAGATTTTTGCATGAAGTCGTAAGAATGCCAGTTTATTATACCCTAAATGTTGCTAGAAGTAACTGTCAAAAAGTGAGATTTAAAACAAATAATCGTTTTAAATAATATTATGTCAGGTAGAATACTCTTCGTCGAAGATTTAAAGTAAATACTGTTGGTATGGGTATAAAATGCCAACTTAACAGTTTAAACTACAGAGGTTAATGTGATTGGTTGTGTTTCTACATCCTAGGAAATCAATGGCTGTATGAAGCCTTTCTTATACTAATTATACCCTTCATGTTGGGTTGAGCCGAATTTATGAGACTGTTATGTACAGAATATTATTGGTTGTTATTACAGGTCAGGACACGAGACATCCTGGCCTAAGAGAGTCCTTACGGCTATCAGCTTGAGCGTAAATCGTGGGCTCTTGCTGGTGTCAAGAGGTATGCTACTAGGTGAGAGTCAGGGACCTCCGAACTGATGGTGCGAGGGACGCCTGCTGCCTGATTAAGAGAAAAGTCCTTTCGGCTATCAACATGAGATTTAACTGATCGGCTCGTGTTGGTGTCGCTAGGCCTCCTGATTTACTGATCGTTCAGGATGTTAGGGCCCCCTGATTTACGGATTGTTCAGGGATGGTGTTCTTTCACGACAAATGATCGGTCGTGAACTTACTCTTTGATGTTGGATATTCATTAAGAAGTTGATAATTTCTACAATTGTATTATTGTTAAAAGTTCAATAATGCTATTTTGTTTTCACAATTTTTTGGTTTGTATAAATAATAATGATAATTTTGTTCTCCATTGGTGTCATAGCCCCACGGCGGCGTTCCAGTGCGAGGATAAGCGAATCATAAATAAATGATATTGTAATAAGCTCGAGGTGCATTATCCTCAAAATATTGTAAAACATATTTTTTTTAAAAGAGTAAGTGTGGAGTTTCTTGTCCGTTCTTCTCCATTACAATCTACCTTTCCGAATGGACAGTAGAATCAATATCTAATTATTGAAATTTAAAAGAATGATTTGACTATGACTTTGACACTACTCTGTTTATAGGTAAGTTATTTGTTTGTAAAAGTTATTAAAGTAGTTGAGTCATTAATAAGCTCGAACGATTAGCCAGGAACCCGATTGTTAGGTTTCCACCTGGAGTCGTGTGCAGGGACCCACACGATGTCAGGACGGACGATTGTTAGGTTTTGATTCTTTTTAACTTATAATGGCTTGTTTTAAATAAAAACGAATGATCTTATTGTTACAGTTTGGTTTTTTCGTTAGGGTTTTTCTTTTATATAAATACCTATATGTCTTAATAATGCCAAAGAGCTGCCATGGAGGCGATAATTTTTTATGGTAAACATTCGGGAATTTGTCGAGTGTTTCTAGCGGACGCATTCGGTCGATGGTCGTCGCCTGAGACGCTTGGTTAAAATATAGTGTTCAAAGTCATAGACATCGTTTTAAAAGTGTACCTTTGTTAACAGTTTGCTCAGATTATAAACCTACATGACCAGTATGAGTTTGATTTCACGTATCACATCCAAGTATTCGTAGCAGGCCTAGTTACTGTTACAATAGTAGATACGCTTCGATCGGCAATCTATTGAACACGTAATTATGACACGATATCTTGCGAAAACACCCCGATTCAAACAGTTAAACGCCCATAACTTTTGAACGACAAAACTGATTTTATTCAAACATAGCTAAGAACACTATCGACAAAATCAACTTTAAAAAAAAAGTTAATTAATAAGATCAAAAAACCCGATTGCTTAAAAAGCGAACTATAAAGACGTTTGTAAACAAGAAGAAAATCATGCTGTCCAGTCGGAGGATATATAATCTCCAGCTGGCTGACCAAAACCAGATGTTTGAACTTTGTGTTTTAATTTTTTGAAATCACCTCTTAAAACAAAACCCTTTAAATTGATACCACAAACGATGGGCCGGGATGAAAAAAAAAAAATTGGGCGCCCAAAATCCGCCATTTTTCTATTTTGTAATTTTAATGTTGCCTGTGACACTTGCAAGGTTAAGATGAATCGATTGACGTACGAATCATCTAAATCGGCCAACGCGTTTGGTCTCTGGAACGGCACATAGGAACAAACATACATACATACATAGACTGATAAACACATTACCCTCCTTCGGCAGTCAAGTAAAAAAAAAACTAAATCAAAATCGGTTCATCCGTTTAGGAGCTATGATGCCACAGACATACACACAGATACACAGCAACACACGTCAAACTTATAACAGACATCTCTCCTGCTAATATTCATGATCGAAAGTGTTGGCTTGTCAAAGACTCTGTTTATACAGTGTGCGGCATGTCGAGACGTGCTCCATCACTAGCAGTGTACCCAGGATCCGAATGCCGTTACGAGCCCGTTTTACAACTTAATTACACTTAGGGGCCACCGCCAACGCTGCATCCAAGATGTGACGGAATAGTGCTGTACGCTTATATAGTTACGGGATTACAATAATCTAAAGAAAAGCATCTAGAACAATGAAGACAGGAAATGGTTTACTTTCCACATTATTGCCTTAATGGTCGTTTCTCTTGAGTTCGAACGATTCAAAATCTACTTTTTTTATTTGTGATGGGTTTGCTCTTTACTCTAGTCTATGTCATAGGTGACAGAGACAGAGTCGACGATGGAGTGAGCTTACCCAGAAGAAGGCTGTTCACTCTAACTTTGAAGAGATTCGGGTTGAATGCGTTCGGAAACAGACGCAGGTAGTGAGTTCCATTCATTCGCTGTGCGCATTATGAAGGTTGTTTGGAAGCGCTTGGTGCGAATTGGTGGAATGGCAACAAGGTAAGGATGGTAACTTGCAGTGCGTCTAGATGTCCGATGGTAGAAGGGGGCAGGTGCGATGAGGTCTTGGATTTCTTGAGCACACACACCGAAATACAGTCTATAGAAGACCGAGAAGCAGGCAACCTTTTAATCTTCTAATCGTTAAGAGCATTCAAATTCAATCAATACTGGTCTTTAACAAAAACAATGGCGTTCTTACAGACTTCAGTCAATTAATTAAAAAAAGCAACAACGTTTGTTTAGTACAAGCTTTGTACTTACTTACCTACAGGGATTTATATAAAATTAATATTTGTTTTGGGCCGAATAAGTGCCCATATTGTAAAGACCGCTTTAGGCGGACCCAAAAGAGCCCAGGTGTTTTCATTATATAGAGCAAACGAAAGTAAGTACGGATTGTTTGGGCACAAACATTGTTTATTCAGTACTTTTCGACGTGTGTAAGTCCAGATTAGGCCTATATTTGGTTCGTAAATTATGTATAACCACCTGAAATATACTTGTGTCCAATCTATATCTATACGAATCTATACTAATATTATAAAGAGGAAAGATTTGTATATAACGAATAAACTTAAAAACTACTGGACCGATTTCAAAAATTCTTTCACCTTTGGGAAGCTACACTATCCCCGGGTGACATAGACTACTTTTTATCCCTGTATTCCCACGGGAACGGGAACCACGCGGGTGAAACCACGAGGCGTCAGCTAGTTATTGATATAGAAGCTTCAATATTGCAAATGAAAGGTAGACAAGTGTCGATCCACGGTCAATTTAAGTCCCTTTTAGGTCCAAAATGGACGTTAGAGGGTGTCCGACATGAATTATGCATTAAGGGAGTCCATAGCAACAATTTGGACTGGGAATCATTTCATTTATTCTGTTTTATGAACTGGTACTGATGCTGCCATTTGGATGCGTTTGGAAAGAAAACACTTATCGTGATTAGATATGTTTGCGTAACTATAAAAACCAGTGATCGGAATAGGTAGAGCTAATGTACCTAAAGTTCAAAGAACAGAGACGAAAACTGGAGACTGTCTTACGACAATATTATTTTTCGGAATATTTGATCCGAGTTTCGGAACATTACTTAAATACAACTAAAATTTATAAAGTAAAACAACTATCGAATTCATTTAATGTTTCTGTGTTTAAAAAAAGAATATGCACGATTTTTATTGTTTTCAAAAAATTAAGGTAATCTCCTTATCTTCGTTTGAACGATGTAAGTAAGTGCGGTAGCTTAAGTAATTTACATACCAGCTTTAATAACTAGAACTTACAAGGTAGAAGTAAAAAAGAAACAATTTTATAGCTTTTCATACCATTTATTAATTTTGTACAAATACATTTAATATTAATGTTATTAATACAGTAAACTTATTGAATTCATTTTCCTTTTTAACCGAATTCAAAAACAAGGAGAAGGTTCTCAAAAATACTTTATTTTTTTATACAATAAAACAAGTGCATACTCTTTTTTTAAAAACAGAAGCAGGAAATGAATTCGATAGTTGTTTTACTTTATTAATTTTAGTTGAAGTTAAGTAATTTTCTGAAACTCGCAACAAATATTCCAAAAAAAAAAAGTTCGTGAGGCAGTCTCCAGTTCTTTGAACTTTAGGTACATTCGCTCTACCTATTCCGATCACTGATAATCTACTCGTATATATATAAAAATGAATCCCTATTTGCCTTGGTCACGGCATCACGCGTGAACGGTTGGACCGATTTCGCTAAATCTTTTTTTGTTGTGTTTGTTATTGTATGGAAAAAGTTCTTACGAAAAAAAAAAGAAGAAAAAAAAAAAGTTGCCTCACCTACATAGGTAGGGTAGGTATGTAGGTAGGGTAGGGTAGGTAGGGTAGGGTAGGTACGGTAGGGTAGGGTAAGGTAGGGTAGGGTACGGTAGGTGGGGTAGGGTAGGTAGGGTTGGGTAGGGTAGGCAGGGTAGATGAATGTTTGAAGTTTTTATGGCAAAACAAAGTTTGCCGGTTCAGTTAGTAACTGATAAATATTCTTAGTTTTGGGAAACCTTTCTCCGTCACCGTCTGTCTACTTATTCCCCTCGCCAAAGTAAAGATCGATAAACAATCAACAAAGAAAAGTCTCGCTAAGATTTGTTTGAAACACAAAATCAAAGTTCTTGACGAAAATTGAATCGTTTGTCCGTTTGAAGCTCGTTCTGAACGAATACTTAGCACCTGCTTGGTGTCCCATTTGAAGTGATTTGGTTTACATTCCAATATTATTAATGTGCTGACATTTAATATGTGTAAGTGACTGCATACTGTGGGTTTAATTCACAAATGTTTTGTTTCTGCTTGCTATAAATATTGTGGTCTATGTTTTGTGTCTGTCACGCGTTTAAATTATTTGCTAGAAACATATATTGCTTTGGCTATATTAGAAGTTACTGTCTTTTGTTTTAAGGGTTCCGAAAGGTCCAAATTGAGCCCTATTGCTGTCACTCACATGTCTGTCTGTCCGTCGACTGTTTCACGGGTTATACAGCCAAACGGTTGGAGCTACAGTTTTCAAACATACACAGTTTTTAAATGTTTTTAAGGTTCCCCTAGTCGACGGCACGAACTATTTTATGCGCGGGGTTAAAATGCATGCTGTCTCATCCGACAACACGTGCGAAAGAGATAGATGCTGTGATGAGCAGTAAGAAGCTAGTTCTCGTACGAATTAGCATTTCAAATTTTGTATCGAAATGGATGATGATTTAGGACGAGAACGAGCGCGCGAAATATAATAAACAGACCTTTGGGAGTCTAGATATCATGAAAAAACTACTAAATGTATATTTTCTAAATAAAATTATTTGCATTGTTGAATTTATGAATCTATCCCTGTATGGAGGCCCTTTTGCAATTTTCCTTCTTCTTATGGTATTTATTTCCGCCCAAAGATGCGTTAAAATTGGTGTTGAAATATGGAACTTTCGACGCTCATAACTTTCAAATATATATTTTTTTTACTTTTTCTGTTTCTATACAGGGCTAGATAATGGTGAGACAAATTGATATATTTTTTTATTTTGAACGTACATCGTCAAACAGTTGAGTAATCGCTGGACTACGTTTGTATGGAAGAATTTTCGACTAGTGTAACCTTAAGGGGGCTCCCATACAGCAAAAAGGGGGTGCAAAAAGAAATTACCTACCCCATCGAGTGGGGTATCGATGATTAGAGCTTGTTGAGTAGATAAATACTATATTTTTTGTTTTAAAAAAAAATAGAAAACAAAGGTATGAGACGAAACCAAAGTCAGCTTTTTTAGGGTTCCGAACCCAAAGGGTAAAAACGGGACCCTAATACTGAAACTCCGCGGTCCGTCTGTCTGTCTGTCTGTCTGTCACCAGGCTGTATCTCGTAAACCGTGATAGCTAGACAGTTGAAATTTTCACAGATGATGTATTTCTGTTGTCGTTATAACAACAAATAAACAAGATAAAATTAATAAAAACAGTATAAAATTAATATTTAAGGGGGGCTCCCATACAAAAAACATGATATTTTTGCCGTTTTTTTATGATAATGCGGAACCCTTCGTGCGCAAGTCCGACTCGCACTTGGCCGGTTTTGTTTTTTTACGAAATTTTGTTCCGACGAATTTGTTTTCTTCCCATTGACCTATGAACTTGAAATTCGGTGATCATGTTTATTATTAAATATAATTTACAAAAAAAATACCAATATATTGAAAAATCAGATTTTTCTTTGAAATGCCCTAATTTTTCTTATTACAACCAACTTGATTTAGCGGTTTTTTATTTGCATTGGCTAATGAAATTTTCTGTATTTTGTAAAGTCGTCTTTTGTTTGCGCATGCGATTTCTCAATAGCCATGATCTAATCAATCAAATTCTTGTCAAAGCATAGCTAGGTAGATGAACTTAAAACTACTAAATTCATAACTGAAATTCTAACTGCCAGTTAATTTGGAAATTGCTTGAAAATTGTTGGAATGTCGAATCTCCAAGGAAATCCCAATCGGTACGAAATTAGTAGGGGTCGACTACCACGAGGATCATTTTACTGGATCTATTCCCAGAAGCGTAGAATGGAATTGCTATAACTCCCCATGTAGGTATATTTCCCTATGTTTGCCGGAGAGCGAAACTTATTGCTACTTAATTCATTACTGAAATTCTACCTTCTAGTTAGGTATTTCGGAAAGTTCTTGTTTAAAATTGTTGAAACAAAAATGACAAGTCTCCAAGGAAATCCCAATCGGTATAAAATTACCACAAGGATCATTTTACTCTATCTGTTCATAGAAGCGTGGTGTCTTATCCCATACAAAGAAACCGTGCTGACGTACGGTACTGATTATACTGATTATTTTTTGTATATCGATCGCAGAAAATCGGTATAATCAGATGAAAAACGCTAGTTACGTCGGCAAGGTTTCTTTGTATGGAATGACGCATCTGTATGTTAGTATTATATTATCTGTGGTATAGCCAAATTGCTAGAACTCCCTATCTTCACCGTATATTTCCCTATCTTCACCGAAAATCATAGCTTAAGCTACTAAATTAATTTCTGAAATTTAACCTGTAGCCACTGTAGGTTAATTTGGAAGTCTTTTTTTTTAGAGAATACAGACAGTCATGGCGACTGCTGACAAAAATAAAAACTTAAAACTATGTGTTTTTTTTTAGAAACACAGTTATTTCGTCACAAATCACATAAGCGTGTCGATGACGGTGATATGAACCTAAAAGCTCCCATACCAAAAATCGCTAAACGCGGCGAAAGAAGTGTAGGGGTAAAATGTCCCCTATGTTCGCCGAAAATTCGTCACCTCTGACCTGGGAATCAGAGCTGCCTTGTAGAACAAAACCGCGATGACGTCATTTACTACTGTCGCGGTAATCGAAATCAATAATGTTGCATTCCGGTCCTTCGAGCCGGATACTACTGCGTTACGTGAAACCATATAGTAAGTTTATTTTTATTTATTTAGAGTTCATACACAAAAGGTACAAAGGCAGAATTAATGCCTTAGGCGAACCTTTATTAGAAAACGTGCCATTTAAATTATATATTTTTTTATGTGACAATGAAGTGCCACCAAAAATTTTTGACTTTGTCATAATTGGCAAAAAATAAAACTCTAAATGCTATGAATTAATCAATTCTTTATTAACTTTAAAACTTTCGCGTTTCATAAATACCCGTGGTATATTGTTTCTCAATTAATCGATTCTTTATTTGCATCCAGAAATTATTACAGCAATCCTAATATTGATTTACAGTTTTATGTTATATTTAAATAAAAGTAGGAGTTGGTGTCATTTCTGCTGTTGCAAATTACCTAGATTCTAAATAATCTCATTTTAGCGTGGCCAAAATATTTTATCCTGTGCCACCACAGGCACGCGTGCCATAGGTTCGCCATCCCTGCCTTAGGCAATCTCTACCAGTCAACCAAGGATGGTGAAGAGATAACATGGTTAGTGCATTGTTTAATAATAAAAATAAAACCAGTTATAAACATACTATAATAGGTAAAATACACGTACATATATATATAAAATAATATTTACTTATATTTTTTTTTTGTTCAATCACAGTGATTGGTTACTGCTTAACCGGGCGGTCCTGTGGAGACTAAACTAGAGTCTCCAGCCAAGCACAAAAAACTTAACCTAAGCGACCACGCTGAGGGCGGATCCCCTATGGGGTCGAACCTCGGCTCAGGGCGTTCGCTGGGGGGACAACTAGGGCTGGATCATATTTAAGTGATTCTACCATCCGTACGGTATTTTTTTATTTTTTTGTAATCTCGCGCTTGACCACCATCTCGCCTGATGTTAAGCGATGATGTGGTCTACGGTGAAGCACGCTTGCCTAGAAGAAATCAATTCACTCTTGACTTAAAGACCCCTAGGTTGTAGCTATCAGGGAACAAAAAAGACTCCGGCAGGGAATTCCACTCCTTATCTGTGCGCACAATGAAAGTATTAGCAAAACGCTTTGTGCGTATGGGACGGATGTCTACCATGTACCGATGGCGCATGGCCGTACGCCTTGTAGTCCGATGATGGAAAGGGCTAGGCGGAATCAAATTGTGCAGTTCCGTCGCACACTCCCCGAAATGTAACCGATAAAAAAACCGACAGACTGACGACTCGGCGTCGATGTTCGAGGCTCTGGAGCTTTGATGCGACCAGTGCATCGTTGCCAATAAGCCTTTTGGCCCGTCTGTCAATCGACTTAAGCCTTTTGGCCCGTCTGTCAATCGACTCAAGTGCATTAAGCTGGTATTTGGCAGATCCATCCCAGAGGTGAGAGCAGTACTCCATGCATGACTGAACTTGTGCTTTATATAAGTTGAGCAGCTGTTCAGGCGTGAAGTACCGTCTCACCTTTGCAAGAATCCCCAACTTTTTTGGAGCTAACTGAGCTTTCGCCTCAATGTATGGACCGAAGTTGAGGGTAGATGTCACTGTAACACCAAGAAGTTCGAGGTGGTCCGTTAACGGCACGGTTACACCACGGAAAGAAGGAGCCGTATGGAATTGGCTCTTTTTAGCGGAAAAAAGACACGCCTGGGTCTTAGCAGCATTGAAACTGAGCAGATTGGCATCACCCCATTCGGAGACCGCCTTCAAGGACAGGTTCAAGCGTTCAACCATGGCCTCCCGGAGATACCGAATCTGAGGCCAAGTAGCCCGTGCGCCGGACACGTATCTCTCAGCAACAGTGCTGTCGTCTGCGTACCCAAAGGTTCCGGGTTTTAGCAGATCATTAATGTGCAGCAAGAATAATGTTGCCGAGATTACTGACCCTTGAGGGACTACGGCATTGATATCTAACTGACCGGACGAGCAGCCGTCGATAACCACTCGGATGGATCGATCCCTCAGTAAGTCCGCAATCCAATCACACAGACCACTAGGCAGACCGAAGGAAGGAAGCTTACCAATGAGGCTTTCGTGCCAGACCCTGTCGAAAGCCTTCGAGATGTCGAGGGAGACGGCTAGCGCTTCCCCGTGGCTCTCGATGGCCTCACTCCAGATGTGAATGGCATACGCTAGAAGATCCCCAGTGGACCGATTTCGGCGGAAGCCGTATTGGCGGTCACTGAGGATTTAGTTCGCTTCTAGGTATGCCAGCAGCTTCCCGTTGAGCACACGTTCCATACTCTTACAGAGGATGGACGTTATAGATATGGGTCTGTAGTTGACCGAGTCAGCTTGACTGCCCTTTTTGGGCACGGGTTGAACGTTGGCTTGCTTCCAAGGCTTCGGCACTTTTCCAGTCTCTATCAAAAGGCGATATAGGCGTGTCAAGATCGGAGACAAATCAGGTGCTGTTTTAAGGACAATTGCTGGTATCCCGTCGGGGCTACTCGCTTTGTTCACATCAAGGCTACGCAGCACCCTACGGACGTCCTTTTGATAAATATATATATGTTTATAAAGTAAGCTAGCTAGCTAGTATAAGTAACCAATCAAGATTGAGACATGAATTTATAGTCATGATCAAACGCTAAATCGAGTGTTCAATTTAGATATATGTATTGCATTTTATAAAACGAAACTGCCATTTTATCTGACATCCATATTGCCACAATTCAAAGACAGGAATATTTCGATAATTTATTGTTAGATTTTTGGGCTTCCGACAGATCGTAACGAAGAATTAATATTGGCACAGATTAGTCTCAAAGTATTTGTGTCCCATGTTTTTACTATATCACAACAAAAAAGTGAAAAATAAAAAACTGTTTTACATATAAAACAAGTCAGTTGTGTATTTTTGTCCAAATAAAAACCCTAAAAACCAAAAAATAACTTCAATATCGGAAGTCGGTGTCCAAAAACAAAGAAACGAAAACAAGACCACTGACTGCCGAAATTTAACTTATTTTTCATTTTGTAGTGTTTTTATTTAGCAGTCGGTTGTATTTCTGTAAAAAAAAATATTACTGTTATATACCACACGTGTAACTAAACAAAACCAATCAGATGGTCCTTTCAAGACCACAACACATAAACACAGTAACGAGAATCCCTATAGTTTCTTAATACAAAGAGGTCCGACCCAAAATAGCTTCAGTAACAGTTTGAAAGGACAACAGCTGAGTGCACTACTTGTCTATAGTTCCGATATTGGCAAAGTTCTTCGGTCACGAACTTGCGCGATGGCCGGTATTTAACGATACTAGTAATGGGCTGTAGTAATGGTATTGTCCCAATATTGGCTAAGTCAAAATACAAGTTTTGTGACACAAATAGTGATAGACACAATTGTTATACTAGAAATAAAGATAAGTTATATCTTCCATCTTATAGATTAGCTGAAGTACACACTCCTTTCGTGGGGTACGGTGTTAAATTCTATAACAAAATACCTTGTGATATATTAAAACTAAATGAAAGAAAATTTATAACTTTTGTTAAAAGCACACTGTTTAAACAAGCATATTACAAATTAGATGATTATATTCAAGATAAGAATGATTGGAAACATGCTGGTCCTGCTCCATAGGGCAATCTTTAGTGTAGACAAAATCAAATTGGTTAATCTATATGTTCATAATTATAGTATTGTTTTATTTTATAAATTTCTTCTTTTGTTTTAAGAAATTGACTTACAAACTGTTCCATTGTTGTTGAATTAGGCAATTTACCTATGTTTGCACGTATATGAATTAATTTATGCATTTAAGGCGCTATGTACGCCCCAATGTTAACGCAGTACTGGCCGTGCGCCCGCTCGATGCCAAAATATCAATATTGAACCTCCTTTAGCTAGTACATTATATTCAGGATTATTACCTACCTTCACTTCGTAAATTCCAGTCTGTTATGTGTACGGTACCTACTGTGAGGAAAGTAGCTCAAAGAGCTATAAATTATAAGCAGAAATTACTTTGAAATCTTGTATTGAATCAACAACGTGTCTGTCTTTAGGCGGCTTCTAAAACTTAACAAAACATCTTCACTTATTTTATATGTATTCGAATTTCAATACCCTTCCAAAACTAAGTAGTTATCTGTTGCCAGGAAAGGAGTTCGCCTCTGAATAGGCAGAGTCCTCACAATAACACACGTACTTCTTATGTAGGTATTGTACTAAAAACGGAACGTATATTTGAAACCAATTTCGTTAGTTCCTTATAGCATAGAAATTCTGCAGTATGGGACCGAATGCAGGAAGACTACTCTTGGCATTTGCCAAGGGTATGTGCATGTTCGGGCATAGTGGATATGACGGTCTAAGCCACTTTGCTCCGGCTCTACAAGGACGGATTTAATCGGAGATCGGATTGAACGGTAGCCTCAAGTTGTATTAAATTGCTTTAGTTGAAGTCGATCTTCAGTATGGTCTTGATGGATTTGGCTCATAAATCTTAAGCTAAACTTACATAATATATATGACGTAGGAAAGATAGTTTGCTTACCTAGTTAAAGGAAATATACTAATATACAATAATATACGTACTAGTATTATAAGTACGTATTATATTAGCTGACATATTATGGCATTGAGACGTGGTCGCTTACAATGCGCCTCATCAGAAAGTTTACAGTCACTCAAAGGGCAATGGAGAAGGCTATGCTCGGAGTTTCCTTGCGTGATCGAATCAGAAATGTAGAGATCCGCAAGAGAACCAGGGTTAACGACATAGCCCGAAGAATTGTCAAACTTAAGTGGCAGTGGGCAGGGCACATTGCTCGCTGAATGGATGGCCGATGGGGCAGAAAGGTTCTGTAGTGGCGACCGCGAACAAAAAGATTTTGCGTTGGAAGGCCTGTCACCAGGTGGACCGATGACCTGGTGAAAGTTGCGACGCTTGGGGGAGGCCATTGTCCAGCAGTGGACGTCTTTCAGCTGATATGATGATGATGATATTAGATGAGCTGCTGGCAAAGCAGCTTCGCTCATATGAAGGTCCAAAATTATCCCAAGGGAATGTGCTACCGGGATTGAAAAATTCCATTTCCTAATCCAGTTAATCGTGTGCCAATTTTCATCGAAATCCCTTTAGACGTGATTGATCAACAAACGTCAAAAGAAACTCTTTTTACGCGGGTAAAGTTGTGGGCTATTGCTATATTTTGATTTATATTAAGGATATTAGTATTAGAAAGTGTTATGAAAAAGTTAATTCAAAAAATTTAAAATCCCGACTGTTTAAGAAGAGAACTAAAAAGATGTTAACAAGAAGAAAATCATGCTGTGCAGTCGGAGGATACATATTCGTGAGCTGGCTGACCAAAACCAGATGTGTCCTCCGACTGCACAGCACGATTTTCAACTTGTTTCATTTTAGTTAGCTTCTTAAGCTAACTAAAATGAGAAGAAGTCTGGATTTTTGTTTTTTTTAATTAACTTTTTTATTAACATTTTTAATTTCGATATTGGTACATATAAACATATAATAAAAGTGTTTTATATTTTTGAAATCACCTCTTAAAACCCTATATTTTGATACCCCACACCATGGGTTTGGCTGAAAAAGAATTGGGCTCCCACAATATAGCGCCCAAAATCCGCCACTTTTCTATTTTCCAGTTTGAATGTAGCCAGTACGCGCAAGGTTAAGCCGAATCTATTGACGTAAGGATCATCAAAATCGGGCAAAGCGTTTGGTCTCTAGAACGCCACTTAGGAACAAACATACATACATAAATAGACGGGTAAAAAGGCTACTAAAAGCAATCAAATTAGGTATGTAGTATCGATGAAATAAAAAAAAAACAAAATCAAAGTTTTTTATTTCACATAGGCCTGCATGGGCACTTGTAAAACGTCGACAAAAGGTGCACGGTTCGGGTTGGTCGTTTCCTATGGAGAAGAACCGGCAAGAAACACCATGGTTACTCTTTTAAAAATGGTTTGGTTTTACAATATTTCCATGTTACAGCATTAGTACTTAGATATGGGGAGACATCGTAGGCCCGACAATAAGTCGTAAGAAAAAAAAAGATTATATATTATATAAAAAAAAGTTAACAAATGTTAACTAGCATCTAGAAGGCCTACAATGTTCACACATTCACAAAACAATCGATAAAGAATCTATACAAAGGTAAAAAAATATAACAAGACTAAATTTAACATGTGGCACAAATGTTGTTATCAGTGCTGTAACTATTCTTAGCAAAGGGCTATAAAGATGATTGAGAACCATTGTAAAAAGTCTAATTAAAAGAAGTAAAACGAGAAAAAATGATATTGAGAATAGTTAGATGCATCCACATATTTGAATAAAGATTTAAGATGATACCTTTAAATCTAATTACCGATATATTTTTCTAATATCAACAATAGCCTTTCCCGCGTTGATTCAAACACGTGCTTGCCTGCCAACTAATTACTTAACTATTTAATCCATGCTTAGTTCTACGTAGCACTTGATTAACCTTATTACCTCAAAACTATCGCTCTAAATTCAACCTAAACACGTTAACTTTATGATATGTTTCTAGTTGGTACATGTCTGAGGTGTATTGCACGTATTCGGCACTACATCTTGGAAATTCTAAGCTCATCTTAGTTAATCACACTTACAGCACAAATGCATTTGAATAATTATTATTCAGCGCTTTATGTGTTGCATAGTCAAGGAGGCAGTAATATTGTATGGTAGGTAATACATTAGAATAACTACCTAAGTTTACTGTAACAGTATGCATTATTGCAATAATGTAAGTGGATAATTTTCCCGCAAATATAATCAAACGGGGTGAATAGGAACGCAGGGGTGAATAGAAACAAAACTTTGAAGGGAATTTTCACGTTATTACCCGGCTGCAAGGAAAGGGTTATGTTTTTGCGCGTATCTTGTATTTATGTGTGTAATATTCTCTATTACCTCGTATCCTTCTAACCACTTGACAGAATTTTTATAATTAAGACTTCGTTAGATAGGTCTTGGCCGCCCAATTGTTCTTAGATAAGTGCCGTTAAAAAAAAGAAACATGGCGGATTTTGGGCGCCATATGGTAAGGGTTGCATTTTTTTTTTCTTCCACTCCCCTCGAGTGGGGTATCAAAATAAAGGGATTTTATAGGTGATTACAAAAATATATCCCACCTTATGTGTTTATAAGTCATTCGAAAAAAAAAGTTAATCTAATAAAAAGCAGTAAATAAAAAAGTTAATAAAATCAAAAAACCCGACTGCAAAGATGTAAACTAGAAGAAAATCATGCTGTGCAGTCGGAGGATATTCATAGTTTTGGTCAGCCAGCTCGCGAATATGTATCCTCCGACTGCACAGCATGATTTTCTTCTTGTTTACATCTTTGCAGTCGGGTTTTTTGATTTTATTAACTTTTTATTATTATTTTATAGCAGTTTGATTGTGCATGGAGTACTGTTATCATCTCTGGGACGGATCTGCCAAATACCAGCTAGATGCACTAGAGTCAATCGAAAAGCGGGCCAAGAGACTCATCGGCAATGAGGCACTGGTCAAATCAAAGCTCCAGAGCCTTGAACACCGGCGCCGAGTTGCCAGCTTGTTGGTTTTTTATCGGTTACATTTCGGGGAGTGTGTGATGGAATTGCATGATTTAATTCCGCCCAGCCCGTTCCATCATCGGACGTACGGCGTCATCGGTACATGGTGGACATCCCATCCATACGCACAAAACGTTTTGGGGACACTTTTATTATGCGTACAGCTAAGGAGTGGAATTCCCTGCCGGAGTCTGTGTTTCCCGATAGCTACAATCTAGGGGTCTTTAAGTCAAGAGTGAATGGGTTTCTCTAGACAAGCTTGCATCACCGTCGACCACATCATCGCTTTCCATCAGGTGAGATAGTGGTCAAGCGCGAGTCTATTGATAATAAAAAAAAAAAGTAAATTTTGTAGTAACCTATTCCAATATATTAAATAATTGGAAAAACTATGCTTTTGTTTGAAACCAATAAAGTGGTATCACAGTTAAAATTATCTTCAAAGTTTTGTTTCTATTCACCCCGTTTGACGGTATACCAGCTATTTTATTTTGTTGCAATTTAATTATAAGAGAATAAGTACGAAAATGCAGCTACATTTTTCTGGAAAATAATTTACCTTGGAAAACTTTCAGGTTGTATTTTTTTGCAACACTTGTAGTTGTTAACAGCCTGATAGTGTTCTAATTATAAATAGCTGCTCGTAATATTTCTGGGGCTGAATGGAACTTTATAGAGGGGCAAATTGAAATACTTCAAAGCTGTAGTGACAGACTGAGTGCGGAAGCTTTCGACATTTATTAAAACTTGAGAACATACTTAATGATGTTTGTGTAGAGAAGAACATTCGTTTAGTTCTTTTTCCTTGTTTACTACGTACTTTTATCTGGACAAAGGGAATTAGGAGCAGTCAACATTTACTTTATGTCTAATGATAAGCTTGGAGTTACGGAAGTATCATAAAAACATTTTCGTTAAAAATGAACCGACTTCAAAATAAAATTCTTTCGTTTCGGTAGTCGGTCTTTCGTGCCTCATGCTTTTTTTTCGTTTTGTCACAGCGAGTTCCGTAATGAAAGTTATTTTGCACTTTATAGTGGTTTTTTGGAAGTCAGTTAATTTTTAGCGAAAATGTTTTATTTTAATCTTTTTAGTTTTGGTTCACCATCACTACAAATTGAGCAAGTTCCTTATTAATTAGGTACGTTTTTTATTTTTATTTTGTTAATCATTAGCAACCATTTAGCTGGCAGGGGCAGGGGGACACTTAACTCTAACGAAAATTAGCTATTTAAAAAAAAAAATTAAGCATACGGATCCCTGAATCGAAAAATGGTTTTGATAGACCCGTATTATTTTTGAATGGCCTATCTAACGATACCTCACTCACTTCGTGTGACAGACGAGAAAAAAAAACATCTCCACTTTACGTGTACAGGAGGTAAACAATTTACTTTTCTTTGTTGTTTTTACCACGTTGTATGTTTATCGATGTTTAAATTAAAACAAATATATATTTAGTACTAAGAGTTTCTGAGCAAAGCTGCGGACGGACAGACGGACATGGCGAAACTATAAGGTTTCCTTGTTGGCTACGGAACCCTAAAACATCTAACGTTTTATTAAACCTTACATTATTTTGTTTAGAAGACTGTCGTACCCAGGCATAATAATCAGTCTTGTCAGGATTTCCTCGACAAATGCACAAACCCTTCACCTAAAATGTGCAAGATTGTCCCCTACACGCTCGCTAGGTGAGCAAGAAACAATTGCTCATGTTTGCTTGCTGGAGCCTCGACAGACAGTCCCATGTGTTTAGATAAACTACGGTTGAGCCAGGCTATGTTATTTGCTTAAATAATAGGCCTGCAACCTGTATCTGTCTTGTGTACAGGGTAATTGCTTGTTACTTGGGCGCATACATAGGTAGGTTCGGTTTAAAGATATTTATTTTCTCAAAGAACAAATTACAGTTCACTTAAAGAGAAACTTAACTAAATTTAATAAAGGTTCATGTTTGGAATGATATTTTACATTATGAAACATTTTGAGAAATATCAACGGGCTCGGTGAAAGTTCACTGCAGTTTTCACACCTACTACTAAACAGAAAAGGCATTTTTTTTAGGCAGCAGAATTTCAACTTTTCATGGTTAGTAGGAATAATCTATACTTTAATTTCTATACAAAATATTAAATCAGTTGTGGATATATTAACTTTTTCTACAAAAACTAGCCATTTGAGTTTTGGTAGAGTATGACTGCAATTTGACCCTTGACTATACAACGTAACTACGCCTTAGCTTGTCAGTCGAGCTTTTTATTTGATCTGAGATCTCGACTGACAAGATAAGGCGTAGTTTCGTTATACGTGTGTGCGTGTAATTGTGTATGTATACGGCAAGGCGTAGTTTTAACCGGCGTCACTTTGTTGTTTGCAACGTTCCATCTTGAGTTTTTATTTGATCTGAGACTAATACCAAGTTCGGTCATGTCTTTTGTTTTCAGAGGGTTCTTTAGCTAGTGCTCTTGTGAATCTTGGGAAATAGAAATTGGTCATAGGACTATGCTCGTTTTATAAATATTGGTTGCTTTAAAAGTTGGTATTTAAAGGCTCAACTCAGCCACTTAAGTACACAACAAAATCTGTCTTCCCAAATTTATTATTCCCTGTGCCCAGTAAGATCCAATAATCTGTGTAATCTCTCTTTCAAACAATTAATAAGTTAATAATCTCTCTATAAATAGGTTATGAAATTTATATTTAATTTCAAGTCATTACTTTACCGTTTACGTTAAAGTTAAGTGAAACGTAATGCTGATTAGGGTAGTTCTCTTTTACATATAAATTTACTTGTATTTTGTGGGTAGCTGCGTATTTTAGAACCCGAGGGTACTTTGTTTACCTACATAAATAACATTACGAAAGTTATGTACTTTGGGAACTTAGCCGAAATATACTAATGATGTAATATCTATAAGAACAAACCTTTTTTGACATAATTCTCGTCTAGTTGAAAACAATGGCTGAACAGTACGAATAGCCGTGTTGTTGTAGGGAATTAATTTTAGAACAGGGAAAGTTTCGGTGTGTTTATTGAGAAAATCTGGTACATGTCGCGCTCTGTCAATTCTACGGGATTTTTTAACCGCCTTACCAAAAAGGAGGAGGTTCTATGTTCGACTTTTTGTTTGTTTTTTTTTGTTAATGTTCGCCGATATCTTCGTCAATTGAGGACCAATTTTGAAAATTTATTTTTGTTTGGAAGAGTATGTTCCGAAATTGGTTCCATTTTAATTTGGTGCAGATCTCATGAAGGACTTCTGAGATTTACAACAGAACTCTTCAATAAATGACGGCAAATCTCTCGGAATTGCTGCAATCGCATGTCTGTTTATTGTTTATACCATTTTATAACATAATATCACGCCAGTACGCTCAAAAGGGGTACGCAGATGTGTACAGTTCACCTTGGTACACTGTCATTTCACTGGTTATGTTCAGTTTCATGTTATTCGGGTAATCTATTCTGGCATTATAGGCACCATCATACTTAACTACTTGCCTATTAGGTAGGTACAACTAAAAAGTGAAAATAAAAAAGACTTTTTAACAAAAAATTACGCAAAAATAATGATTCCTACTAGAGACACCGACTTTCAAAAATAAAGTTATTTTTCACTTTGTAGTTTTCTTATTTGGAAGTTGGTAGTTTTTTTTTGTAAAAAAGACTTTTTTTTTAAATTAGATTTGTAAGCGAAGATGGCGAGACAAACTAGATAGACTTTAGAAATGGAAATACTGGAGGAAGACCTTTGCTTATCATTGGGACAGTATGGACTGATAAAAAGGCTAATGCTTCCAGATTTAATATCGTCGGAATAATAGCAATAGATCCTCTACGTGTCACCCAAACACCCATCCAACAGAACCCCAACCTCGGTCAGTATGACCTGTCTTTCTAATTACGCCCTGTCATCCGTCGTGCGACAAAGCAATGCCCCGAGCAATATAATCTGCAATAATCTGCTGAGATCCGGCTCTGACCAGTCACCAGCAGATCCGATATTGGGACACGTACGAGTCACGACTCGTAAATCGTACCTCTGACCCAGCAGTTACGTTTATTGCTTGTCCGCTAGCGCTACAAATGTTACGAGCGGATAAATAAACGGCTGGTTATTTCCCAACTGTAGTACACTTTTGGGGAACTATTGCAGATATATTTGGGTTAAAACTTGTTACATTTTTCAAGTTTGGAATACAGGAATAATTACGGTGTAGGTGAAAGGTGTACCTTATTGAAATTGGCTCGTTGGTCTAGTGTTAGCATGAGATACTGCTGACTCCTGAGTTCAATTCTCGTGTCGGGCAGTGTTGTTAGGTTTTTCGATCTGAATGGGTATACTATCGGCACATTATCTGCAAGGGCCTTATCAGAAAGCTTACATTAAACCAAAGGGCAATGGAGAGGTCTATGCTCGGAGTGTCCTTGCTTGATCGAATCAAAAATGTAGAGATCCGCAAGGGAACCAGGGTTACCAACATAGCCCGAAGAATTGTCAAACTTAAGTGACAGTGGGCAGGGCACATTGCTCGCAGAACGGATGGCCGATGGGGCCGAAAAGTTCTGGAATGGCGACCGCGAACTGGAAGACGATACGTTGGAAGGCCTCCCACTAGGTGGACTGATGACCTGGTTATGGTTGCGGAAAGGCGCTGGATGCCAGACGCACGGGATCGGTCAATGTGGCGACGCTTGGGGGAGGCCTATGTCCAGCAGTGGACGTCTTTCGGCTGAAATGATGATGATGATGATGAGGGAAAGGTGTACCTTGTTGAAATTGCTTGTTAGTCTAGTGGTAGCATGCGCTACTGCTAACCCCTGAGTTCGATTCTCGGGTCGGGCAGTTTTGATAGGTTTTCCCTTCTGAATGGCTATACTATCGGTGCATTCTCTGCATGGGCCACATCAGAATGCTTATAGTCACCCAAAGAACAATGGAGAGGACTATGCTCGGAGTGTACTTGCTTGATCGAATCAGAAATGTAGAGAACTGCAAGACAACCAGGGTTACCGACATAACCTGAAGAATTGCCAAATGTAGTGAAAGTGGGCAGGGCACATTGCTCGCAGAACGGATGGCCAATGGGGCAGAAAAGTTCTGGAGTGGTGACCGTGAACCGGAAGACGTTGCGTTGGGAGGCCTGGCCGGGTGGACCGATGATCTGGTGAAGGTTGCGGGTGTCAATGTGGCGACGCTTGGGGCAGGCCTATGTTCAGCAATGGACGTCTTTCGGCTGATATGATGATGATGATCTCTGCACAGTCCTTCGGGGACAACAGTTTAAATAAATGTTAGAAGTGTGTTCTGCGAAAGTAGAAGTAGTAGGTTAATAGCAAATGTTGTTCTTTTAAACTTTATTACAGACATACTAGCTTCAATTGATTAAAACTTGCTCCAAGTTTATTTCATGTACCTAGACTATTACGTAGCGAAAATGAACGAACAATTCAGATCCACTGCGGATCGTAAATTGAAAACGAAGCCGTAAAAGAATAAAGAATAGAACATGCTTTATTGTCTGCCATTTGAATTGAATATTCCTCCTGTTTACCATTTGGTGCATAACTGTGCTTCTCTAAAGGCAGGGTAAAATACGAGTAACACGGAATTGTACCAGGCAGGTAGGAAATCGAAGGATGTTTATTTTGTATCTTACAGTCCGTAAGTTTCACGGAAAAGCGGCGCGGTCAGAATTTGCCTAGCGTAACTTCTTGAATTGATTCCCGAAGTTTCCGTTTGAAATGAGAGCTCCTACGTTCACAACACATTTTATTTGATTTCTTGTACGTGTTCCAAATACAGCAATAGTCCATTTAATATTGCAATGGAAGCTTCATAAATACGTGCATATTCAACAAAGTAATTGTAGGGAAGTTTTCTGTGGAACGAGTGTTGATAACAGCTCTACGGGTATGTTTTCCTGGTAGTCGAGTCGGCTTTGTGTTTTACTTGATTCGCATAGCTGCGGTGCTCGTTCACCTATGGCGTGTTCTGGATCACCGGCCGCGGTGACCTGCCCCGCCATGCATGTCACACCTACCAGGGTTCCATATAAAAACAGAATATCACGTTTACGCGATCCTTCTATCTAATGTATCACTTTGAATAAATGAATGAAATCACACGGTATTCTGGGATCGTGTAATTGAAACATTTAATTTTAATTGATTAGAGATATTAATATTATTTGTTCAATGTAGTCATGCTGTTGACAAAATCACGATTAGTAATGAGATCGTTAATTATAATCCGTTTTAATTAATAAGTATTCATGAGTTCGGTCGTTTCAAAGTGACCTTTGCGGAACACAAAAGCGTTTTTCAAACAAAGGTTTACCTTTCCTCTACGTGGTTTCAAATCCGACGCCGCAGCATCCGATTCGTTCTCCCTTTCTATCACGTTGAGACAATAAAACACGACTGGAAGTGGTATTCGGCATGCAAAGCGTTTACCGCGCCGCGCCGCGGTTGAATCGGAACTGTTCGAGACTTCAGCTCTTTGTAGAGTAATGTGAATAAGTAATTAGTGCGACAGAACTTCGTTTGGGTTCTGGAAAATTAAGTTGGTTTTGTATGCAGATGGGAGGAAATAGGGGGAAAGTTACTAGTTGCTCATCTTTTTACCCGACTGCCGAAGGAGGGTAATGTGTTTATCAGTCTATGTATGTATGTTCCTATGTGGCGTTCTAGAGATCAAACGCGTTGGCCGATTTTGATGATTCTTACGTCAATCGATTTGTCTTAACCCTGCGAGTGTCACTGGCTACATTGAAATTGGAAAATAGAAAAATGGCGGCTTTTGGGCGCCATATTGTGGAGTCCTAATTTTTTTTCTTCTTCCAAACCCATCGTGGGGGTATCAAAATAAAGGGTTTTAAGAAGTGATTTCAAAAATATATCATACTTATATGTTAAAATGTAGGTATACATACCTAATTCGAAAAAAAATGTTATGTAAAAAGTTATAAATAAAAAAAGTTAATTAAAAAAATCAAAAAAACCGGCTACTAAAAAAGCGAACTAAAAAGACGTAAACAAGAAGCAAATCATTTTGTGCAGTCTGAGGATACATCTGGTTTTGGTCAGCCAGCTCGCTAACATGGATCCTCCGACTGCACAGCATGATTTTCTTCTTGTTTACGACTTTTTAGTTCGCTTTTTAAGCAGTCGGGTTTTTTGTGTTTTTGAATTAATTTGCATGTTTTTGCCTGCATTAAGATCAAAATTAAATGACTCCGAGCCACATCATGCAATCTGAATTTGAAAGGGCTAAGGGCCGCATTCTAAAATCAAGATCCAATAATACATTTCTAAATATAATCCGTCGGCTTTGAATCAAAGCATGCATCACATAAAAATCCTTTCAAAAGCCTCAAATCTTAACGGAGCAGCACCAATAAATTCCTATAAAGCTTTCAAGCCTATGTTGAGTAATGATTCCCGTCCACTCCACGTTAATCCGCTGACCACGTCGATGTCACTAAGTTTTAAGCGCCAGGACATTTCGCAAGCCGAGACGGCCTAATAACTCCGCCGGAGTGACGCATGGAATTCGAACGTGACGTCATCACTGCCCATGAATAAAATGGAGTGGCGTGTTAAAGCTCGAGTAACGTGTACGAAATGTAGGCGTGGAAGGATTTTCATTAGATTAGTTCGCTTCAAGGGAATTCCTGAGCCAATTGCTGACTTTTATTGACAACGGACGTTTGAAGGTTTTGTCCATTTCATGGTGTGAATGGCCAAGTTTGTAGCTCAGTATAAAGTGTTTTCAGTTTTATTTTCCAGGTTCGAAATTGCTCCCTTGAGCTCTTGTATCAAACAACACAATATTGCCTAAGCGAGCTTCAGGTCCATTTTCCCTGTCCCAAAAAACTATACAAGCAAGTACATCTAACGCTGCCAGCGAGAATGCGCATAAATATTCACGACTGACTGAATTTCGCTTTTATACCAACGTACTGCGTACCTTTTCAATCAACAATTTCAATTTAGTTCAGTTCGATTCGACGCACATGTATTTATGATAAAAGAGTGGAGAGGCGATGGGATCAGAAGCAATAAGGTACGGTATGATGGAAAATAACCATCAACGTAAAAATGCCGACATTTTCCGATTTTTTATCAACCATAAAGAATTATGGCTGTACCTACAGGATAGATCTTTTCGATTGGCCTAAACTTGATATAATTTTAGGATGGAATTGGAGAGTAGAGCGTGTTTATTTTGATAATATCGTTCAGTTCTCGGTTGGGCGCTCTCGAGGGAATTTTTGCAGAACGAAGTTGGTGACCTAAGATTTGTCCTTTTGCACTGTACACATTGCTTTTCTCTGGCTTGTTTTTCGTTGATAATTCTGATAGATATACCCAGCCACATTTCCGTCACTATAGCCGTATAGTTGCGTGCAAGCTAGAATGACTCACGGAAGTTTTTGCAGAACGAAGTTTGTGACCGCAGATTTGTCCTTTTGCACTGTACACATTGCTTTTCTCTAGCTTGTCTTTTGTTGGTAATTCTGATGGATACATCCTGCTATTTCCGTCACAAGGGCCTTGTCAATCAAAATCAAATATTTTATTACAAATAAACCTTACTTTAATATTGCAAAATAAAAGAAATTACTAGTTACAATTTCGCAAGCGTCAGTAGGTCTCAATGGAGAAGAATTTGCATCAGTTTTAATTACGTTAAGTTATACGTATAAGTTCTTGTTTACATCATTCTTGTTTTAAAAATACATATATGTGAGAACGATGTAAAAAGACGTGCACGTAAAAGCGTCCTGAGTAATAAAACAATTAAAAAAAATACAATAACAAGCCAAGGCAGCTATTTTATGACCAATCCCAACTGATGGCGCCCGTTCACGAACATGACGCATGGATCGGCACCACTCAGCACAACCATCAGCCGTATAGTTACGATTAATCTATCTAGACGACAGAGCTCAAAAGCTCTTCACTTCCCCTACACCATACACTAAAATTAACACCATAAGCACCGGTATTTCCTACACGATGGTTCCTTTATTACTACCAACCTGTACAAGACTATACCTGTATACGTCCTCAGGATAATTAAAGTTTATGAAGTGGCGGGAGGATCCTATTTAATTTCGCTCGTTGCTGCCTTGATGAGTCGGTGTTTGTATCTTGGCTTAGTTGAGTTGATGAGCCTACAGTTGACACCGAAGCAAATAACTTCGCAATTATATTGTGTTTCTGACTTGATACTGTTTAATAAGATGGTACTATATTGTGTTTAATAGAATGACTATTGTTTGCAATCACTTTTGTTTCAAAATTAAATTGTACATTTCATGATTGTTCATCTGTCCGTTTTTCGCGAATGCCGTTCTCAGCAGGACATATCTTATCTTATCTTGTGAGGGGCCGAGATATAACTCGGACACTTCGAGCCATTGGGTTCTATTGTGGTCCGTCTAGATAACCTACTCCTCCCCAATCTCGTAGAAAACTCTTTTCTTGAGTTTTACAACGAGACTAGGAGATATGAGCCTATAGCCTTCTGGTTTTGGATATCCAATCCCTAGGAAACTCTTTCGCTTACCAGCCAGTGCATCGCATGTGCAGAAGGGGCTCTATGCGTTCCGTATGTTCCCCACACGCCCTGCACATGTGTGTCGCGGTTAGACTCATCTTCATAAGCATTTCCTTAGTTCCAAAGTGCCCTGTAAAGGCCCCAAGCAGGTAGCGGATTTGTCCCTGCTCATATTCCAAATGCATTCCCGTGCTTTGAACGTAGAGCCCAGGAATTTCTTGGAGTGTTGAAGACCGGTATTAGACAGCCAATGTGTTCGTTGCCTGTGATCTCCAGCATAGCAGGACATAATTCTGCTTCAAGCATCGACACATCGATCAGGACCTGTGTTTCTCGCATCCAGTGGACTCATGCGGTGCACACCAAGTCATTCATCCACATTGTATGAGATTTTGTTCTTATCAATCTATATTTTTCTTATATAACAATCAATTGCTGTTCGTTAGTCTCGCTAAAACTCAAAAACGGCTAGATCGTTTTCATTAATCCTTTTTTTGTTTTGTTTGCTAAATACAGCGAAGGTTTAAAAGTAAAAATGATTGACGTGGGAAGGTAGGCAGGTATTTAGGGTAGGGTAGGTAGGTAGAGTATGTAGATAGTTAGGTAGGGCAGGTTAGAAGGCAGGGTAGGTAGGTAGGGTAGATAGGTGTAGTTAGGTAGGTAGGATAGGGTAGGTAGGGTTGACGGGAGCGAAGCCACGGGCACAACTAGTCCCAAATAATTTTAAATAAGTGCAGTCCTGCCTGCAGGAATATGATGATTTGCCTACTGTTCATGATCAAGAAGCTTAATTCATTAGAAGACACAGAGGTATAAAAATAACTCATACCAAAAGCCATCATCTACGCATTCTGAGGGAAGAACAAGTGTCTCCCGGCTTCGCTATTGTCTTTTTTACATCCATTACAAAGTTAAGCAGTTAACTTCAATACAAAAATAACATATTATCAAGATGACATTTCTCTTAGCGAAGACTTTCTTCGGTATGGCTACATAAAGCTTCCTCCAAGCTCATTTCCCCCGAGGCCTTGAACAACTGTGTTAAAAACCGCATACACCGCTGAAGCTATTATTCTTTCATTCTCGTACAAGAACACACGTCACATCGCGTTTGTTTTACTTTTCTATGGAAATCCAATTATAAATTCAATATGCTCTGGACCGACAAGCAAATAGGTTTGACCTGTTGAGGAAATGCCATTGTTGTGGGCTTGGCGATATGAAGCTAGTGTGTTCACTGCGTTCACAATGCACAGTTAATTTTATTATTGTGTAGTACTTATTTGTTCAAAAACATCTGTACATAAGAAAGTTAAAACTTACAAGATGTTTTTCAACAACGATGTTCAGCTTTAAAGGGTTCCTTACCAGAAGGGTTGCACCCCTAATGCTGTCAATTACGTGTCTGTCTGTCACAAAAAAATTATCCGATGTTTTTTTAAATTTCCCGTTGACCTACGAACTTGAAAATTGGTGATAATATTTCAAATACCAATATATTGATAAATCTGTGTGCGAAGTCCGATACGCACTTGGCCGGTTTTCTTTGATTAAGAAACTACACCACTACAACATTTTTTTTTTATCTTAGCCTGTCCCACTGTTGAGCAAAGGACTCCCCATAACTTGCCAACGTTCTTTAAATTTTGCCTTCTCCGGTCAATCCGTCCAGATCGTCACGCCAGCGCTTCTTAGGCCTAATTAATAATATGGGTAATAAAACAACATATACAACTAATAATACACGTACTAATAATACATAGAACAACTAATAACATGGTTTAAAATTCATAGCAGAATTTTATCTTCAGAACCGTCTATTAAACTTAGTCTTAAAAGTGAACGATAATATACAGCCGATTGTAGAACTTTGACAAGCAATAATATTCCTGTTCATGTAGTAAAGACTAAAGTGGTGAACATGCGAGTGTTAATAATAGTGGTAAGCTGCTGAAATTAAAATCCGACACCATTTTTAAACTAGAGTATTATTTTACTTAAAAGCAGCGAATTTCTTTCCACACTTATTTGCATTTTACCTCGCAGTTTCCGCAGCGCACTTTATTACAATCTTCTGTCTAACAGATAATACCTGTACCACAGATAATATAGTACAATCTAAAATATAGAGCCTAATATAAAAATTTAATAAAAAAATATTAAGTTTCCTCTCACAAATTATATTGCAGATGAGTTTTTTAATAAAGGTTTATTAAAAAATAAAGGTGTTTTTTTTTCTGTTACGGTAGAAATATTACGTTTGAACCGACAATATGGCGTCCATTGATTGTAATAAAAAATACTTTTGAAATTTGGAAGTCGGTAGAATATTTTTACAAAAAAGTTTTTTATTTTCACTTTTTTCTTCATCAGATCTTAAAATGGGACCAATGGGGATGTGAACGCGAAGCTGAGTGCAGATGTCGCTGGCGGCGCAATGGCTGCTGTCAAATCATTTTTGCTTTATTTACATCACGTTTTTTTGTTATTTTTATGTGTTTAAATCGGTCTACCATCGTTATTGATAATGTGTACAGTCCCTGGAAGCTTAAGGAATTGAAAGACGAACTAAATAAATAAGGAGCAAGGATAACTGGAAAGAAAACAGATCTTATGGAAAAGTAGATTTTTATACAATAAAATATTTTTCATCGGTGATATGTTCTAGATTTGGCTATTTTTTTAGTGGTAACGAGTTATTTCTTACTTGACTCATGGTAGGCAAATTTACAAAAAAATAGAGAACATTACTTTAATGTGTTGGTATTCTTTACGTTTTAGGTTAGAAGTTTTATTTTATTTTCGGCAATCAAAGCCCTCAAGCTTCTGAAGGCCAAGCAAATGACATTCTTGCATTAGAAATTTAACAATAAATTAATAGCTCCACTATATCGCCGAAGATTACCAAGCAACATAATCAGAGTTACTTTGACAGATACATAACATAACCTATAAATATGTATAGCCTTTTCCCAGATTTTTTTTGCGTTATATCTTTGCGCAACAAATGAATATTGGGGTTGGCAAATCCTGGTACAGCACACAGAGACATATTTCGAGAAAAATAAATTTTACTGAATGATAGGTTACAAAATGTATGAATTTGACAGCTTTCAATAGCCATAGCGACGATGCGCCACCTATCGTAATAAAATGGCAGTTCACATCCCCATTTTGGAACATATTATTCAAACAAAAACAGGAATTTTCAAAATCGGTCCACAATTGATGGAGATATCGGTGAACATAAAAGGTTTGGGAAGTCGGCTAACAAGGGAATTTTGACATCAATAGATAGGACTTCGACGAGTCCGCATGCCAAGTTTCTCGTGAATCTGTGGGAGGGGATGAGGAAGGAAACATCAAAGACATCGGCGCGATCGCGATTAGGTACGTTATTTATAAATGTTTGTACCAAAGAGGGTCTAATTTGTGTTCGTCGATGTTTGGCGCAAGAATCAACAATTTTCTTCCTCTGAATTATTTTATTTTTCATTTGGCTTTTTCGAATGACTGCATGAATTTGAGTAATTGGTTACTTAGTCAGTTAGTAATTCGTCATTAATAAATAAATTATTTTCCTATTAAATCAAATAAAACATTCGACACCTGTATTATTATATTCGGCTGTGAAACTTGGTCAATAACACTTCACCACAGGGAAAGGCTAACAAAATGCCGACGTGCCATGGAAAGAAGCATGCTAGGGTTAAAAATCAAGGACAGAGTCAGGAACGTAGACATAAGAACAAGAACAAAACTCACAGACATTCTTACCCGGACAGACGTCCAAAAATGGAGATGGGCTGGACATATGCTACGCCACGCCATTAACAAATGGAGCAAGCAAGTCGCCCTTTGGCAACCAAGAGACGGTCGAAGAGGTTGGGGTCATCAATTCAGGAGATGGGAAGATGACTTGAAACAGACAGCGGGACCATTCTGGTTGAGAGTAGCAAGGGACAGGACCCATTGGAAGGAATTGGAGGAGGTCTATGCCAAAATGCACACGGAACTTAGGGACCTCTTGTAACCCTATGTTTAGGAATAAAAGGCTATTATTATTATTCCTATTAAAAATATAGATTGTATGTGACTTACAACAGTTTGTGAACATGTTCGTGAACGGGCGCCGTCTGTTGGGATTGGTCTTAACTTAACTGCTTCGGATGCTATTGTTAAATGATAATGATAAATGATTTTATTTCTGTAAGTTGGTTTATACAAACACTTTTACATGTCGAAAGTTTTTCTAGTACCTATTGTAACTGCACAGTACATGTGTGAGTACTTTTAATACTTTGTACCTGTACGTCGTATAGTGTGTAGTGATTCTGGGAGCATTGTCCTCACACATATAAATTTATTAATGTATGTACTTATGTACCTAAATATTGTAAAAAAACTTTTTATTTTTTAAAGAGTAAGTATAGAGTTTCTTGTGCGTTCTTCTACATAACAAGCTACTTTCCGAATGCACGGTAGAATCAATTTTTATTCCTTGTAAATTTTAATGTATCTAACGTCCAAAAGTGCCGCTTTGTGGCCTAGTTGAAATAAAATATCTTTGTCTTTGTTTATATATGTCTAAAGTCCACTCTAACTAACTCTCCAGTATCTTCGCCAATATGGAAATGGTTTGCCTTCAAAGCTTGATGTTTCAAAGAAACTTGCCTTCAGTTACCTATCTACTTCAAAGGAACAGTAAGGCTCTGTTTGGCCGTAGTAACCGGACGTGAATATGCATACGGCTACGATAACAACAACAAACTTACTGGAATATACCACGGCAAATGTTCATTATCTATAATAAAGTGTCCTCGATATAAATAAGCCTAAATTACATGTCGAAAAATGTTCATCAATGGATGCGTCCAGTGATAATAACAAGGACGAAGGACGATTTTCTAATGGATAAATCTCCTTACTTTCTTATAGTAATAAGTACGTGCTTGTTTACACCTTAGCAAGAACACAATTGACATTGACACAATCACAAAGCTGAGCAGAACGTTTCCAAAGTTGAATACTGGCATATTCAACTTTGGAAACGTTCTGCTCAGCTTTATAACGCTATTAATAAACATATTTACGTCTAACCTAAGAATAGTTATGAATGCAAAAAAGTACTTACGGAATGGATAAAAAAGCTTACCTACAGCGAGACTGAATCAGTTCTACAGCAGATATACTAACATAAATACTGCATACACACACACTCACACACATATACCCTCACACTCACACTTTCACTCAAATCACCTTGTTTTTGATTATGTGCTCGTATTAGTACAGTTTCATGGAAACGTTTTGTTTATGAAGGAGAGTCTCCTAATACAGGCATCTGTTGCTTAAAAGGAGGCTTCAGTTTCAAATGAGTTGTTCAAAATTGGTTATCAAATGAACAACAGTTTTTTTTTTGTTATTATTACAGTCGGGTTTTTTGGTTTTATTAACTTTTGTATTTACAACTTTTTATAATAGTTATACTTTTTTTTTTCGAATGACTTTTAAACATATAAGTGGTTTATTTTTTTGTAATCACCTCCAAAAAACCCTTCATTTTGATACCCCACTCGATGGGTTTCAAAGAAAAAAAAATTGCAACCCCTACAATACGGCGCCCAAAATCCTGCATGTTCCATTATTTTTAACGGCTTTTATCTAAGGACACTTGGGCGGCCAAGATCTATCTAACGATGTCTTAATTATAAAAATCCGTCAAGTGGTATGATAGATACGAGGTAATAAAGAATATTATATATATACAAACAAGATACGCACGAAAAACAAAACCCTTTCTTTGCAGCCGAGTAAAAAGCTCTAAATTTTCATATGTAAAGAACTTACAATGTAGTTAATTTGATAACTTTCTGAAAGAATGAAGCAAACATAGGGACCACAGTACGGAATGTAAGATACAGCGTTCGTTTCTATATTGATATGCCAATGAAAAGCATGTGGCAGTTGCATGTCGAGCAGCCATATTGTGGGGGAAGCAAGGAAATGGAAATTTGGAGGAAATAGTGTTCGTAAGTAATGGAATGGCCCGAATAGCTATGAAGTTGCTGGAAACGGTGTCCTTGTGGCATTATGCGGAGTTATGTTCTTGGTAGACTTGGTTCAATTGGGCTTTGATAAGCTTGGGGGGCTTACTGAGGTTTTATATTATTATATGTTCTGAGTATTTGGAATAAAGTAACTGATGTCATCAGAGCCAACCCTTAAAAGTGTATTGCTGTGTGCGTTCTAAATGAAGGTGCTTTTTGACGTATGCTGTAGGTGTACTAATGACGCAATGACAGACTTAACAGTTAAAAGTCATCAAATAATATATATCACATATGACACAGTTCAGCATCATCATCATATTAGCGAAAGACGTCCACTGCTGGACATATGCCTCCCCCAAGCGTCGCCACATTGACCGGTCCCGTGCGTCTCGCAACCAGCGGATCCCCGCAACCTTCACCAGGTCATTGGTCCACCTGGTGGGAGGCCTTCCAACGCAACGTCTTCCGGTTCACGGTCGCCACTCCAGAACCTTTCTGCCCCATCGGCCATCCGTTCTACGAGCAATGTGCCCTGCCCACTGCCACTTAAGTTTGGCAATTCTTCGGGCTATGTCGGTAACCCTGGTTCTCTACATTTCTGATTCGATCACGCAAGGAAACTTTGAGCATAGTCCTCTCCATTGCCCTTTGAGTGATACAGTCATCAGCTTTCTGATGAGCCCCATTGTAAGCGACAACGTCTTAGAGCCATATGTCATCACTGGCAACACACACTGGTCTTAGATTTTCGTCTTGAGACACTGTGGTAAGTTGGACAAGAAGATATCGCGCAACTGCCCGAACGCTGCCTAGCCGAGTCGGATTTGACGGTTGACCTCTTTCTCAAAGTTGGCACTACCCAATTGGATCGTTTGTCCCAGGTAGACATAAACGCCCGCAACTTCGAGTGTAGAGTCTGCGACCTTGATAGGAGTGGTTGTAACATGGGCATTCAAAATCACCTTGGTTTTGCCCATGTTCATTTTTAGACCCACTCTTTCGGAAGCTCTACTGAGATCATCGAGCATTTTACTGAGGTCCTCCATGGTCTCAGCCATAATCACTATATCGTCGGCAAATCGAAGGTGAGTGATGTACTCGCCATTGATGTTGATGCCTAGCCCTCTTCAGTCCAGAACCTTGAAGACATCCTCCAGTGCAGCGGCAATCAGCTTCGGAGATATGACGTCTCACACTTCGCTGCAGAAGGACGGGTTCCGAGTTCTGATCCAGTCGAACTGACATGGTGGCGTTTTTATATAAACAACACTTCGATGTACCGGTAGTCAATTTGGCACCGTTGGAGAGACTGCAGTACGGCCCAAGACTTGATCGAATCTAAGGCTTTCTCGTAGTCCACAAACGCTAAATAGAGAGCAGTTAAAAGCCATCAAATAATATAAATCACATTTGACACACTTAAAACCCATAAAATAATACGGATCACACTCCCCCAACTTAGATTAAAATACGCCCGTCTGTCAGACCATAATGGCGACAAATGTATTAAATCGAGAGCAATAAACTATCTTCTACACACGGTAATTATACTTTAACGGCTGGATCTGAAGCGAAATCGTTATCAGCCAAACTTTATGGCACATCCCTGTGTGAATTGGATAAAATTTATATCGAGAATGTGAGCGAAATTCGAAGTACCTACCTACATAGGTCTGACGAGGGTGTGATCCCTTTATTTCAGACGAACTCATAATGAACTTATTTTGTACAAAATATTGGAGTTTAATTGTCTACTGAACCTGTAAGGCTCGCGATAAAACAATGTGAATGTTTTTTTGGTAATTGCGTTAATTTAGGGAAATGGATAGGAGTTTTGGGCGTTGACACGTCGACTGAAATAGATTTGGGTATCTAATGAGTAAAGGAGCAATATCGTTATTCTTTTGTTATATTTACCATTGGTATTACGTTTCGATACTTTGATTTCTTCTGGAGAAGACCTCGATGCTTGATAAGAGCCTCTAGACAAAACACGATGACACGATAAGAGAGAACGCTTGCCGTGCAGTCCAACAAGTATAGGATCGAGATGGACTACGAAAATGTCACGTGGTTAATCCTAAACAATTTAGTATTTCGACAATCGCTACCACTTATACAGTGTCAATTTATCTGGTGCCGTATTCTCTATTCGCTGGAGCAAACAATAAAATTTAAACAAACAAACGTCAAACGGTTATAATCCGATTAATTTTAAAAATACAACCTTACAACGCAAAATGGTATTTTGTAGCATTTAATTTAATACCATAATAGTGCCTAACTCCAGGCTTTTGAGATGATTTTTTGTAGCATTTAATTTAATACCATAATAGTGCCAAACTCCAGGCTTTTGAGATGATTTTCTGTAGCATTTAATTTAATACCATAATAGTGACGAACTCCAGGCTTTTGAGATGATTTTCTGTAGCATTTAATTTAATACCATAATAGTGCCGAACTCCAGGCTTTTGAGATGATTTTTTGTAGCATTTAATTTAATACCATAATAGTGCCGAACTCCAGGCTTTTGAGATGATTTTTTGTAGCATTTAATTTAATACCATAATAGTGCCGAACTCCAGGCTTTTGAGATACTTTTTAATGTCGGCTATTGGTTTTGTTTTTAATAATACCATTCCTTTTTGTTTATACTTTAAAAATATTGATATTGACGTAAAATATTTGTCAATTTTAATGTTTAACTTCTCTCTTGGGTTCCGTACCATTAATGCCAAAAACGGCACAAAAATCACGTTTGTCGCATGGGAGCCCTACTTATTTTTTTTTTCTGTTTTTATTATTTTTTGTTATAGCGGCAACAGAAATACAGCATCTGTGAAAATTTCAACTTTCTAACTATCACGGTTTATGAGATACAGCCTGGTGACAGACAGACAGACGGATCGTGTGTTTTAGGTCTCACAGTCTGGGTCATAATGTAGATCGACTAATACTTATTTGGCTAATTAGAGCCGTAGTTAGGAAGTGTTAATACAACCTGATTATCCAACCAATTACATAATGTAAAAAACATTTTCACAAAAAAATCAGACTTCTAAAACAAAATACACAAAAAAGCAAAAATAACTTTTGTTTCGGAAGTTGGTGTCTTGTTTTTATCGCTTTCAACACCGGCTTCCGAAACGAAACGATAGTTATTTTTGCTATTTTTGTGTTTTGCTTTAGTAGTCGGTTTATATATATTTCTTTGTAGTTTTAGTACCCTACGACTGTAGTCAGATACCTAAAGGATTGACAAAATCCGCATAATAACCTAATTTTCAACACACTTGCTCATAAAGTGGCTCTAATTTCACCGCAATTAGGCACATAATGACACCTGTTATCAAACTGTGACTTTTTCATTACTATTATTCACAAGTAAGATAAAGAGTTTATTTTTTTTATTTATTGGTTGAGTTGTTTTTTTCTTAAAAAAGTTTCGATACAAAAAAGATCGTGCTCAATAGTACAAATGCAACAAATTTCATGCAACTTCGTATTTAAATAGATAATTTCAACTTGTACGTGTTTAATAAATAAAACTTTCACTTAAATATAACTTTTGTTTTTGTCTGTAATAAAGAAAACTTGAAATTCCCCATTTTGTAAGTGGCTAAAACGCTATCCGCGAAAAGCCAAAAAAAAGATAATTCATTATTTTTAGTCTATGGCCGACAGGCCGACCGCCATTGTTAGATGCGCGCGCATAGGTAAACTGATTAATTTTGCCCGCCATTGCGAAAAAAAATTCACAGCTCGTTTTTACTGTTGGAAATGATTTTTTTGTATTATTTTCTTCACAAGTGTGTTGAAAAACGTCGTATGATACACGTGTGTATTGATGATTACCGTACTCGGCTCTCTTAAGACCCTCGCCTGACGGCTCGGGTCTCAATGGCGCCTCAGCGGTAATCACCAACATTACACACTTGTACCATAATGTACTATTACACATTCGTGCTGTTTGTCGCTAAGGAGTTCGGTTGTATGTTCCATATCTTGAAAACTGCTGAACTGAGTTGGATGAAACTTGCACTGTTCCCTAAGTTGAAAGATATCCATAAAAAAAAAGTCAATAAAAAAATCAAAAAACCCGGCTGCTGACATATTCGCGAGCTGGCTGACCAAAACCAGATGTATCCTCCGACAGCACAGCATGATTGTCTTCTTGTTTACGTCTTTTTAGTTCTATTTTTAAGCAGTTCTTTGATTTTTTTATTTACAACTTTTTAGTTATTTTTTTTAATTAGGTACAATTAAACATATAAGTGTTATATATTTTTGAAATCACCTCTTAAAATCCTTTATTTTGATACCCCACACGATGGGTTTTTCCCCACACGCAGGGTTAAGACAAATCGATTGATGTAAGAATCATCAAAATCAGTCAACGCGTTTGGTCTCTAAAACGCCACATAGGAACAAACATACATATATACATACATAGACTGATAAACACATTATCCTCCTTCGGCAGTCGGGTAAAAAGAATGATTATGATTCGATAAGTAGTTTCGTACAAATGCGTGGACAAACATACATACAAATGAATATACACTTATAAAATTTGGCACATGTGTTTAGAAGCCCATACAGAATAACATATGTGAATTTTGTGCAATTTCAACAATATTACATACATGTCATACATGTCGAATTGATTACCTTCTTTTTATGAAGTCGGTAAAAAAGGTTATTAAAATAAAATTATTAAATGCCGAGAGATGGAGCAAAAGCAATTATTTCAAATATAATTATTGATTACTAGCTGTCCCACGCGGCTTCGCTCCCGTCAACTGGCTACCTACCTACACATCAACCCTACCTACTCTACATACATGATTGTTGTGTAATTAAACCGTTTACGCAGCGCACGCAACGGAAGCTCTCAAAAAGGAATAATTTTGCCCGTTTTTGCAACATTTTTCATTTATGCTCTGCTCCTGTTGGTCGTAGCGTGATGTTATATAGCCTATAACCTTCCTCAATAAATGGACTATCCAACACAAAAAGAATTTTTCAATTCCAACCAGTAGTTTCTGAGATTAGCGCGTTCAAACAAACAAACAAACTCTTCAGCTTTATAATATTAGTATAGATATAGATAAAGTAAACGGTAAGTAATTATACAATCAATGTATTTTGTTTGAAGGTTTTTAAAATGTCATGCGATTTTGCCCTTCACAGTTTTTTGGTAATTACGTAAAAAAAACACCCTTTAAAGGTCGAAATCTAAAAACCGGAGAGAAATGCAAAGAGGGTTCACTGTAGTAAAGTTAGTGAATAAAGTATTCAAGACAAATAGGTCCGGAGCGAGAAATATCACGGAACCACTGAAGGATATCCTTTTTCAGGTTACAGTAAAATGCAAAAGGAAATCGTTTAATACTTAGGTATGCAGAATAGGTACCAGTAGATATCTTAACATGGTAAGGAACTAAGCAGTAGAAAGGAAGTACCTGCACAGTATTTCTTTATCTGTATGTTTTGTATAAGCAGCGGTGATTTTTTTATTTGTTTTTTGGTTGGGAAATCATCCGATGCCCGTCCGATCCGGTGCGTGTCAGACTTTTAGTGACTAAAACCCACCCGTGTTCCTTCAGCTGCTTTTGCCAGGGTCGTGGTAACTCTCTTTCAAATTTATCCGCGACCCAGACAGCCATCGGCCCTAGTGGACCCCGTTACTTTCCTGACATCTCTTTGAGCCGTAAACTCGGGCCTGGTCCTTATTGAACGGCGAGCTACCCACTACTTGCCGTCCACAAGCCCGCGCCTACGGTGGCCGGAAATCGGCTTGCGATTGCGACTCCCGACGCCCAGGGCGTCTCCTGCGGTGGCTAGGGGCGTGAGGGCGTCTCCCTCACGCGTGCCGCCTCCTCCTTTGCGAGCATTACTGCTTCGCAGAAGGAGGAGACAGCTTTCGATGCCCACTCGCTGCGTACCTTGGCCTGAACCAGGGCCGGATGCGAGAGGTCGTCACTGCCGATCGCCTCCACGAGGACACGGCGGTGCTCCGCCCAAGCAGGGAGGACTTCCACCGTATGCTCCACCGTGTCCTCCGGACGGTGCACACAATGGTGACACCCGGGCGTTTCCCCCCGCCTTATCCTGAACAGGAACCTCTCGAAACAGCCGTGTCCGGTTGAGGACCTGCGTCAGGCGGAAGCGGCCGCAATTGTGGCGTGCCCAGTGGGTTCGCACCCAGGTAGACACTTTACTTTGTAAATTATTACATCACCACTGCTCTCAAAACGGTGAAGAACTAGTCCTAGAACCAAAAAAAATATGTGTCATTCACCAACCCGCACTGGGCCCGCGTGGTGGGTTACGGCCCATTCCCTCTCACAGAGACTGTGTCCCAGCAGTGGAAACATTATAGACTATCTTTGCTAGATGCTATTGCAGTATCTGTGCCTGCATATATATTTAGAAGTTAAAAGTACTGTCGTAAAATGGAAATAGATTGTATAGTTAGAATCTTGTGTGTTAAACCTAAGTAAACCAGTCATAACACAAATAGAAAATGGAATTTTTATGTTTCGTCTCATAGTGAACGCCGTGAAGTACAGATCATTAAATTTATAATGGTAGTCTTAGCAGTATTCCACTCCTAAATAAACCATCAAACCAGTGCGAACAAGCCACGAAGATATGACTCATAAAATGAAACACATCAAATTGATAATTTTCTTTTTAGTATCATTCTGTAGTTGGGATGTAGGTAATAGGTTGACCTCCACGGATACTCGAATAACAAGTAAAATTTACAACAACCCCGTCACAATTTTATTTCACACGACATAATTTGTCTAGTTGTAGACACGCTTCAATCGATAATCTATTGAACTCGTAATTATGACACGATATATTGCAAAATTCGCCCGGTTCGAACAGTAAAACGCCCATAACTTTTGAACGGCTGATTTGATTCTCATCAAACAGTTAAGAACATTCTCGATAAAGTAATCATTCAAAAAGAAAAATGAAATCAAAATCGGTTCATCCGTTTAGGAGCTATGATGCCACAGACAGATACACATATACACAAATAAACAAACTACTATAAAACTTTTTCCGTCGGGGGTTAAGATGAAAAATTAGATGGTCAATTTTTTTTCAGAATATGGTGTGATCTTGCGAAAACCGCCCGATTCAAAGAGTAAAACGCCCATAACTTTTGAACGGCTGAATTGTTTCTCATCAGACAGTTAAGAAAATTCTCGATGAAGTCACCATTTAAAGAAAAAATAACGAAATCAAATGAAATCAAAATCTATTCATCCTTTTAGGAGCTATGACCCCACAGACAGATACAAATAAACAAATACACAGTTACACACGTCATACTTATAACACCCCTCTTTTTCCGTCGGGAGTTAAAAATGCAAAAGTCGATAGTATTTTTTTTTCAGATTATGTTGATCAAGAGGCGAACTATTCACAAAAATTGTTTCCTGGCTTTGTCGCCTGTTAAGCGACTTCTTAGTAGTTCATAAAATAATGTGACTGGCAGTGGCGGTAACATTGAAGCAAAAACATGAAACCTCGACTTATGTCTTCTGATAAATCTGTTTGAAGTTTCAACTAAACGGGACCCTTTATTGAGGTGGACCTCATTAAAATAAGGAAGTTCCGGATTCGCAGAAGCGATGGCGCAGATCCGGTACAACCCTATTTCGTAGATCTAAAGTACGTATCGAAGCAAAAGTTACACAGGCACAAAAGCACGATGGCTAGATGTTACAAAACAACGGTGCTGACCGTTCAGTGTTCTCAACTTGGCGCCATTAATTACAACCACTCGATGTTTAATCAAGAAACTGTGAGCGAACAAGTTTCCTACGCCGTAAAAAGAGAAAACCTTAACAACGCGAAACGAAACAAAAAGTAAAGAAGAATCCTGTTCCTGCAGTAAGTGCACACGGAGCTGGAGCGCGCACAGAGAAAATTTGAAAATAATCTCTGGACAAAGGATGGACAATCAAGTCTATGCAAATAGGACTTGCGTCACGAACAAGTGGCTATTGAGCCGAGTGCTGACCGGCGGGATAGTGGGACCTATTGAAAGTAAGCGCACAATTCAATTACGCTCAATTTAGAGGAGGCTGAGCTTTGCTTCGCTTCACCGCAGCATTTTTCTATTCGGCTACGACTTGCGACGCTGCAAATGATACGAGCGAGCGACGGCCAGGGGAGCTCTCCACCTTGCATACAAATTGAACACGTAAATGAGATAACACCCTGTTCACACGAAGGTGGGACCGTGTTACAATAAAACCGGGTAATGGGAATTCCTGATACGGCAAATTGTTTTCGCAACGGAAAATGTTAGAGAGCACTTCCTATCTCGGGTATTTTGGCTGTTGTTTTAAATATGTAATGCCGAAGATGCCATCAATTTGTTTGTGGAGTATACGCGTGACCTTTGAAGCTGTAGGCGTAATGTTATAGGGTTTTTACTTGGCCTCAGTGCTGCTACGGATATCAAGTTTCAGTAATACAATTACAATAATCACAATAATGTATCTGTCGCAGCCTTATCGTATAACACGCCGTATTACAAATAGGCGAGGCCAATTGAAAAACGTCGCTGTTTTGAAATGCGGCTATTTTCGTTCAGCCGGATTTCAATTCCGCTGAAATAAAGTACGCCGCATTGTATGAGCACTTCGCGTTCGTCAAAGCGGCTTAGTAACGTGGCGTGCCTACAAACGGGTGCATCTTCGATACGCCGCTTTGAAATCTGACACGCGCTGCATGATCATAACTACTTGAAAATAAAAGTTTGTCGACGGAGCCCCGCTGGACGGGGCTACTTTTTCTGTCTGCTGGGTCTAAAGTAACCTAACATGAAGGAGATGACGGGAGCTAAGTTCGCTCGCTTTGTTCACTCACTTCAGCTCCCGTCATCCCCTTCGACCTAACCTATCCGTGTCGGGGTGCCCTAAGTTCCCGAGTTCGCTTCGCTCGCTCTTGGACTAATTCGTTGTTCATAAAATTATAGTAGCCCTACATGGCTTCTTTCTTATAATAAAGCTAAACGTTGAACGCCGCTTTGTAGAACGTATCGCCACCACGAGCCGTTTTTTCTAAATAGCGACGATTTTCAATCAGGCGCGCCTATTTGTAATACGGCGTGTTATACAATATGACTGCGACATATCTATTACTACGATTAATATCCTACCGTCCAAAATTGAAGTCGTTAAAGCCTAAGCGGCAAGTCCATGTTGCGTTGCTAATCTACACTAAATACGAGTACCGATCTTTAAAACGCATCGAGAGCTTAAAGTTAATTAAAAACCACCCTCGCTAATGGATTCGTCCCACGTTTTCAAGCAATATCCTGTTAATACAACATCGGACATTTCGATGTTATTCCATTTTGTTGATATTGCCAATATTCTCGAGGGAAATTGAATTACTGACGCTGTGGAGCAGTCAATTTCTTTGTTTATATCGAGTGTTTCGAACTTGTGTCGTGTCTTTGCCGATGCTGAGTAAATCCTTTGAAAATTGTGTCGAAGTTAATAAGCGAGGCTTTGAAAGAAGATAAAAGAGCAGTTTATTCTATGTGTTTCTTTTTGCAGCTTAAAATATTCTCAGTGTACACCGAAGAAAAATACAAAGTGTTTTAAATTAAATTCTGCTTTCACCAGTGGATGCTGGCAGTGGCTTTGCAGGCGTGGAATTAATACCCCGATTCGGCCTCGACAAATCCCTAAGCGGTGTTCAAAACCGTAGCAAAATTCACCCTGTATTTTTCAGGATTAGCATAGGTATGAACTTGCAAAAGCGGTTGGTAACTTTGTTTTGTTATATTGGAGGCCTTTTACAGAGGACGATCAATGTTATGTTTTGGATGTTAAATATTCATTATATTTAGACGACCCAATCTAACGAAAAAGTGTGTAAGATCAGATTTAGGTACACCTTGCAGAGGTGTTTAAGAAGATATTCTAATATTTTCTTTTACTAAAATCTGTTAAAGTTTACTTATTAATTAATTTAAGATCTGTTACTCTTTTATGCCTTCCGTATTTGAGTGCATATGCCTATTCCATATCGCCTTCCAATCCCCGAGAGCCTATAGGAACATCCTCACTGGGAGCATTCTTTCGTGAGCATTTGTAAACAAGCAATCGTAGGCGAGCGACAAATGATTCCTAGCGTGCCCAGCATTTACTTTCGAGCAAAAACATTCCCTTGCCAGCTTGGAGCATTCGAATACGATCTTAAATGCCATTCATTCGATAATACGATTGACCAAGAAGGTCACAAACACTTAAGATCAAGGAACTGTTCCTTGCTTACAAGTGGCCAGTAATATTCCTACATATGTACTCATTCATTTCATTATCTGAGTACTCGCTTTCGAGCGTTTTTTTGTGTGAACATTCGAATGTGAGCCGTTTCCGCGAAACTCGTTGCAACGTCCACACCGGCGGAAGTTCGCGCTTGCGTGTAAGCTTTGTAAACCACTCGAATATTCGACGACGAATGCTCATTACACGTGAATGTTCTCAGTGAGGAGTGAGGAAGCTTATAACAAACTATCCAAGTTACATCACCACTAACGTATATTACCGAATCGAACAGCTGTAACCGAAAGACAAAACACATTCATTTAACACTGTAACACGACAATACAATTAACGATTTACACACCAGTCAATATGTACGAGTCATTAATCGAATAATTGTCGCTTGCAATTAACATCTCTGTCGTAATGTTGGCATTATTGATAGGTGCGCCATTTGTGATTACAAATGGCGGCCGTTCATGATTGACGTTTGTTGTAAAACGTCAGAGTGACATTTAATGGATTCTATTATTTTATTAGTGGTTTGGTTAACTGTGAATTACTGTAATCAGTCTATCTGTCTATTCAGCTAATAGCAGTATGTAAATAGGTTTAATTTTACAAAATCAGCGCTTAGTTTAATTGAAACCATATACAGGGCCAAAATCGTGGGTCAATTAAAATAAAGTACTTTTTTTTTACTCCTTTATTCCAAAACTATCGCCCTATTTCGTTTGATCCACAATTTTTTGCCTGCCCTGTATTATTTAGGGCATGTTTCACGATGTCCGAACAGCCACTGTTACTGAACAATATAAAAAATGGATAAAGTAAAAGGAGTTAATTTTTTGCTCTTCGATCATCAGGCGTAATATCTGTATAAAATGAAACGCATGCTGATTTGTTCCTTATTATCTGTACTACAGATTACATCTATACTAATATTATAAAAAGGTAAATTTTGTGAGTTTGTGACGTTGTAGGGGGTAATCTCTGGATCTACTGTACCGATTTTGAAAATTCTTTCAATCTACATTATTCCTGGGTGTAATATATTTTCTGTAAATGGTAAATTAGAGGTCCTTATGACAATTGCAATAATGTAACCCAAAGTAGCAAAATGTTGCCTGTAAAATTCATTCTTTGGCGTGCGCTGAGAAAACTATAGATGATACATACAAAATATTAGGTAGGTAGGGTAGGCAGGGTAGGCTGGGTACGCAGGGTAGGCAGGGTAGGCAGGATAGGCAAGGTAGGCAGGGTAGTCAGGGTAGGCAGGGTAGCCAGTTGACGTGAGCGAAGCCGCGGGAGACAGTATAGTATAATATATTAGTGTAAATGAATAAATAAATAAATACATAAATAAATAAATAAATAAATTTATTAAATGAATAAATAAATAAATAAATATTTGGGTATCCTGTCAGTTCACCAAAAATGGATTTACAAATTTTTACTTGACAAGCAACGATTGGCAAAAACATGATTTGTCATTTCATCATTATACAACAACAAGTTTGCCAAACAATTCACTTGAAAAATAATTATCCGATAAACTTTTTTTAATGACGTATTATTTGACAAACAGTTATTATTATTTTCATTTTATCTCATAAAACAACGTTTGGAATAAAAATGTTTTAAATATTGATTTGTTGAATCTTCGCCCGCAGCGCCCGCCGGTGACGATGCAGAAGCTTAAAATTCAACAAAATTATGCAAAGCAATACCGTTATGATCACTTTGTGACTGGTTTAGACAGTATATTATATAATGATATTTAGTACAAACGTGATTTTACCATAAGAATCTAAATATAGAATGTAAAATGTATAAATGATTAAATATCATCCAAATCATTTGTAAAGAGAAGCATTTGCCAATAAATGTTTGCAAAGCGAGTATTTATAAAATACAACATTTGCGGCATAAGTTGTTTGTGAAATAAATAGAATACGAAACGTCGGTTGTAAACTAAAAAAATGTCAATGGTGTTTTGGTGAAACATTAGTGAACCATATATTTGACAAGTAAATTAACAGGAACTTAATCCTAAGTGGTGAAACAGACAGGTGGCATTAAGTGTCAAATGTCTGTCTTCCATTAAAATTGAAGTTTACAAACGATACATATATTTGAAGTAAGTAAGGCTTCCTGTCTACTGGAGCGTAGAAGTTTAGATCTAGTAAACATTCTAACGTTTGCACTTTTCCACTCCAATGGAACGCAACCTTAAACGTTATCTCAATACTTCTCGGTAGTGGCTCCACGTGTTAGTTAGTCAGGGAATATTAACGGAGTTATAATTAGCAATCCATTAATTTGCCTCTGATTAGTTTTCGTTCGTTTGTAACAAAGTTATTAATTAACGATGGCGTACTGGTAGGGGGGTATTGGATAGTTAAATGCCAAAAGGCCTACTTACTTTGTAGAACAAAGTTCTATAAATAAGCCTTCAAAATGTATTGATTTTAATTTTACGTTAATAATGTAAAAGTTGTCCATCAATCGTCTTTTGAAAATGAAGCACGAATCACAATCCTCTTATTACAAACAAGTAAAATTAAAAAAAAAACCCCGACACATTTATCTTGCGAAAACACCCCGATTCAAACAGTAAAACGCCCATAACTCTTGAATGGCTGAACGGATTTTATTCAAACATAGCTAAGAACACTCTCGACAAAATCAACTTTCAAACAAAAACTAAATCAAAATCGGTTCATCCGTTTAGGAGCTATGATGCCACAAACAGACACACAGATACACAGAAAAGCAACACACTAAACTTATAACACCCCTCTTTTCCGGTGGGGGTTAAACATGCCCTTTAAAGCACATATTCCAAAACAGTTCTTTCATTTGCATCAATCAAATATCTTGTTATTTATTGGCATCAATTAACCGGTCGTGTAATTACCTAAACAGTAGAAAAGCCATTGTTGGATCCTCGTCTTAAACACTAACAAACACACACACTAATTAAGGGATTTTTTTGCGTTGTCTTGGCGACTAAGTTGAATGGAGTTTCATTAAACGAATTTGGAGTATGAGCTTTGGGTCAACCTTATTGACTTTTGTAATAAAACTGCAATATAAAAATTCCGAAAAACCTTTACCAACACAAAGAAGGCATCTCAGAAGGACTATTTCCAAAAGTTCGAAGTAGTAGGACAGTTTGGTACATAACAACATAGAGCCAATTACTCACAAGTTGTTCCCGAACTTATCTGAGGACGACTTCGGAAGGATTCGGCCTGGTAAGGGACAAAGACGAGATTGCGGACGAAATTAAATTTTCCAAAAAGTTTACTGATATTGAATTAGCTTTTCTTTTTTCTTCGGCTGCTCAGTTTTGTTCGTTATTGCATGTTATTTTGAACATTAGAAGATTTCTCAAAGTGTGAAACTTAAAACACCTTTTTGACGCTCAACTCTTATATAGATATTACTAAATAAATAATTAGCAACTTGTATATGTAAATTATTTATTAATGTAAATTTGGAAAAAATATATAATTAACTATAGTCGTATATGCTAAGTATCTACTATTAAACTTGGTATTTTACTAGGAAACCCTATTGAGTAAAGATATATTAATATATCCTACACATATCAACAGTAACCATGTATGAAATTACACAATATGTCAAGTATTCATGCTAAATACTTATTAGGTATCTTAACACGAAACTAAGTGCTTGCTAAGTATAACAAAACGCTTTATATATTTCAAGTTACCGATAAGAGAAGATACAGAATGAGAAATATCTGCAAACGACATCACAGGTCCGTTTTCGAATCTTGCGATCTCTATATCAATAATTCTCACACGGCTCTTCGGGCTAGACCGGGTTTATAAAGGATCCCTTACACTTTCAAATTCACATTTATATTCACCGCCTACAGCCTTTATATCCTAACATTCAATATATAAATGCCAGTATTTTAGACTTCAACCTCAGAAAAGATTCTCCTTTTTTTTCTAAGTTTTGTCAACCTTTTATGTATTTTAGGAACACGTTAGATAGGTCGTAGTAGTTACTGCATATCTCCATAGTAAAAGGCGTGAATTTATGCATGTATGTGCTAAAGAAAGTTGCCACCTACCCCTGGGAAAAAGGTGTCATGTTAGGTAAACTTTGGTTCCGACTTTCTCAGAATAGAAATTAATAGGCATGTATCAATCGAGCATTATCCCACGACTTCTCAGAGCCAAGGGAAATAGCACATACGGTGAACTAGAAACCGAACTACTTCTAGCCGTTCGTAATACGTATATTGGTTGAGATAAAGCCGTATCCTACCAAAGAGCAGATGAAACCGCAGCGCTTGTATGAACGTGACCTACTGAGGCAGAAACCGAATGCGCGTCTGGGGAAGCACTTACGGTACCCAGATGAAATGCACTCGATCTTTAAGTAGAAACTGCAGTTCTTAACAGCTGTTGGTAAAGTATTAATAGCAAGAGCTAACTTCAAAACGTTTAAAGAAGAATGTTTTTTGTTGTTGTTTTTAATATGTGTTTGAGCCGTTTGGGGTTAAAACATTAGGGACTTGGGGTCTGAGTGCACACCTATTATTTCGGGGTAGTCGCCAAGTGGTTGGTGGACTCTTCACGAGACCAGAGAGCTGACCAAAGAATCAGCATTGCCAACCAACGTGGCAATGCTGCCAGCCTTATTCATTTATTTATTGCAATTACTCTCTGCACTCACAGTCCACTCCAGTTCAGTTCTCTTCTGGGCACTTTTCTTCTTGACAGCGATGTGGACGAATTTTTTGACGCCCCGTACATATTTTTATTCTTATTTTTGTTCTAATATTAATTTGTAAATAATGGACTTACGTAAATAAATAAATTTCTGACTCGTTTACAAATATAAAAAAATATAAAAACGTTTGAAGATTTGTTTTAGGAATTTTGATTAGGAAGGAAGAAAACGTGGACAAGGTTATAAAGCTCGAACTTGATCTTACTATCTTACTAATATTATAAATGCGAAAGTTTGGATGGATGTATGTTTGTTGCTCAATCACACTAGAACGGATCGGCATGGCACAGAGATTGATTATAGTCTGGAATAGCACAGAGAATACTTCTTATCACAAGAATATGTTCCATTAGGATGCTTTTCAAAGATCGGGCGGGCGAAGCTGCTGGCAGAAGCTAGTATCGCATATAACCAACACACAAATATAGTTTCGCTTATCTCGTTAGAGAAAATCATATAACAATCCCAACGCAAACTAGATTGCTCATAACATATTCATAGTGTTGTTCACGGATTTAATTTATTACCAATATACGTTTGGATAGGTTTGGTTTGATAAACGACATATCGAACAATCTGTCATGTTCCGCCAATGACAGTGGATATGTCATAAATTCAAGATGGCGGATGTAAATCAATTCTTATTCGGATGTAGACATGATATATTACTTTTAGTGAAACTTGATGATGAAAATAAAGAGTTATCAGAAGAAATTCTGGTTGAAATAAGCTATTCTAGATCTGGTTTAAGATAAGTTCCATCTTAATCTTTACCCAAAGGGGCCGTAAGATGTGACAAGGGTTTTATTGGATGTCTAGGAAGTTGCGTACATGTAGGAAGACAAACGAGTGACAAATTCGAATGGTGAAAAATTGGGACGTCAAATTGTTGATGCGGTATTTTAATATAATCTACTATGCAAAACAGAGGTTGATTGAATATATTAAACGACTTAATTATTGATGTTAATTTATTGTCAATTGATTTGATTGACAAAATCATTATGACATTGGTTAAATTTTCAATTTGAGCCACCGAACATTTTGCTTTAAAAACAACCGAATATTATCAACGCATATCACACGTATAATGTCCCGATAATATTAGCAGTTCCTTTACTTCTGCATTTAAAATTGTATTTTATGTACTTGACTGGCACAATATGCGTGCTCAAATAGCAACGACCTTTCGCGTGTGTCAAAGGCAAATACTCAAGTTGCGAGCTTTGAATGGTGTTGCTAAGGTGCTTACTCCGGCCAAGTTATATTAATCCTGGGAGCAAAAGCCTTAGAAATGTGACTACCGAGATAAAGTTCTATACTTAAAAGTTCTTTTTCGTTGACATTTTTATGTTCGTTACTGCGTTCTGGAATTAAGCAGCAACTGATTCAAACGCAGCTTAATTAATGGATGACTGATTAATGCCAGTGATCACCTATCCGTTAATTTAGGTCGTTCAATATAGTTTGTAATTGTGGTACAGAATTATATCAATCACTCAATGTTTTGTAATTAATTAAGTAAAATTTCATTTGCATTTCTAAACTAGGATATTTTTGGGATACAAAATGAAATTTACTTTCTCCGAATGACGGATAACATATCTAAAATCCTTATATTAACACTTACCATCATTGATGAATGGATAAATTAGTCGTAACTCCGCTTCGTAATTTTCCAAAGATATTGGAGGCACGATAGGAGGAACGTAGTCGTCTTCTGGAGAACGTTCGGACCCGTAGCCCTGGTCAAACTGTGGATCCTGGAGCTTCCAAACTGGTTCTGCGTCGGAACCTGCAAAGAGAAGGTATGGTTCAAAATGTTTGTTAGTAGAATGTTCAAGTTATTGGAAATGGTATTTGAGGAACTTGGCGAGCAGGCAGTGACTCGATAGTTTGAGATAAAATGGCGCCAATTACTCTCGTTTATTTACTCATGTAACCGTTCCAGATGCCAGGAATTTAGATTTCTTTTGTAAAATATAAAACAAAGCTCACAGCATTGTCGATATTGAAGTCCTACTCGTTCGTAGCGAAAAAGTAAAAGAACAGCAGAGCCAAGTAAATGCAAACGTATTTACCAAGAAGTTACCTACGAGTAAAATCAATTGGAGTCGAAAGCGTAGCTTATCCTTCATGCAACTGAGAACGCGTTGCATAAATATACACTTACATAATATTATATACTTAATAGTGGTGGTAACGTGTGTAGGACAACAGTCTCTTATTATATTCCCACAAAATCACGAAACCATTGATATTTTTCCCAGGAGCATTTTCCAGCTTATGGCGAATGTATTATAAATACATATCATGTGTAATGTATGTATGCGACTCCCGGGAATATCTTTTGGCAAACAGTAAGAATTTGTACACTCTTTTTTCGTAAATCTAAACGAAACGAGGCTTTATTCCTATGATATAAGGCTTAATATCAGATTTATATTGGTTCGCGGATACCAGAGCGTAAAGTAGCAGTGTTTCATGTTATATGTAAAGAAATTCTCATAATTCTCTTTTGTTTCTCCGACTGTTGATTGGCGTTTATTTTATCTTCGTTTTAATAACAAATAATGTTGGTTGTCTTTTGTTTTCGGGGTCATTCAATTGTTGTTTCCCTTTTGTATTAATGGTTGGTTGGACCGGCTTACTTAGCCGGTCGCCCGTATTTGTGGCAGATTGTCCTAGCGCATGACTATCGAAAACGGATCAATAATGTCAGAATAACTATTTATAAAGTAAACATTTTAGAGCTAAATAGATACGAAAACGGAGTTTCGCATGAAAATAAGGTACATTTGTTTAGTTTGAAGCAAATATTCTAACGTGGTAATGTATTATGTATGAAGGGGCTGGTAAAATATCGCTTTGCGTGCCTCGGATTAGTTAGGCGCTCTGAATATGGCGCGGCCATGTTGATTTACGTTATTCACCCCATAGGAGCTAGTGCTGTAACCCACACCACTTATTTAAGCAAGAGTGTATTAATTGCCTCTATGGTCATTTGTCAGTGAAATAATCACGTCAAATGTGTTGTTCATGGGAATCGAATTGGTTTTATCTGTGGCTATATCGGACATGCGATTCTATCGTTAGATCGTGAACTTTGGTGTTGAGAAATTATTTTTTGTTATTCTATTACTGATGTTATCAGTTTTCTTTATCCGCATTGGAGTTGTAAATCGTTAAAGTTTTGGTTGTGGAGGGTCGATCCAGTACATACAACAGTCGGTGTCGCAAAATGATTAAACAAGACACCGACTTCCGAAACGAAAGTTAGTTATTTTTTAGTGTTTTCTTTGGCAGTCAGTTTATTATTTTGTGAGTTTTTATAATTATTTTTTAATTTTGTTTTTTGCATTGTATTATTATTTAGTGCTGTGGTGGCCTAGTAAATTATTTCACCACCACTGCTCTTAAAACGGTGAAGGAAAACATCGTGAGGAAACCGACATGTACTAGAACCAAACATTCAAATACATGTGACATCCACCAACCCGCATTGGGTTCGCGTGGTGGATTACGGCCCATCCCTTCTCACAGAGAGGAGGAATGTGTCCCAGGGAACATTAAAAAGGTTGATGATGATGATGTTTAATTTTATTTTTACAAATCGATACTAATTCATGTACTGGATCGACCCTGCACAGGATTCACACGACCAAAATTTAACAGTGTACATTTGAGTTATACAGCTTTTGAAATTAGAGGTTGTAACAGGTAGATCAAGAATGTTGTTAGTTGTTATTGTAATTTACGTAATTTCAGCAGACTTTCCCTTTGCTGTTAGTTTATCTTATATGTAAGTGTATTAATTAGAAGGAAATTGTTGCTGTGATATAACTGCAGCTTTCATGATATCGATTTCAGTTCTATGAAGTTCAAGGCCGTTACTGCTGCATTCAAATACGCATTCTTAAGTTACCTACCTTGCGGTATTATCCAACCATGTTTGTTTCACTGTTCAGTTACATCTATACCAATATTATAAAGAAGAAAGATTTTTTTGTTTGTTTGTTTGTACTGAATAGGCTCCAAAACTACTGGACCACTTTCAAAAATTCTTTCACCGTTGGGAAGCTACTCTATCCCCGTGTGACATAGGCTACTTTTATTCCCTGTATTCCCACAGGAACGGGAACTACGCGGGTGAAACCGCGAGGCGTCCTCTAGTATTTTAAAATTTAGGTTAAAATTAAATTATTACTTATCCTAGAAGCTAAATAAAGTAAGTCCGTGGAGCTTTTATAGTCAATAAAAAAAATCCGTTAACGAAAAAAAAACGTAGTAAGCTTTCCAGTAATAACTAAAGGTGAAAATACATCAAAAAACACAAAAACAGAACATCAGGCATATTTCATGCCCTCTTTAGCATAAAGTCCGTGAAGTTTGTAAACGAAACTGAACTTTATGAATACGGAATTATGTAAACAAAATATAAAATTTGTAAATCATTTTTAATTCATATCGTGGAGTTCATTTCGTTGGCAGGTTTTCGTTGAGTGTGCTTGCTATCTGTTACACTGAAATATTGTAGATATTGAACTCAATATTTGAAGTGTTTAGCTTGAGGCACATTGGTTTGAGTTTTAACTCATCCTGGAGAGATGAACTTGAGTCCTACCATAAAAAGATAATAAAAAAAAAAATATATACAGAAATTACAACCGACTTCCATACAAAAACACTACAAAGTGAAAAATAACGAAAACAGGAAAACCTACTTACGAAATTAAAGTAAAAATGGTTTCTATTTTTCACTTTTTTGTTGTGGTACATAATGGACCAGTTCTATAGGCTCCTATAATGTCCAAAGTGAAGCCAGAATATATTAACCCAATAACATGAAACTTAAATAAACAAAACCGGTGGAATGAGAGTATACCAGGGTGAACTTTTCACACCTGCGTACCCCTTTAGAGCGTAGCAGTGTGATGTTATGTTATGAAATGGTGTGAACAATAAACATACATGCGATTGCAGCTATCCCGAGTGATTTGCCGTCATTTATTGAAGAGTTCTGATGTATATCTCCGAAGTTCTTCATCAGATCTTGATAAAAATTAAATGGGACCACATGACAAGCACCAGCTTTCGAATAAAAAAAGAAAAGTTCTGAGGTAAAACACATTTAAAAAAAATACCCTTCTACCTAAAAATACTCCTTTTTGCGAAGTCGGTTAAAAAATCAAAAAACCCGACTGCTAAAGAAGCGAACTAGAAATAAGTAAACAAGAAGAAAATCATGCTGTGCAGTCGGAGGATACATATTCGCGGGCTGGTTGACCAAAGCCAGATGTATCTTCCGACTCCGGCTTTTTGATTTCTTGAATTTTAATGTAGCCAGTGACACTCGCAAGGCAAGACGAATCAGTTGACGTAAGAATCATAAAAATCGGCCAACGAAACACACACATAGAAACAAACATACATACATAGACTGATGAGACGGCAGTGGGGTAAAAAGAGGAAAATGACATGGACTGTGGAAAATAACGGGTATTTAGTTAGATAAGATAGAACACGTCTCTTCGATCTGACATTCAATGCGTTAAAATATTTTTCATTTTTTTTATGAAAATACAAAACAAATGAAGCTCTAGAAAAAAGACACTAAAGTTCGAAAAATTAAAGTGTCTAGCTAATTGAGCTGATACAATGTACAATAACCTTTAAATGCATAGGTGCTAGTTCTATTGGTGTTGAATGAAAAATCATTCGATTCCGTGAATATTCAGTTTTCATTCGCAGGTAATTGGCACGGAACATGGCTTTCGGAGAAGTTTCATATGTTATTCGCGATATTTATTGCTATTGGTGAATTAAATGCTTTGATAGCGAACAAGAGCGAACATTATCGGTAATTCATGTGGATAGGGAATGCTTTCAAAGGGTACTTAATCGATATTCAGTCATTTGTGGCTCATTAATCAGGAGACTTCAATGGATCTTTTACAAAAAATAATTCAGCCATCAGTCAGTCTACAAGTCTTTTGATAAATGTTTTGGATGTTCATTTATTTGCCGTTTAGAAAGAAATAAAGAAAACCGGCCAAGAGCGAATCGGACTCGCGCACCGAGGGTTCCGTACAAACCTCGGCTTAAAGGTATTATAGACCTGAGTATTTGATATTAATTTCAATTTAATACCTCTACGCGTTCATGAGGAAAGGGGTAGTAAGATTAACATTTTTTAAAATATTATTATTATATGATGTAACAAAAAAAATGCGGTTTACGTAATTATTCCTTTATCTGTGCTACAAGACGTTGCTTCGTATCAATTTCAAGATTCTGAGCTCACGGGAAGTACCCTGTAGGTTTTGATTCCCTTGCGAGTGCCGAAAATTTGCGGAAATTTGCGACATAAACGGCTGTATCTTTTGATTGCGTTGGCTGAGAAGTTTGATTTTTTGACAGCTTTAAGGGACATTACACTTGTGTATTTGATATAAATTTCAGCTTGATACCTTTACGCGTTCCTGAGAAAAAGGGTCTTGACAGACAGACAGACGGACGGACAACAAAGTGATCCTATAAGGATTCCGTTTTTTCCTTTCGAGATACGGAACCCTAAAAAGCGTTTATTTGGTTTCTGATAATACCGTTTATCCTCTAGACATAATCTTGTCTTTGAAGAGAACCCCGTCTTTACGAACGTAGAGCAAAAATTAAATTGAAATGGTAAATTTTTTTCATCCCTAGGGCCTTTGGCACTCTTCCTATTAATTCTGCCATTCAAAAGACCTCCTAATCAAGTTACAGATACAAGAGTGCTCAATTACAACCGTTAGTCGTGCGCACGAGGGTGAGACAGAAAAATAAATCAAAGAAATGAACTGAAAAAGCCACAATTCGTCTCGAGTTGGACGAAATTTTTCAAATTCGTTTCAGTAATAGTGTCTACTGCGTCCACTATGGATTCGATGGGCAAAAATAGTCCAAACTACGCTCGTTTGTCCCCAAAACGCATAGTGTGGTGTTTTGTTGCTAGCAAAGTGGTACTCGGCTATGTGAGCTCAGTGTCACAAAAGAGGGGGTGTCGAAATTACGCTCTATGTGGGCTTTGGGGACCATAGGCTTTTATTGGTTTTGACATGCTAGTGTTTTAACTTAGTTGTTATTTTTTGGTAGCGGTATTTCATGTTTTGCGCCTTTATAAATACACACTACCTTGAAAATTCAACGAATTTATTTAAAAAACAGCCACTGCAATTATTAACTTGTAATGTATGTAGGTATGTATGTATGTGTGTTCGGGTCAAATCTTGCAACTGAATTTTAAAGCAGTTATCCGCCATCGATTAAGATGTAATTATGCGTACACATTTAGTTTGGATGACAATGCATGGCTGGCTAAGTGACGTCTTTCTAAATCCAATATGGCGGACGGTCCAAGATGGCGGACTAGTTATTTTTTGTGCACTGCCGTGATGGGTATCAAATGAAAGGGTTTGCTGAGAAGTGTACGAAAAAATATAGTTAAAAAAAAACTGATTTATTTTTTAATTTTAGACAATTAATCGCTTTTGACACGGTATGGCTAGTCCAGAGGCTCAAGTGTCATTCGGTGTCAGCGAAGGCGACAGTTGAAATGTCAAAATGTAAGTGATTGATCACGTGATTTTTCGATATCGCTTGTCAATCCCATATAATTTTGCCATTTTGACAGCCGCTATCGGCACGCATTCGATCATATAATGTCACTTGGCTTCAGAGGCCTCAGAGCCTCAGAAAAAGCAAAACAAATGACGCTCGTGGAATCTGTTAGAAACTGAATCGAACAGGGATTCCACCAACTCATCCTCAACCCATATGTATTTGACTACGAAACAGATGAGGACAGACTGGTAAGGGAAAAAACGCGTAGGAAAGACCTTGGAAACAAAATCATCCCGCGTTTCGGTTTAGTTAAACATAGTCCACAGTATCAGGCAGTTAAGATATTTAATGAGTTACCGTTTGAGTTGAAAAGCATACTGTACACAGGCTCATTTAAGTCAAGACTCAGGGCATTCCTGTTGGAAAAGTGTCTCTACTCATTAGATGATTTTTAGTAGTCTTGTTGCTATAAAACTGACATGTGGTTATTTGTTTATGTTGTTATATTGTGTTCATGTGACATTTACTTTTTGATAATTATTTTAGTTTTAATTTGTTATTAATTAATTTGGCTTTTTATTTTTTTGTTTTCTTATGACATTTACTTTTTGATTATTATTTATGTTTAAATTGCTATTACCACAGATAATATAATACTACAGTACTATTACTTAAATTATTGACAAATGGATTTAACTTTTTTTTTTTGTTTGCATATTCACATATTTTTTTTATAAATTACAATAAAATAATATTTTCTAATTGAAATAGAATTGCATATATTTGTACCTACATCTAATAATGCTGATTATTTTCGTTTCATCCAATGATATTCAAATAAACAGATATGTTATGAGCGCGCGCATTGTGAAGACTCGAATCGGTCACAATTGTGACCTTTAGTCTTTAGTTTATGTCACGCATGGCAAAGAGCGATAGGCTTTGTTGAAACAAAAACAAAATAAAAAAATGCCAGCGTGTGTATTTAGAAATTGTACCAATTATGATACCAAAGTACATAAAACAGAAGGGATCTCATACCATATGTAAATACGCAATACGCCTCAATTTACTAATTTATTTCAGTTTTTCTAATATTCTGATATTTGGAGGTTAGAAAAAGATAACAACATTGGTGGTCAGAATAATGTATGTTTTCATTCACACGCAAGTGACAAACACTAGCTGTCTCTTTTTTTCTTGTTGGTTTTATCAAGCCATCCCTTTCGACTTGTAGTGAAATGTCAGATGAATGAAAAGTGTGTATGTGTGCTGCCGCTGCTGCGCGGAACACTTTTTTCAATTGTTTTGTGAGTGTATAACGTATCTGTTTATTTGAATATCATTGGTTTCATGGATTATATTCGAACGCAATGTGAATTGTTACTGAATAAATAAATTAAATTGAACTCTATGCTAGATCTCCAACCACGATCACAAACGAGGCTCATGTTCCCAGTTATGAAGCTACAGTTTCTATCGAGTTTCAGGACACTAGTTCTCTAATGTAAACAGCGCTGAAACCTCCCACACTGAATAGTCAGCAGACCGTGTAACGCTCATGCATAAACATAATATTAATTATTTAGGAATAGCTGATTTGCACTATTCATTTTAGATATTAATAATATTTTACACATCATGCATAAATTCGATATAGTTTGGCTGTCATATTTTTTGTAGATATAAAATTATTAATAAAAATATGTTTATTAAAACAAGCTTTTTAGGGTTCCATACCCAAAGGGTAAAAACGGGACCCTATTACTAAGACTCCACCGGTCCGTCTCTCTGTCTGTCTGTCAACAGGCTGTATCTCATGAACCGTGATAGCTAGACGTTGAATTGAAATTTTCACAGATGATGTATTTCTGCTGCCGCAACAACAAATACTAAAAAAAACAGAATAAGTTGAGAGATACTAAATCCAACACAAAAAAGATTATTATGATCCAATAAGTAGTTTCGGGGAAATGCGTGGACAAACATACATACAAACAAACAATTTTTACACACGTGATTAGAAGCCCATACAGAGAAACATATGTGAATATTGTGCAATTCCAACAATATTACATACATACATGTCGAATTGATTACCTCCTTTTTTGAAGTCGGTAAATAAACAAGCTTTTAATAATAAAAGAGCTTTTAAAGAACGTAAATACAGTACGTTTTCCTTTCATTCAGAATAGACAACTTTCCATTGTTTGTGTTATAAGCGGATGACCTTTATACCTTAACCTCGTTCGTTTGATGGCATATCTCGGAAATAGCTCGCCTAATTCAATATAGCGAGCTCTAAATGTCACAGGTATCGATTTTAGACCGATTTAATACATGAGTTATAATAATTGAAACATGTTGGTGGTGATATTTTGGTAATATCTTATACTATTTTTAGTCGAGTAACAGTGAACGGTCCAGTTAGTAAGGTCGAACTTCGAAAAAGGGGTCAACCGTCGTATCCGACTCGGCTGGGCAGCATTCGGGAAGTTGCGCAGTATCTTCTCGTTCAACTTACCACAATGTCTCAAAGACGAAAGTCTGTGACCAGTGTGTGTTGCCAGTGATTACTTACGGGAGAGAGACGTGGTCGCCCACAATTGGAGTTTTGGCTTAAAGTCACCCAAAGGGAGGAGAGGGCTATGCTTGGAATTTCCTTGCGTGATCGAATCAGAAATGAAGAAATGGGAAATGGGGGATAGCCCGAAGAATGGCCAGGGCACATTGCTCGCACAACGGATGGCCGTAGGGGCCGAAAAGTTCTAGAGTGGCGACCGCGTACGGGAAGTCGCAGCGTTGGAAGGCCTCCCTCTAGGTGGAGCGACGACCTGTTTAAGGCGTCCGGTGGATGCGAAACGCACAGGACCGATCAGTGTGGCGACGCTTGGGGGAGGCCTATGTCCAGCAGTGGACGACTTTCGGCTGAAATGATGATGATGATTTTCAGTCGTGTAAAAGGATTGGAATTGATGAGATGAAGCACAACACCGAGAAAAATGGAAGGAATGGCGGAGGACTTTGCCCAGAAGTGGAATAAACCAGGAAAATAAATAAAATAATGGAGGAGCAAAAGGAAATTTTGTAGTTGAACCATTCTGTGATGCAACTTGGTGAAAAACATTTTTGTAATGTTTAAGGAAAAACGGATAAAGAATATTTCAAAGGAAAAGTTAATCGTGTTTTATAAAACATGAGTTACTTTTCCTTGTTACTAATGAAGACTCGCGTATATTAATAATAAGCTACTCGTAAGTGTAGCTTTTATTTTATGGCGAAGCACTGTCCTGTTATAACCCTTTCAGTACGTAAATCCACTGAAAATGTAAACACTTTTACGCAAGTGTAATAATGACCATACCGAACGGCAGAATCATTCGTAAAAGTAACGATTCATTTTATATTGGAACCGGACATAAAAATACACTCTCTAAATTGCAATCTCGCGATATTATAGAACCCATTATGGCTGCCGTAAACCTCATAACGCCCGTCATTTTTCCTACAAAAAAAATGTTCAGAGCTTTAACATCTTCCGCGACCATATTTCACATTTCATATTTAGCTCCTTACACCAATAGTATGTAATGGACGACCCTTGAACGTAAGATGCGTCGGCTTATCGTAACGGCGCCGCTTTCGACGTGATTTATTGTGTTTACACCTGCACCTTATTGGTTCCTATTACGGGCAGCTACACAACTATCAGGGATTGGTGCTTGTTTTGATCCGGAAAGTTTGGAGAGTAGTTATTGCGTTTTATTACTGCACTCTACTTTATTTTGTTTTGACTGTCTTTTCCAAGGTGATGGTTATTCAGACCTTCCTGCTCGTTCAGAAGCTTTATTTTGCCACTTATTCGCTCACAAATTGGTGGAGGCGTCTATGATTACCTACTGAGTTCTACTAAACTAAATGATTCCAGCCATAGTTTTGAATCTGTAAGCACTAAGCATTTAAGTTCTGCGATAATTCAAAGCCTTGAAGTATAACAAAACTAACATCGATTAGGAAACTCAAAGCGAAGCACCAACTAATAATGAAGAAATGAATCCTAAGTCCGTATCGAGAAACTTATCTAATTAGAACACAGACGACTATTATTCTAGCCCTGGTTTGTATAACATTTAACTGGTAATGGGTAAACAAGACAAGTCCGGGGAAGTTATATTCAATAGGCGGGGGAATAAAGGCTTCGGTCCCAAATCTCGGGACGTGATAAGAGTGACAATAGACGTGACGCCTCCGTGTCTGGCTTTGAGCTAGGCAAAATGTCCGTTATAATTGCCTGTGTAAGTACGGATGTATGTTCAGCATTTTATCCTCAAACAAAGATGTCTTCTGAAAAAAGAAATACGTTTGAAGTATATGGTTTTGTTTGGTTTAATAGAAATAATGTCGCTGAAATTCTGCGGTCAATAGATTTTGGTGTTATCAACATCCCACGACTAAAATTCAATTCCAAACTGGAATATCCTAAAATAATAGTCAAAGTACTTATTAAACATGGTTTCAATATATTCCTCCTTGCAAGAAAATTTAGTTAGCAGATTAATTCAAGTCTTGTCTCATGACGCAAAAGGCAAGTCAGAGGAGCTTTGAAAGACTCAGATTAAAGTGCTCAAAGGTAGTGAAAAGACGCGCCACCTTGCCGTACGTAGTGAAAACAATTTTCTTTTAAACACAAGTTTTGTAAACTAAAATTATATTACAACAAGTTTTGCTTCCCAAAGTTTTCGTGTTGTTCAGCTGTTTTATGAAGGCAAAATGCAAGTAAGCGGCATCGTAGGTGAAAATGTGGTGGTAAGGGGAAGGCCTGTGATAGTCGGGGTTTATTCTGTATGTGCATTTATTCCTCTTGGGAGCACTATCGATATTGTAGGATGTTCTTACAGCAGCAATAATGGTCTTGTGTAGATTCGCTGATATTGGTTACGCTCTAATACGATAGATGAGTTCGAAGATGATCATTTTCGATTTGGTTGAGAGTGGGATAAAAATTGAAGTCGTTGTTTTGGAAGCATAGATATATATTCCAATGTTCATACTTCGTTAATAAAATAATCAGCGTGTATTCTACTTATATACTCTTATTCGTCTTTCTTATTGTTAGTGCGGAAGATTTTAAATACCGTCTCTCAAAATGTTACTGAACTAGTGCATCAGACGCCATTTTAAGAAACTACAATTTATTACTAGCGTCCTGTTCTTTAACAACAAAAAATAAGAAAAGGTAACGCTCTGAGAAATACGAGCTAAGAGTTTTATTTGCAGTCGGAAATAGAAAATCTATTGGGTTTGGTACAAACAGAAAAGGTTCCTTTGAACTTACAGAACCCTGCTGAGAGAGAATAAGTTGCACTTCGACTTTATTTATATTGTTTAATAAAGATAAATGGAGGAACGTCGTAAAAGTTCAAATAACAATTAACAAAAAGACATTAGGGAGGAAAATATGACGTTAGATGAAATATAACCTGCTATTAACGCGAATTTCTTCCATATACCACGCATATGAAACGAACCTCTAATGACATATTTAATGTGGCTCAATTAATCATTTACGATGGTAAATGTATAGAGGGGTGCTTGTTTAGTATCCGATTAAGTAAGCTGTTACTGCAAGGGTTGGCCTCAGGTGTTCTGGATCCACGGGATAATGTATTCCTTCGACACCCCGCAGCGGGATTCTCAACATTTTTCCCACTATGGAAAACTCGATAACTTTACCTCTTTCGATGACTGATGGGGAATTTATACAAATCCCGGGCAGTTTTTCTATACTTCGCTCTATCATTTTCTTATTCACGTATTTTACGTAATTTTGCGGTTATTGATGACCGCGGGAGGAATGTGTCTTGGGTACTTTATAAATAAGACGTTACAAATGACCACATCCGATTCTCATTCTACAGCTACACTATAAAAGTAGAAACTCATCACTCTTACAGTTTCCAACGACATTTTACTCGAGTCTGTTTAAACTTTTTTCTAAACGAATCAATCATGTTTAAGTACGAGCACCGTCTTCCGTTTTGCATATTAATCTCATTTTTATACTTAATGCCAAGGTGAAACTGTTAAAAGTTTGAACAATACTGTAGCCATTAGCCATATATCAATGTCGAGCGAAGAGTCTGATTCGGACGCGGGCAAATTGGGATTAATAACGGTCTTAGTACGAAAGAATTCCCCCCACATTTTCTTTTACTGATTAGGTGGCAAAGACAAATCGGTTTGGATAGTGCGAAAACACGAAATGTTTTCAACTCGCCTTTTGTTTCTGAAGGATAGTTGGGTCAGGGTTAGCACTCAAATGATTTGTAGGCGCAAAACAATTACGAAGTCCGAAAACAAATACGAACAATTAATTTTGAGAAACGGAAGAAGTTATTGCTATTGCTGATATAATTCTGAAATATTCGGTGGAAGAAATATGGAGGTCATGAAGGCAAAATGTTGATCTTTCTAAGTGTAAAATCTTTGTATAATTTCTTGGCATATCTTATCAGTAATTAATCAGATAACATTGGTGCGGTAGTGGCTTGTGCCTCATTTACAAGACGATGTTATCGCGGCCTATTCAATACTTTGTTTTATGCAGCCGGCTGGAGAATACAGTCGACGGATACTTTATTGGTCTGGCATACTTATAAGGGGTGCTGCCTGAGGTCATAGATTTATTAAGCAGTTAGCAAAAAATAGTTTTTTATTCCCGATTTATATTTTGTTGCAGTTTATACCAACAACTTTTTATGATGTTAAGTAACCTAGCTCATTGGTTATCTGCGGATCCATGATGCCTATATGCTGTCAAATACTTATAAGGTAGTTGTTGGAGATCGTGGTCACTCACAAAGGGCCTTATCAGAAATCTTAAAATCACCCAAAGGGCAATGAAGAGGGCTATGCTCGGAGTTTCCTTGCGTGATCGCATCAGAAATGAGGATATCCGCAGGACAACCAAAGTTACAGACATGGCCCGGACAATTGCGAACCTTAAGTGGCAGTGGGCAGAGCACATTGCTCGCAGAATGGCCATCCGTATAACTTATTGGCAATAAGTTCAGGAATGGCGACCGCGAACCGGAAGACGATGCGTTGGAAGGCCTCCCACTACGTGGACCGATGTCCTGGTTAAGGTTGCGGGAATGCGCTAGATGCGAGACGCACAGGATCGGTCAATGTGGCGACGCCTGGGTGAGGCTTATGTCCAGCAGTGGACGTCTTTCGGCTGAAATGAAGATGATGAGTTGTTGGAAGTGCAAGGTTTTGCAGCGCATTTGGCCTATCGCATGTCACAATAAACACAAGTTTTCTATTCACGACCAATCTTTTTTTAATCTACTTAACAAACTGCGAACTACAGTATATAGTTGACACTTTATGTAGTAAATTATTAGAATTATCGCCGGTTTGAGGCACGCGATCGGCCACCCCTTCCGGACCGTCCTTGACCCGAAGTTATTCGGAGCGATGACGTCAGAGCATGGCCGAACCCTGCGCCAATGAACAGTGACACTGATGCAGAAGGAACGCTTTGTGCAATGCGCGAAAGTTTTGCAAAGCAACGGACCAACAAAGCGGCAGAAAGAAAGAAGGGAAGTCTTTACCTAGTGGTCTAGTACTGGCTCTTAATAATAATATTGGGGTAATGGAGGGAGACAAAAATGTTGAAAGACTGCTCAGACAAGAACGAGCTTACTAACGAGATGGGTTACTGAAATTTTGCTAGAGCTCTTGTTGTCTCGTGGGCTGCATTCAATTACAACACTTTACAATATTTACAATTCAATAGAATTGTGTGTAGAATTAAACATTTTCTGGAATTGAACATAAAAATTGTATGTTCTTGTTTAATCAATTCTCCTAAGTACAAAATTATGGAATATTGGGCTCTTAATTCACATTTCAAAGATTATTTGAACGGATCATTTAAAATTGATGCCAATAGATTGCGCATTTTTAAATTTCTGAGGCATTCCACTCGATTGTTAAAATTTGCATTGTAACAAGATTAATCAGATGAAAAACGCTAGTTACGTCGGCATGGTTTCTTTGTATGGGATGAGGCATCTGTATGCTAGTATTATATTATCTGTGCTATCAGTAAACACAGACTCCGGCAGGGAATGCCACTTCTTAGCTGCATGCACAATGAGAGTAATCCCAAAACACTTAATGCGTATATGCGTATGGGTGGGATGTCCACCATGTACCGATGGCGCATTACCATAGATCTTGTTGTCTGATGATGGAAAGGGAGAATCAGATTGTGCAGTTCCAACGCACACTCCCCAAAATGTAATCGATATAAACCGACAGGCTGGCAACTCGGCGTCCATTTTCAGAGAGTTTCAAGACTCTGGAGCTTTGATTCGACCAGTGCACCGTTTCCGATGAGCCTCTTGGCCCCTTTGTTAATCAACTTAAATGCATCAAGAAGGTATTTATCAGATCTGTCCCAGAGATGAGAGCAGTACTCCATGCATGACCGAACTTGCGTTTTATTCAAGTTGAGTAAATTTGCTTACTCAAAGTACCGTCTCGCCTTTGCGAGGACCCCCAACTTTTTGCAGCCAGCTGAGCCTTTGCCTCAATGAAAGGACCAAAATTGAGGGTCGATGTCGACGTCATCTCTGCTTCAGTTAGATCTTTACTTATTGCTCCACTTCCACTGTCTTCAGATGATTCGACAGATTGCACGGTCACGCCCTTTTTATCTGTTTTCAGAACCTCACCGGCAATAGCAGGGATTTCCTCGACGAGGTACGATTGACGTTTTCTAAATGTTGTCGATTACTCTTCCTTTCTTTCCCTTTTATCAGGGAGTTTCTTATCATGCGTTTTATATGGATTTTCTGCTTTCTTCTGTGTTGTTACCACAATATGTCGCGGCGTCTGTACCGAACTGCAGTGTTAAATGTGAATTTATTATAATTATGGCTGCAGCGTTTATCTGACGCTTGCTAGAACATTCCGGCAGCCCGACCTTAATGCAGGAGTGAACATCTGTCTGGAAGACGTTGTAACTTCATTAGACACTGTGGTTTAGTGAATTAGTGAAGGAGCTTCACTAATTTCAGGTCCCAGATTATTTAATGACGCTGAATGTAGTTTGGGAATCAAAATATGGAACAAAAATATCAAATTTGAAACATTTATTTCAATTAAATCATTTAGCCGAAACTTTTTAACCGACGAAAAATAAGGAGAAGGTTCTGAATTCGACATTTATGTTTTTTTATGTTTGTCCATGCATAACTTTTTATAGAGCGGTCAAATTTAAAAAAATATATTTTGTTATTGGCAAGAGTATATCTCAAAGTTGGTCTTATTTATATTTGAAATATAATATTCCCTGAAGGTATAAAAAAAGGATTTATTGATAATTTGCCCACTGAATTTTCAATTGTGAACTGATTCTGTTTAAATTAAGTAAACTATTTTAAAAAGCGAAAAAATCCTTTTTAGCAAAAAAAATACCGACAAAATAACGAACTGAAAAGCACAAAATAAAAATCTTGTCTAGCGTTTTGAGGCGGCGCCAAACGAACTATCAACGAAGTTCAACTTTGCTAAAATCATAATACGCTTTAGGTAATTAATTTGCACGTTTGTTTGCTTGGCGCCAATTCAAAATGCTAGACATAAAGTTTATTTTCAGTTCGTTATTTCGTCAGTTCAATTTTTTGATAAAATTGATTTTGAATTATCAAGAGGCTCTATACATGTTACATTCGATATCAGTGATGGCGATGGTGGAAAGAGCTAAAATATAAGGGATTGATCTCGTGACATTTCGATAGCGTTTGACATTCCCATACATTTTTGACATCTTTCCAATCGCTATCGCCACGCTTTCGATTATAAAATGTCACTTGTCTAGGGCCTAAAGAACCGGTTAGCCAGAGAGATGAAATTAATAGGGTAGTTTACTGAAAATTTATTCGTCAGGTAGATTAATTAAGAATATAGGTAACGTATTTTTTTTATTTTGACACGTAAACATAAAGTGACGACGATATAGTGCGTTGAAGTACCGTGAAACGTCACGCTGCGAGTACATTTTATACAGCCTTAGTGACGTCACAAGCCCGCACTCCTGAACTTTGATGCGCTTTAACTTTGTAATTTTTTATTGATTTGGTAAACCAAAAAATACGTGTCCGATATTATTTGATAATCTCACTGATGGCCTAAATAGAATTACCATTTTTCTAAGTAAGGGAAGTGCAAAAAACTCCATGGATACCCTTTTAAAACCATTAATGTCAGCTAACTTATCTAGGTATATAAATATATTAAAACTTTGCCATACGTGGTTCCAGAAACATAATATTATTCTGCTTTTATCCTAAGATAATATTGGTTTGAGTATACGTTGTTTGTCGTCATTAGCGCATAGGAGAATCGACCAACCCCCTTGACGTAATCCTTTAGTCACACTTGAACGATGCCCATGGGGAAGAGTTGCCTAATCCATGCCGAGTTGCAAATGGATCTACTGTATAAACTCAGTTTTGGTTCCACTTGCTGAGATAGGAGCCTTTTTGGTCTCGCAGGGGGTTATTATTGATTTTTTATTATTGTTATATTTTTTTGTTTTTGCTTATTTCGTGTCTCCTGTGCGTGACACAAATAAATTTTTATCTTGCTTTCGCTTCTAGTTGTTCACCTTTATACCATTTTACAGGTCTTGACAAATTTCAAAATATACGAGAATACGGTCTGTCCCAATTTGAAGTTTTCTTTTTCTTTTGTATCATTGACAGGCAAGAGTTTGCCGACTATCACACCTTATGGTAGTGATGATGTGGTGAACAATGAAGCACACTTGTTTTTTTAGAAGTATATATTGGTTTCATTCAACGTCTGTGGAAATGTAGGAGATTGGTCACGTGACACATCGATAGCGTGACAATTGTATACTTATATTTTTTCAATCGCTATCGTGATGCTTTCGTTGATAAAATTACACTTTTCTAGAGTTTCTGTTCAGTCTGAGACAATGCTCGCATCGACCGAATTTTTGAAATATATAGCACGGTTCTATAGACGACGAAAAAAAAGGAGGAATTTGACATGTATATTTGATTTTTTATGCATGACGCATAACTTTTTACAGAGCAAATTATCAATATTATATCTCAAAGTAAATTTGAATGGGACCACCCATTCAAATTTTCAATTCAATTTTCCCACTGAATTTTCAATTGTACTGATTCTGTTGAAATAAAGTAAAAAAAAAGTAAAGCGAAAAATAGACGTTTTTAACAAAAAAATGAACCGACGAAATAATGAACTGAAAAGTAAAACATAAAAACTTTTAGTCTAGCATTTTGAGATGGCGCTAAACAAACGTGTTAATTAATTATCTAAAGCGTAGAATGATTGGGTCTTCGTTGATTTGATTTAGTTTACTTAATTTCAACAGAATCGGTTCACAATTGAAAATTCAGTGGGCAAATTATCAATAAATCTTCTTTTTTCTACGTTTAGGGGTGAAATATAAAAAAAATACTAACTTTGAGGTAAATTCAAGAAAAAAAGAATTATTTTTTCATATCGGGCCACTCTATAATGCTTGGTCATACATAAAATAAAACATATACATATCTCGAATTGAGAACCACCTACTTTGTTTTTCGTCGTTTAAAAAGTACTTATATCTGAACAGTTTAATTGAAATAAATGTTTTGAATTTGATATTTAAGTTCCATGTTTCAAGTCCCAAACTACATTCAGCTTCATAAAATAATCTGGGACCTGAAATTAGTGAAGCTCCTTCACTAGTCCTAAACCACAGTGTTCTAATGAAATTACAATGTCTTCCAGATAGATGTTCGCTCCTGCATTAAGGTCGGGCTGCCGGAATGTTCTAGCACTTCGTACAATATTATCAGAATCTACTACTTTATCACTTCGAATAGCTAGTTTCAAATCACCCACATTTCTCTAAACTATTACCGCTACGGCTTCTTACTTTTTTCTACCCAATGATCGATGAGCCTCACACCAGAATCCCATTAGAATTTTTTTACGTTCTTTATCCGCATCCTTATCGCTACCTACGCCCCGAATGTTCCTATCTAGATTTCAAAGAGCATAAAAATTTAAGTGAAAAGCCGCTCGAGTTACATCATATTTTAAGCCAGATTGTCTGCAGATGAGGTGCCAAGATTTGAATAAGTTTTTATCCCGGATTCAGAAGAGAATATTATTAAAATTGCGCCTTCGTTCTTGGTGTTATATTCTTTTGAATATATCTGTGATTTTTAATGCAACTTCATTTACTTTTTTGTGGGTTATTATATTGTTAATACTGTGGCAAGGTAAGTATTTGATATGATGTTATATTAATAATAGTACCTGGGCGACCGAGTTCTGTTCGGCTGACAATAGAGAAAACGATGTTTTCTAAAAACGAAACCTAGTTAAATCGTTTTATCGCTTCTAAAACCCCCTGCATACTAAATTTCATGAAAATCGTTGGAGTCGTTTCCGAGACTCAGATTATATATCTACATATATACAAGAATTGCTCGTTTATAGTTATTAGATAGATATAAGCTATATATGTTTAGTTCCATCTGTTGAGAAGTATGGTGAAAAATGCAGATTCAACACAAATATCTTCAATCACATAATTCATTTCATTACTTATATAGATTCGGGCATTGTTTACAGCTCATTATCACAATATAAAACAACTGTTTACTTTTTAAATATCAGTATCCTATACATCGAAGATCCTTACGAAAACTACCGTTCCATAAACGGTAGTTTTTCAAAGCACGTTCCACCGATGATGATACCAACATAACAAAAGCTTCCTTCAAAGTTAACTGAATAAGACGTAGTTTCCGGCTTTATTGTTTCAACAGCTAATTGGTACTGTTAGCGTAGATTATGAGGTAACTAGCAACTCATCTAATGAGTTTGTTTTGTAAGTAAACACTTGCTAGGAACTTTGATTTCACTACTTCGTGAACTTGTGTTTTATTTGTTTGCTTACTTAAGATTTGAGCTCCGTATGGTCAATTAGCGATTTTAGGAAGGGATTTCGTGTGTTTAGGTTGGATTCTGTGGGACTTAAAAATTAACCTCAACAAACATATTTTCCTGGAAAGTATATAATATGTGCATATCAAGGAGGCAAACAATTATGGTTGTTGATCTGACTGCAACAATTCATGGAATCCCAATACGAGAATAACCAAACACAATGATTTGACCTCAGTGATTGATGACTCAATACAAGCTACAAAAATGTTCGAAGTACTAATTGAATTAGCAAATACAGACAGTCAAAATACCCAAAATGTTATCATCATCAATCTCCCACATCTTTATCTCTATCTTAGCGATATTTCTATTTTACCCGTAGTAATCGTCCCCATTAATTCCAGGCCCTCCTCTCACGGTAAAAACTCGTAAGAACCAGCGATAAAGTGAGCAGAATACATATCCGACTGGATATAGACGTTATTTTGCACGAAAAATTATTTATGTTTCGAGTGGCGGAAGACGTGAGGCGAATTTGAAGTGGCATGTTATAGATTTGCTATCGATTTGAAGATAGGTACTCTTTGGAGAACGAGGAGGAATTTTAAACGAAATGTTATTGGAGATTGCAAAGTTATAGATTGTGAAGTGGCTGATGTTCTGTTAATAGATATTAAGGTGTTGAAAGAGGTGTACATACGTATATTGATAAAGATGCAGTTAATTCAGAATGATACATACGCTTTCTTAGAAATGATCTCAATAGTAAAGTAATAGTAAGTAATAGTATTGCGATAGCACAATCTCTTCTTCTCCCTATCTTAGACTATGCTGATGCCAGCTATCTTGATCTCACCCAAGACCAATTGGATAAGCTTGAGCGACTTCAAAATCTCTGTATCAGGTTCATATTTGGCTTGCGTAAATATGATCACGTTTCTGAATTTCGTACTAAGCTCAAATGGCTTCCTATTCGCCTTCGCCGGAATGCCCACATACTTTCTATACTTTATAATGTGCTATTTAATCCTTTTACTCCTTTTTATCTCAAAGAACGCTTTCAGTTCCTCTGTGACACCCATTCTAGGTCCTTGAGATCATCGGAAAATCTAAAATTAAGTATCCGTATGCATTCCACTTCCTTCTTTGACAAATCTTTTACGATTCAAGCAGCTCGGTTGTGGAATGCATTACCTATTGAAATAAGACGTGCTCAAACACTGCCAATATTTAAGAAAATGGTGAAGGAGCATTACCTTTCACTATCATTTTTATTCTTCTCCTGTCTCTGTTATATTTGATATATATTAGTATATTTTTTATATTGTATTTTATGTTATTATGTCTAAGTAGTGTATTATTTATGTTAATTTGTACACTGACAGCCCTAAATTCTTCTCCTACTGCTCAGTCCATCCAAAGGTTGTCTGTAAGAGATTGCCTAGTGCGATAAGACCGCCCATTGTACACTTGTTATTGTGAATGTTTGTCCTGTATGTTTTTTTTGTGGTGTACAATAAAGTATATAATAAATAAATAAATAATAAATAGTAAGCCAAGAAAGTGTAAAGATAAAGATATCGAAACAAAGGCTTACAAAATTACGTATGAAGGTATAGTCAGTAAACAATTAAAAAGTTTCTCCAATCTACGTGTGAGTTTTGTACTCATAGAAAAGTTTAATGAAAAAGAAACACATCATACATATTTTTGTTAAGCAAAGGCCTCTAGCAAAGGCCGGTTTACATTATCAAAATGGCGCTGAGATATGTAATTCTTCGTTGAATTGCTCAGTTCCGAACGGAGGGCGTCGGAGGGCGACGAAGGGCTAAAGGGTACAGTCCAAATGATTTCCTTTTGTTAAGGGCTACAAAGATTAAGTTCTTTTTATTAAAATCATTTCCAGTGGAACGGCTCGCCTTTATTTTCTCAATGAAAATAGGTTAAAGGGAACGACTAATAAAAGGGTAGGTATATATAATACAAATGCGGAATCGCAATGTTGGAATAGGTCCAAAAATTGTTACGAGAACTTTAAATGTCTAGAAATTCCGGGTTTAAGTACAGTCATTCTCCGGGCAGCGCTGTACCGCTCCCGTATCGGATACGGATGAACACAATTTATTTTTATTCATGCTTTTATTAAAATTAAGTGACTCTGAAGTAATGAATTCGAAAGGAATAAAGGTTACTATAGGAAATTCTGTGAACAGCCTAGCCGAAGTGCAGATTATAAAGGTGGTATGGCTATTTCAGTTTAAAAAGCCCGAGTATATAATAGGAACGTACTGAGGGATCCATTAAGTGAATACCTAATGTATGTAAAAGAAATGCAAAAGGAAGCATAATTGATCCAGCATAAGCATGTACCTATCAATAAGCCCAAAAAGAACACAGCAAGCTATACAATACGATACAAAACAACAACATTAAAAATTCACTCACCGGACTTGCTAACCCTGTAACGCAGACCGCGTCCGCCCTTCGGATGGCAGCGGTTATAGGTCCCGAACTCGCCGTAATTGTTGTTCACTCGGCTGTAGTCGGCCAAATGTCTGTTGCCGTCTAGATGGTTGGGGAGAGAGCGGTTCCAGCCCATAACATCTCCGACCACGGAACCACAGACGGAGGATTCTGTTTGGGATTTGGTGTCGCCATTGCAGAGGTCGCCACTGGAGCGCGCTCGCCGCCCCTTGAGTCCTTTGGCGGAGTGCTGGCTGATGTTCGAGCCCATAGCGTGGCGGGACCTCACGGGGGCCCCGCCGCACGCATCGCGCCAATCTTCTCTCTCGACACTTTTCCTTCTGCAGTTGTTCTCACCTGGAAGGAAAAGAGATGTTGTATTTCATGTCAGGCATTGAGGAGCTAATTGATGTGATTCACAGCTGATCACGCATTTAAGATTTATCACGAAATCTTAGGCTGAAAATCTCTCTCTCAGATCAGCTTAGTAACTTATATGTTTTCAGCAGGACGTTCCTCGATTTTACTACATTCAATGGAAGACAGTTTCTGTGTTTGACAGTCATTTTCTTTACCTGAGCCCACCCTCAACAAAATCAAACAGTTTGTTGATATGTGTACATTTAGTTCTCAGACACGTTTCGAGTTACCTGCATTAGTTAGTTAGTTTGATATCAATTCTAAATTTACGTCTACATCGTCAAAGCACATCTATTGATTTATCGTGTTCGTCGAAGTAATCAAAGCAAAATCAAGTAACTAGAATTGCTTTTACGAACTGAAACTGTTCACGTTTCTGAGGATACGATTATGAGTCGAAAGCGTACCTCGAGGAAGTACGAACACATATTTCAATTAAATTTTCACTCTAACAGAGAAAGTGTGAATTCCGAAAACACGTTGGCCCTTTTGACAGTTGCTTGAGCTCGCGAAATTACTCGTATACTAATTATTCAAATCCATGCTAGCGTCGCATTTATTTGCCGATATCTGAGTCATTTATCAACTGAATAATTTGATAACAGAAACAGAAAGTGCTATTAAAACGAGTTATGAAGATACTAGAGCTGTTCAAGGAATTAAATGGTCGATTAATTATTATTACGTTTTGATAAATCATTTCAGTTCATAGAACCAAGACTAACAACAACTCAGCTATTGTTAAATTCTCTGCAGATAACCCTGATCTAGTTTTTTCTTCAGACCAAACTCTGAGAACCGAACCGTACCTAATAGTACCTGTTTACGAGTAATTCCTGAAAACGTTCGCGTTGACAAAAATGTTTATTTATGAGAATTTCTTTTGTAGGAGGAAGTGGGAAACGTGTTCGCGATAAAATCAATGTAATCGTTAGGAAACAATCAAGGCTGCAGGAACATTAAAGTACGCACGCAATGTGACAAATAACTTTTTCGATTAACAGTTCATATGGATTTTCGGTACTCGAGTTATGAAGTAGGAACAAGTGAATTGAATTATTGGCATATAACTACACGGTTTTACGATTTGGAAATATAATGAATACTCTAAATATTAACATATTATGATATATCATATTACTAGCTTCTGCCAGCGGCTTCGCCCGCGTTATTGTCGAAAATTATCCCAAGGGAACATATTCCCGGAATAAAAGTATCCTATGTGCTATTCCAGACTATAATCAATCTCCGTGCCAAATTTCATCCAGATGCGTCCAGCCGATTGAGCGTGAAGAAATAACAAACACACACACAAACTGTCGCCTTTATAATATTATTGTGATTACTGTGATATCATACATGGAATCAAACATAGTATTTTTCTTATGATTTTTCATGGAAAAAATGGTTATTCAAATGTAATATTCTCGCATATTTTTTTTTTGTTTAATTTAAAATAGGCACGCGCTTGACCGCCATTTCACCTGATGGTGTGATGTGATGTGAGGTGTGTGTGTGTGTGGTGTGGTAGTTAAATGATGCTTTTAAATTATGTTCCTATTTTTTGTTTTAAATAATACTACATAGATATAGCATTATGTGGTTAGTTAGTTCATTAGCTCCACCATTTCCCATTCTCATAAATTCTCACATTGGCATAATATTCAAATTACCGGTCTGTCTTTTTTTCTCTGTTCTCACGGCAATTTTAATTATCGCAATAGTACATGTACGAGCTCGTTACTAATTACGCGTATCGTATTTTTTTCTAGATCATAGATAGCATTAATTGTTAGGTGTAACACTGAATATTTTTTTCATGCAAGAATCCTCGTATTACGTAAGTATTATTAAATCAATATTTTCTACCATAATGGAAAAAATGTATAAGCTATGTATATCGTAGATAACTTGAAGGTTTCCATGTCCAACAGCCTATGCAAAATCCTGACGTCAACATTATCATTCACAGCGGGGGGATTGAATAATTTTAATCTTAATAAAATCACAAGATTGTTGAAGAAACTCGTCTCGCGAAAGGGTTGAGTTTCCTCTCGCAACTAAATTCACAAAATTCATTTCCTCGCGGTGGTTTGGTAATTTCCATAATTGCTGGGAATATTCGCCAGTTCACCAAAAATATCGGGCTATATTTAATGAGATGCGGTGGCCTGTGTCGCGCCTACTTCCGAAGATTTAATGAATCTTTCACCCGCTTGGAGCGACTTCATTAAGAGCTCCGCCACAAATGCCACCGAACATGCACACACTATGTGTTGCGTATAAAATATGAATAACGACGCGGAACGATTCGTTCTAGCTAAACCTTTGAACTAAATGCGCGGCAGTGCTGCCAACTCGTCTAAGCAAAAAAGCGCTAGAAAGCGCTAAATGATCACTGTCAAAAAAAATTATTTCATAAAATAAAGGAATTAAATTAATTCATTATCGTCTGATTCTACTACATTGCTTCTGCCGCCGAATTATGGATGGTCTTGATCAGTTTTGGACTTGAATTTATATATATCTGTAGATGAAATTGTCCTGACGTGTTCAGGACAATTTTTTAAGTTTTGAAGTTGACAGTTTGCACAGTTACATTTTTATTTTAAAGAAAATCTAAAGTTTAAAAAAGCGCTAGATTTAGCGCTAGGCGCTAGAAGGCGCTATTCAACAAAAAAAGCGCTAGATCTGGCGCTGAAAGCGCTAAGTTGGCAGCAATGACGCGCGGTTCGTGTATTTGTGGTTTTATTCGCCTTGCTAGAACTACAAACATGCGTTGTTATATTAACACGTCACGTTACATTCACACGTTCTGAGACCTATAACAAGATTAATTCGAATACATATTCTGGCAGTCTTGTCAAATTCAGAACGTTCTAATTTCATTCCTTATTTCGCCGCCTCTCAAACTCTCAAGCTACTGGCCAGAGACTTCCGAAGTATTTTGAAGTCGCTCAAAAGCATACTCTGCCGGAATGCGGATTTAAAGGTCATTTACGACGTTACTCTCGTCACTCAAAGGGTAAATAGAAAGGTTTAAGGTTGCCCAAGTCGACGGCACGAACTATTTTGTGCGCTGGGTTAAAATGCATGCTATCTCATCCGAAAACACGTGTAAATGATTTAGATGTGATGAGCAGTAAGAAACTAGTTCGCTTACGTATTAGTACATTTGCAAGTTTGTAGCGAAATGGATGATGATTTAGGACGGAAACGAGCGCGCGAAATTTTATAAACAGACCTTTGGGAGTCTAGATACCATGAAAAAACGGATAAATATATATTTTCAAAATAAAGCTATTTGCATTGTTGAATTGAAAGCAAGTCTGTCCCTGTATGCTGGCCGTTTTGCAATTTTCCTTCTCCTTATTGTATTTATTTCCACCCAAAGATGCGTTAAAATTTGTATTGAAAAATGGAATTTTCGACGCTCATAACATTCAAATATATTTTTTTATACTTTTGTTTCCATACAGGGCTAGATAATGATGAGACGAGTTGATTTAATTTTTCCATTCATTTTTGTTCGATTTTATTTTAAAAGTATATCGTCAAACAGTGGAGTAATCGCCAGACTACGTTTGTATGTAAGAATGAGCGCCTAGTGTAACCTTAAACTAAGTCTTTAAACAGCTTTCTGTCAGCAACATGAAAAGCAGTTTCAGACACGCCACGCATTTTATGGAGATTCGTCATTCTGGATTTAACCGTGAATGAAACCGTAAGAAAAGAGTTGTTATATTTTCTGCTGATAACTTGATAATTGAGGTGTTATTGAAATTTCACCTGCAAGAAATATTTCAAATCTATACTAATATTATAAAGAGGTAAATTTTGTGAGTTTGTGACGTTGGAAGGGGTAATCTCTGGATTTACCGAACCGATTTTGAAAATTATTTCACCAGTAGAAAGCTACATTATTCCTGAGTGTCATAGGGTATAATATATTTACAAAAAAAAATTAGATCTTTATGAAAATTGCAATTATGTAAGCCAAGATAGCAAAATGATGCCTATAAAATTCAATCTTTGGCGTGCGCTGAGAAAATTATTGATGATAGATAAAAAATAGTAGGTAGGTAGGATAGGCAGGGTAAGCAGGGCTGGCAGGGTAGGCAGGGTATGCAGGGTAGGCAGGGCTGGCAGGGCAGGCAGGGTAGGTAGGTAAGTAGCCAGTTGACGGGACGAAGCCCCGGGGGTCAGCTAGTGGGATATACAGAGATACAAGCTTAGGTATTAAATGTCTTTGGATGATAAATACCAAATGCCAATTATGCAATATCTGCAATACCTACCGAAGATCTTAAGATAAAATCAACCTATTTAAAACATCAAAGTTGCAACAAAATGTAATAACTTCAAAATATTAATTAACACCTACGAACGCCCGAAATACGGATATTCCCCAAATGACAAACTAGATATAATATCCGGTGGCGGACGCGGCTCAGCCTAGGCCGAAGTTAAGCCTGGATAAATGGGCGGGTCCGGCCGATATTGGGTACCTATCTATTAGGTGCCAACATTGCCGACTCATCGCTTATTTACTCTCGCCAAAGATAAACTTCAATCACGTATTTCAATGATAATAATGTTTGGTGTGTTTCTTTATAAATATCATGTAGTTTCGCTGTCCTATCGTAGTTTTTGGCAATACTACCTACTAATGAATATAAAAGTCTGTATGTTTGATCAATCTCGCCTCAATGTTTGAAAGGATTTCGACACAAAGTAGGACACGGGTAGACAGCAGCCCAATTGCGTAAGTGAATTCGGCAAGTCAAAGGGTTTGACATAATGAAAGACTATGACAAATACTCTTTATATAATTGATATTGCCAAAAAATATTGGACTCTTTCGAAAAGAGTATCTTCACCAATAAAAGCGTTCAATATTTTTTGGCAATACCTAATTATTTAAAGAGAATTTGTCTAACTTTTTATATTTCTATGATTAGGACTTTTAATGGCGGCACTAGCTCTACCTTTCCGTGCGACAAATTCAAATTCGGGCGAAATTGCAAACCAAAAGTGGCAAGAGATCCGGTAAACCATTCACGGCTGAAAAAGCCACAATAACGGTGATCGATCAGATATTGTTTTTTCATTAGGGGCTGAAAACGCAGTTTCATCATTATAGGCCTAAATGAACGAGCAAATCTCCTATCACCTATTAATAAATAAGACGGTGGTTTTGCCAAGACTTACACCACAAAAACATTCAACAAGAACAGTCCTCTCATTTCTTTCAACTCTTCACACTATGTTCACTTTGTTATCCCACGTACTACATTAAACAATGTCAATATAATGCAACAAAAAAGTAAACAATACGACTTCCGTTTCGATGTCGATCTTCCTCTTGTTCGACGCAAGACAAATAGAACAGGTACACACGGGACTCCATTGTTGAACGAACAAAAACTGCGGCTAGTTATGTCTACACACTGTATAATATTATGTAAGGTTGTTTCTTGTGAGAATAAATTAACGTATGCATAAATAAATAAAACACATTTATTTTGATTTGTTGCAATACATTTTCCCACTTTCTGATAAGTACTTTGAGGTTTTTTTTTCCTGTTTGCGTGAAAAAAAGTAAAATTGTAAAACCCTCTTTTGGTGAATAAAAGAGGAAAACATTTTATTTCACCGTCGTTCTCAATTTAAATAATGATGTTCCATCTATTCTTTTTAAGCTGCCAGTACCATTGTAGGAAAATGCAACGTTAAAATATTTCTTCTACCAAGCAACATTTTTGTACTTACGAGTACCTTCAACAAAATTACAGCAAAGTATAAGTTCAAAGTACAACAAAGATAATTGCTTCCAAAATAATTACTTTTATTGGTTAAAATTGGCGACTAAAACAGGTCGACCATTCTGAGGATCGGTATTTATCTTGATTAATAGTCCGGTTAAAATCTTTTATGTACAGATACTGTGGTCTTGTCTCGGTCCTCAGACCAGGGGACGTCAGTGATTGAGTAATGATGCGTAACAATGAACTTTTTGCCTCATGCAACGACGATGTCCTTGCTATTGTTTAAACAGTCGTTTATTTGTTGTTCAGATTTATTTGTTACGGTATTGTGACTACAGGATATTGAATTATATTAGTAGACCATATATAACCTTTTGTTTATTTGTAGCCAACTTACAAACGGTTCTGGATCGAGCTGTATTCGAAATTCGAACTGCTATAATTCGGAATGCCTCAGCGAAGCCGAACGCTCGATTAATTCCTTTGGTCCAAAGATCATTTCTAAATGATTGCTCAAGTAATTCTATTCGGCAGACTTTTCAGAGTTGTTTCGAAAATCTCTTGATCTGTTTCTTGTTATTTTGGAAAGTAAGAGCTTTGTTGTCAAACACAGACAATGGGAAAAGTGCAGTCAAGTTCTCATAAAGTTAAAAGGTTAATGTAGCAAGGTTGAAATAATTTGAAACGTGAATAAAAATAGCGAAGCTAATTAAGATTTTTTTGTACTTTTACTTTTAGAAGCTGTAGGGTACGGTCTGTTATGAGCGTGAGTAAAAGTAAAGGGTACTTTTAGGGATTTATTTAAGTGTCTCTGGAAGTCGGGCCCGGATTTGGGCCGCAATGAAATCTCGGTAGACAATTAAGAGCCGTCACAATGAGACGGCAGACTGCGGCGCTCGCGCTCGCCTCCATCTTTACGTTTAACTGTTATTTTTAGCTGTTATTAAGACTGTTTAGAACTTATATATAATTGTTATGAATAGACGTCAAGTCTGTATTGTTAGAGGCGTGATATTGCTTAAATTTTGTTCATTGATGTAGTAGTGTTTTGTGAAATTTTGTTGCAATTGAGTATGATTTTTACTGGCTTTTCTAAAAGGAGGAGGTTCTATGTTCGACTCTATGTTTTCCTTTTTTTTGTATTTTCATCTCCGTCATGATTTTGAAATTTCTTTTTTTGTTTGAATATGTATGTTCGCGAATTGGTCTCATTTATATTTTGGAAACGATCTGATGTAGAACTTCGGAGATTTACAACAGAACTCTTCAATAAATGGCGGCCAATCTTTTGGGCTTGATGCAATCGCATGTCTGTTTATTGTTTACACCATTTAATAACATAACATCACGCCGGTACGCTTGAAAGGGGTAAGCAGATGTATACAGTACACCCCGGTACACTCTCATCTCATTCCACTGGCTCTGTTCAAGTTTCATGTTATTCGGGTAATCTATTCTGGCATTACTTTGGGCATTACAGATACCTTACTGTAGAAACTGCCATTATGCACTATAACTCAAAAGTAAAAATATTTTCTACAAAAAAATACAACCGATTTCCAAAAAACACTACAATGTGTAAAATAACTTCAATTTTGCAAGTCGGTGTCAAAAAATGAAGAAACAAAAACAGGAACACCGACTTCCGAAATTGAAGTCGGTTGTATTTTTTTGTAAAAAAAGTTTTTATTGTTTAATGTTGCTGTGATTAAAATAAACATTCGAATAAATCGTATCTCGATTTTCGAAGTCATTCGATTATTAAATCATCATATTTTCTTCGATTGTGACCCATCATACTAAGCCACAGAATGACATGGCCACAATCAATGACATTCAAATAAACAGATACGTTATACACTCACAAAACAATTGAAAAAAGTGTTCCGCACACACACTTTTCATTCATCTGACATTTCACTACAAGTCGAAAGGGATGGCTTGATAAAACCAACAAGAAAAAAAGAGACAGCTAGTGTTTGTCACTTGCGTGTGAATGTAAACATACATTATTCTGACCACCAATGTTGTTATCTTTTTCTAACCTCCACATATCAGAATATTAGGAAAAAAAAAGAAATAACTTAGTAAATTGAGGCGTATTGCGTACTTACATATGGTTTGAGATCCCTTCTGTTTTATGTACTTAGGTATCATAATTGGTACAATTTCTAAATACACACGATGCCATTTTTTTTTATTTCGTTTTTGATTCAACAAAGCCTATCGCTCTTCGCCATGCGTGACATAAACTAAATACTAAAGGTCACAATTGTGACCTATTCGAGTCTTCACAATGCGCGCGCTCATAACATATCTGTTTATTTGAATATCATTGGCCACAATATAATAATCGGAAACGTCATATACTATTGTAATGAAACCTTTAACTATCTCCTTTTATCAGTCAGCAGTAGTATTATATCTGTGGCAGCACCAATCAAAGTTCCTCGAGTCGACAAGTTACCAACATAGATATTGCAATCACAATTCATCGTCTCCAAGTCTCATTCAACTTCACTCGTTCAATAGGAATGAAAGTAAATCCAGAACGAACGTAATGGGAACGAATGAATATCTTAAGTGACGGACTCACCCAGTGAAGCGAGGATTAGATGCCTACTTATACCAATTTGGGACACATCGGGTACTTCGGGTAGTACTTCGGAACGCGATCAAATTGAATAAGTGTTTTAATTTCCGAGCTGAAGGAATGTTCCTTTTGATTTTGATATATGTCTTGAGATTCATTAGGGTTATATACAAACGATGGAAGGATCTTGCCATTTTGGTTGGAAATGTTCTTTAGTAATTTAACTATCGGAGTTTTTGGCGGGATTTTTTTCGGGTGAAGTTCAGCGACTGTTAATATTATTTACAGATAGATTCCTATTGGTTATTGTGATATAAAATTGGTGTAGTTTTGTGTCAACTGTCTACGCACAGTGGATGGCGGCGTAAGGCGTGGGCGACGTGGGCCACCGCCTACGGCCTCGCGGTACAAGGGGCCTCGCACTTCAAAAATTTTTATGCATTGCGTCAAAGCGAGAATAAAATAAAAATTATATAAATTAATTTTGTTGTGAAATATGTTTTTTTTAGTCTGGCTCCATTTGCTTACGTTGCGTTCTATTATATCGCGAGTAATCCTTGCCGCCGCCGACCAGTGCGGGGAATCCCGGGGAGTCCGAGATACCGTTTGGAAATGCTCCAGTTGCACTGAGTACCGAGAATGAACGTCAGTTAGACGTAGAGTTTGGATCATCCTCTAGCCAATCAAAATTTGACGCTGAAACCGAAACGATTTGTAATTTTTCATTAATATTAATCTAATTTATATTTTATGAATAAAATCTTGGCAGTGTTAATTGTTTTGTTTTTTTTTATTATTTTATAAAATCCGTGTTCAGGTCGCCACAGAACAGGGCCTCGCGAAATCTGTCTTGCCCACATCAAATTTGGGTCTTGCCCCGCCACTGTCTACGCAAATGGAAGATATGTGAAATCATTGACAGAAGTGATCTCGGGATAGTGGAGCGGAGAATTTTATTGTAGTATTGACTATCTCCGCAAAGCTTACTGGGAAGGCTGACTCAATGGCTGCCAAATACTCCAAAAAACATTAGAATCTGTTACATCCGAATTCTAATGCATATTAAACAATTCAAGAAAGATATTTCTTTTGATAGAGTAATTTCTAATCTAAAAATACAAAATCCTGTAAATTCCTCAAAGAATCGCCACAAAAAGTTCAAGATATTAATTAAAAATGAATTTTCAAATTTAATAATAATCATGAGTCTTCACTACACGACACTGGCAGGAATTGTCTTCTTAAAATTGCCAAAAAAAATACTGTCAATTTTGTTGTTGTTTTTGCTAAGCAGTTGTTAAACAGCGTCGACATTTATTAAATAAATCTTTTTGCAAAAAAATACTACCGACTTCCAAATACAAAATTACAAAGTGAAAAATTACTTAATTTTTTTCGTAGGTACCATTTTTTTGCGTTATGGAAACCGACTTCAAAAAATTTAGTTATTTTTCACTTTGTAGTTTTGTATTTGGAAGTCGGTAGTATGTTTTTGCAAAAAGTTGTTTTATTTTTCACTTTTTAGTTGTACGTACCTAATAGGCATGTTAGTAAAGGAACTATTTCGCCAGAATAGATTTCATGAAACTTGAACATAACCGGTAAATTGAGAGTTCTGCTTACCCCTTAAGAGCGAACTGGCGTGATGTTATGTTATGAAATATTATAAACAACAAACAGACATGCGATTGCAGCAATCCCGAGAGATTTGCCGTTATTTATTGAAGAGTTCTGTTGTATATCTCCGAAGTTCTTCATCAGATCTTCACCAAATTAAAATGGAACCAATTTTGGAACATACTTTTTCAAACAAAAAAAAAATTTTCAACATCGGTCCACAATTGACAGAGTAATCGGTGAACATACACAAAAAAAAAAACAAACATGAAGTCGAACATAGAACCTCCTCCTTTTTGGGAAGTCGGTTAAAAATATATAAAACATTCAACAGTTATTGAATTCGTTTAAATTCCCAAAAGAATCGTGTTCACCTATGTGTGTTAAACCTATTAAAACTAATATTTAATTGAAAAATTATCGAACATTCCATAAAAAAAATAGGTGCTTAATCTCCGTCTACAGATTTCATTCCAAAATCAAAATTTCACACACTTTATTTACTTCCACTCTCCATAGACATACAATTCAATGATTTCCTATTATTCTGCATAGCCAGCATTTTTTATTTATTTCCCACTAACCAGTTCGTGGACCAAACATGTTTACCGCTCCGGAGCAAAGTTGCAGATAAAATCTAGTGTAGGATAGAACAAGCCAGCCATGTAACAGCACAACATTTAAGAGAGTAAGCATATTTTGCAAATAATCGGAAATCGATAATGTGCTCGATATAATATCATAAAAGACAGAGCCTGGGACTAATGTTGTAGCTATTACTGAGGGATTGGAGACGAGAGAGTATATTTTTTCTACGATAGTAATCGATTGTCACAAAGCAAAAACCTTGGACAACTTGTAGTAAATTTCCTAGCTCGCAATTTTTTTCTATTACGCAGCACTATTGGAAACCAAACGGGTAAATTTAATACAGTACAGTCAGTTTATTTTATTTACTTAGCGGTTCCCCGTAGCGAGAAAAAGGCTTAATTTTTGCTTTTTAGAGGTTTTTAAATCGGGTGTTTTTTTAATTTAAATTTAATTTTTATTTCATGTTTTTTAAACTATATCATTTATACCAATATTATAAAGAGGAAAGATTTTTTTGTTTGTTTGATTGTTTGTTTGTTTGTACCGAATAGGCTCCAAAACTACTGGACCGATATCAAAAATTCTTTCACCGTTGGGAAGCTACTCTATCCCCGGGTAACATAGGCTACTTTTTATCCCTGTATTCCCACGGGAACGGGAACTACGCGAGTGAAACCACGAGGCGTCCTCTAGTAATTAATATAAATGAAAGTAGTAGACACGCTTCAATCGACAATCTATCGAAACACTCCAGATTCAAAGAGCACGAATTACTTTTGAACGGTTGAACCGATTTCAATCAAACATAGCTAAGAACACTTTCGACAAAGTCACCTTTCAAACAAAAAAATAACTTAATCAAAATCGGTTTATCCGTTTAGTCGCTATGATGCTGCAGACAGACACACATATAGACAGCAACACACATGTTAAACTTATAAAACCCCTCATTTTCCGTCGGGGCTTAAAAATAGAATTTAATTTATACCCAGGTAATGTGTGCAAGAAATCAGCGAGGAGTAGTGGTGACAATGTCGATATTGCATTGAACTGACAATGGTATTACTTGTCCAAACATAAACCCAAAATGCGTGCTCTCTTCTAATATAGACAGAAACTGAATCCCATGACACCTGTTTTTAAAATGAGCCAAGGTTAATTACAAGTACCTTCATTTATTTCGCGTTAGATGGCTGTTAATTAGAAAGAAAGAAAAATATTTATAAAGGCACGGTACGTCATTTTCTATAGAACATGTCTCTAGTCACAAGTTCACAAAGGATACCAAACCAGACAATATCAAAAGAGCTATACCAGCCACGACACAAGAGTATTTTGATGACTCAAACGCTGGCATACCTTGACTGGCGCCGTGAGAATTCTATCGTGTGTATGTTGTGTAATATTATATCAAAGATGGCGAAAAGCTACTCATCCTATTGTGTGAAATAACTGCTGACATAACAATAACATAACCAGCAGTCACGGTATCATCGATTACACTTGGTGTTTGGGTGTTTCTTACGAGGCATATCGCAAGAAGTAATAGGAACTGAGAATCTGTGTAAGCTAAATACTTGACAGTTCTAGACAAAGACCTTCTTCAACTTCTTCTAGTTATTGTGTTCCTGAGCTATCTCAAACCAGCGATACCTAATTTACTAATCTTATATCTCTCTAAACTTCATATGTAAGAAAGAAAAAGAAAGAAAGAAAAAGCAAGAAAGAAACAAAGTAAATGTGTTTCTTTGCCACTTAAACAACATACAAATTAATAGATTTTGCATAAATCACGCGATAGCAAACACTCGCCACCAAACAGCGTCCTAGACAAAGTTGACAAAAAAGTACTGAAGAACCCGGTTTATCACGATTAAAAACGGTTCTTCTCTCGTGTACACCAACTGAAAGAATCTTTGTCCTAACTTGCTTCAAAAGATTAACAAACTGCTCTGCAAAAAGGGATTACATACGCGACGACTGTTAATATCGTCCCTAAATGTTATACAAAAGCATTAAGATTGTCAAGAGATAGAAAATTTACTTAGTCTGTCCCGTCCCTTAGCGTAGCGGATATAATGGAGGTGTCTCTGCCTTCCCTCGTCCCTTCAGCTGAATACGGACGACGCCAATTCTATTCGGCTATCCCGTTACAAGGACATTGCAGTATTTCCTTGACATTTAACATGCTTTGTATATTCAAGCAGCCACCAGTTACGTGGAATGTTTTTGGAGATGAATAATACTTGGGTTATTTTGACACCTACATGTAGCAATGCCTTTGGTGTGCAATCTTTTAAAGATTTAGCTAAGGCAGCAGCCATACGGAGCGCCTTAATTGAGGAACAAGAGTAGACCCCAATCCAAACTTTTGTAATTAAACTGTAAGCAAAATTATAAAATATCGTATAGACATCCACAACAAAGACAGAAGCTATGCAGCCATCGGAAAAAAGAATCACTTATTTTCACTTAACCAATATATATTGCGTTGTTACGAGTATCATAGGGTACATATCTTTCCAAAGAACATAAGCGTGGTATGTCGATTGGAAAATGGTTATAAAAAGGCTCTTTTGCTAACCCTCCAACTCCGAAACTATCTGATGTTAGTGGCACAAAAACTGGTTTAATTTTACGCAGAGGTTGAACATCAAAAGTTTTTGTGGTAACCCTACCGTGTCTACGGGTTATAAATGCGTCATTTTTGTTAGAAAAACGGGTTCAACGAAGTGACTTTAATGTTTGCGTTTAATTATGATTTGAATTAATTAAATATCGTTGCTGTCCTAATTAAGAATGTTCTTGAAACCGTAGTCACATTGTTAATGGTGTATTTTGGGTTGACCAAATGGGTGCACGATGGGAGGTTTCAACTTTGTAAAAAACGGAACACAAATTGCGTAAAACACAAATAAATTTTGACAATCCAACGATATTCATTGCGTTCTATACGTTGTCGATTGTAATAATAAACTAATGGAGCTGGATATATGAAAATAGAGATCAGGCATTTTCTTCGGTTGTGATTGAAAGTGTGATTCAGAGTGTTCCGCAATAAGTTTACAGATTGCTTTACCTTTCTGGCTATTGGGGTAAATATTGTGAGATCGATTGTGTCTAAACACAAACAATAACAGATCTAAAACATCGATAAATTAAAGAAATAGTGTAGGAACTAACAAATAAGAATATAAATAAAATGGATAAATTAATGGCAGTCCCATATTTTATCGAAACGGTCCTTTTTCCCCATCATGAGGCATGGCATTAGTTCGTAAGAGAAAGAGCCATGACCCCTAGGATCAATTTATTACGAGAGTAAAATAATGGGAACGATATTGTGAAAGTGAAAAGGTTTTACTTAGGTTTTGTTTGTTTGTTAGTTAACTGATATGAGTTTTTCTTGCTAGGAGAAAAAACCGGCCAAGTGCGAGTCGGACTCGCGCACGAAGTGTTCCGTACCATTATCGCAAAAAACGGCAAAAAATCACGTTTGGTGTATGAGATCTGTTTTTATCTGATCTGCTATCACGGTTCATGAAATACAGCCTGGTACAGACAGAGAGACGGACAGTGGAGTCTTAGTAATAGGGTCCCGTTTTTATCCTTTGGGTACGGAATCCTTCTTTTTTTTTCTTTTCTTTCTTTGGATATTTTATGTTCTCAAACTATGTTTCATCTGTGCTAAATCAGTTAAATATATGTACAACAGATATAACATTCTATGACAAAATCGTTTTATTTTTGTTGTTGAAAAGAGGGGTAGGCCTAAAAAAATGCTGTTTTACTTTGTTAGTAAACATTGTATCTTCAAAATGTCTGGAGTATATTTAGGACAAAACTATAAAAAAAAATAACTTGAGTATCCATTAAAGTACAAAGAGCAATGTCATACTAGCAACCATCATACTCCAATTACCTGTTTGTCTACTGTTATCGCAATTCAGACACTGCCACCACCTTGCACGGTCCTAACAAAACACAACTGAGCACATTTTATCAGATTGACCAGCATATCTTGACATATTTCGGTGGCGCTTCTTTCTAAGCAAAAAACCAACAGTGTGTCAAACTCAGTACTGTTCTGTTTAGTTCTTTATTTTGCCATGTCTCAGGTTATATTGGGTTTTCCATCCAAGCTTGAGCCAGGTGCAAATGCAACTGATAAGGTGTGTTGACCATCATAATGCAGTTATTGTGTAGTACCGATTTATCACCTGTTTGTATGTTTGTCTAGATTATTTTTTGAAGGTAGATTACACCTGCATTTATCGAATGGAATGTTAATATTTGTTTAATATACACACATCAACACGGTCTAGGGATATTTCATACTCAATTAAATAACTCGAAAAGTACTGGCCGCATTGGAATCTTTTATACACCGATTTGTTTGTAATTTATCTCAGACTAATTCCAAATTCAAATTTTTGAAAATTCTTTTGTTTCGGTGGCATAAAAATGTCTTGATGTGTAGGAGAGGGAATTTTCATTTGTGCGAAATTTAGAAAACAATACGAATTACGTTTAGTTACAGTTTTTTTTCATTTTTAAACGAAAGATAAAGTTTAAATTGAGGTATTGTAGCCATGCAACGCCAACGTCAAATGACGAGGGCGGAGATGTTACGAGCTGTAAGAATGCTGGAAGCTGGGTCTGTTCAGCGTAATGTTGCTGAGGCCATAGGGACCCACCAAAATGTAATTTCAAGATTGTGGACACGCTATCGTGCCACAGGTGAAGTAGCGGAGAGGAACCGGGGGCCAAGTCGCATCACTACCCCCAGACAAGACCGATTTTTGCAAATTACTGCGCGAGATCAACCAAATGCAACGGCGACTCAATTGGTCCAAAGGCTGCGAGTGGAACACCAAGTGCTTGTGAGTGACCAAACTGTAAGAAGGCGAATGCATGAAAGCAATCTACGCTCTCGTAGACCACTCCGGGTCCCACCTTTACGGAGAGGTAATCGTGGACGACGATTAGAATGGGTTCGGAACCACGTGGACTGGGGCCGTGAGCAATGGTCCAATGTGCTGTTCACGGATGAATCCAGGTTCGGCTTCCATCCAGATTCACGAAGGACGCGTGTTTGGCGAGTTCCTGGACGATGGAGCCGTCTTCAGAACCCTCAGGAAGTTCACCCATACCAAGGAGGAACAATTATGGTTTGTGCAGGAATTCGTCTTGGAGGACGGACGGATCTCGTTTGGGTGCGGGGCAATATGACGGCAGAACGATACGTCCAACAGGTGCTGGGGCCCGTAATCTTGCCCCACAGAACACAAATGGGGCAAGATTTCCTGCTCATGCACGACAATGCCCGGGCACACACGGCGAGAACGGTAGCAGCTTGGTTACATACACACAATGTTAGGGCCTTAGACTGGCTTGCTCAATCGCCAGATCTAAATCCCATTGAGCATGCGTGGGATATGCTGCACAGAAGAGCTCTGAAGGAAGTTCCTGAAAATCTGGCTACAGAAGATCAACTTTTTGCGCACCTCAGAAGGACATGGGACAATATTCCGCAGCAAGACATTGACAACCTTGTTCTGAGCATGCCGAATCGTTGCCGATGTGTTATGAACATCATGGGCGCTTTCTTAGACTACTAACTTCAAGTTTATAAACACAAATTAAATGATTTTTCTATTTTTTTCAGTTTTTACTCATAAATTAAAAGTTAATTCATATACGGTTTCCGTCTATGCTTCATTTTTTTTCCATAAAATCCTGAAATTTTAATCGAAGTACCTTAACCATTATTATAAAATGGTAGAATATTAAATAACGTATCTTTTAAATATATACATGTCATATAAATAATTAACACATTGATAGTAATTCGCTTTTTTAAAAATATCCCTAGACCGTGTTGATGTGTTTATGACGAAAGTATATGAGGATTTTTCTTGGAATGGTTCCAATAAATATCAGATGGCACCTTGACTGGTTTGAAGTTCAAGAAATGTTTCTGCTGCATTGCACCTATCATTATTTATCTATTTAATACTTTATGCACGCAAATTTACAGAGGCGGATTTAATGCCTTATGCAGGTTATATTTTAATACCCGTCTATCTTTAGCCCAACTATGTTTATAATAAATGAATAATACTAGAGGACGCTTCGCGGTTTCATCCGCGTAGTTCCCGTTCCCGTGGGAATACAGAGATAAAAACTAGCCTATGTCACCCGCTGATAGTGTAGCTTTCCAATGGTGAAACAATTTTTTAAATCGGTTCAGTAGTTTTTAAGTTTATTCGTTACGTACAAAAGTACAAACCTTTCCTCTTTATAATATTAGTATAGAAGTATAGATGTGGTACCTACTACATCTCCTTACTTATAAATTCTTACCAATATACCTATGCATTTTATAATATATATTAAAAGATACCATCAATTTCTGAAGAACTACCAACTTGATAATTATAACAAAGATACGGAAGAAAAATTACTCGACTTTGTAACTCTGTTGTAATATTTTCCTGCAAATTAGTATTTACATCACACAGAAGATAATTTGCGAGGCCAACAGTATAAGAAAGACTTAGCAGATAGCCAACAAAAAAGTTTTAGACAAAAGAGAAAAATACACCATTCAGCCATTTAGAGCCTTATGAATATTCAAACAGCTCGCCAGTCTTTATTTTTAAGGCCACTTAACTAGTGCCGAGTTTAATAATTTAATTTATAAAAGCATTGTAGTCATGGTCCATTAAAAATAACATTGAGAAAATATTGTTGATGCTCTTTACGTGGCGGATATAACCTGTTCCGTGATGGTATCTTCACATCTCACAAGTTTATGCTCCCATCAAAATAGCTTTTCAAAACAAACATGCTTTATTTGAATATTTTGAATATTATGTCCCATATAAGTACGAGAGTATCTTCCTACGTGGGCACCTTATTTAGAGCGCTTTTACTCCGAATGTAAGAAATGTCAGATGAGATGTTAGGGCTGGGATCAATGATATTCAAATATACAGATACGTTATACACTCACAAAACAATTGAAAAAGGTGTTCCGCGCAGCAGCGGCAGCACACATACACACTTTCCATTCATATGACATTTCACTACAAGTCGAAAGGGATGGCTTGATAAAACCAACAAGAAAAAAAGAGACAGCTAGTGTTTGTCACTTGCGTGTGAATGTAAACAAACATTATTCTGACAACCAATGTTGTTATCTTTTTCTAACCTCCAAATATCAGAATATTAGGCAAAAAAAAAGTAAATTGAGGCGTATTGCGTACTTACATATGGTATGAGATCCCTTCTGTTTTATGTACTTTGGTATCATAATTGGTACAATTTCTAAATACACACGATGGCATTTTTTTATTTTGTTTTTGTTTCAACAAAGCCTATTGCTCTTCGCTATGCGTGACATAAACTAAAGACTAAAGGTCACAATTGTGACCTATTCGAGTCTTCACAATGCGCGCGCTCATAACATATCTGTTTATTTGAATATCATTGGCTGGGATCTCCAGTATTTCATTCACTGAAATATCTTTTGAAGGGACTTAATTTTTTTCCATAATCCAATTACTTAACGGGACTCAAAAACTTTTTGCCGCATCGGATTAAGCTCTTTGCGACACCGTAACGGCGTAACCTATTTGGTGAGGCGAGCAAGGGTCCCGTCATATATTTTTTATCGACACATTTCGATAAGGATGGATGTTGTTCTTAGGTTGGAGCCAGACGTCGGTGGGGTGCGGGGGCGACGCGCGGGGGACGCGAAGTGGGTCGCCCCGAGGGTTGCCAGGTGCGGTGCCCACCCAGATTGATCGGTGTTTTATTTTTTTAAGAGTACCTAACACATAAAAAAAAAGATTGTGTTTTTTTCGGTCGTACTGTGGCCTTTTTGCTAATATTCGAGTGTAATGAGTGTCGTAATATGATAAGGAGTGTGCTGATAACATTGTGTACCCCCTCTCTTACTATGACATCACGTTGTAGGCATACAACAAAACAGATTCGCATACAGAAACTCGACTAACACGAGCAAACTTCCCACCGAGAGCGTACTGCAAACAAAAACTCACATGCACGTCCGTCCCATTTTTCCACAGGCAACCCTGTCTCCGTGATAGGTATTTATAGCACCGCCGGCATCGGTGGAATGCATCGCCCACCTCCTTCCAGCAATAATAACACCACTGTCAAGTTCATTACTCACTCATCCCGATGTAAGAGCTTTGAGCCTTTATTATCGTAGTCCTAATTATAGAGTTTGTTATCTTGTAGCGGTGACACTAAAGTGAGTCATTTCCCTCCCGTTTAGACGGAGACGAATTCCTTGAGGCGAGAACTTGGTGAGATCGTGTCTGCGTTTAAAATAATACAACCGTATTGGCGCCGAATTCCACGTGCGAGAATGGTAGCGTGTGTTTGAGCACAGTATAATAATACATATCAGATCATTTCTCAGTTTTGATGCTGTAGGCAAATTATATTTATTCTTCTTTAAATTTGAAAAGGATATAGCTGACGAGAGAAACAATGGATTGCGCAAATGATGATAAGTACACACGGAATGCGCTCACTCAGTCATCTTCTTGGAAGACCGTGACGGCTGTGATGATTGAATGAATGAAGGATGTTGCGACGTTTAAATAAATACAGATGTAGGCCAGGAGGATGACGAACAAGAAGAACTAAAATATATAGGGACAAAACAAAAGATCTTCAAGTCTGAAAATAAATAAAAAGCGTCTTGGTAATTAGTCCCCTCTTAATTATTCCGTAATTAACATTTTTATTGGGCTCAGTGCTCTCAGAATAGTTAAAAAAGAAAAATGATCAGAATTCTATAGAAATACAGTTGAAATGTATTTGTAAACAGGATCTTCGGTTAAACTCAATGGAGAGCTAATTTGTATGCGGATCAGGTGCTGTTGTCATGAATTTTAAAATTTTGTAAAGACTCAACGACGCGACGTCTGTAATCTCTCTGTCTGACATTTTCAAGTTGTTGAAATAAAAACACTTTTGAGTTTTCACCGTTGCAATATTCCGCTGAGGATTTTAAGTTGAAACCTCTGGAGTAATAAAAATGGCTATGCATTTCATATTCAGTTCATAAAGTTAATGGTTAAATCGGGCATACGTTAGCGTTACTTTTAGGCAAGCGTGCTCTATTGTCGACCACATCATCGTTTATCTTCAAGTGAGATAGTCGAATGTAAGCCTCTCATTATAAAACTTTTTTGCAAAAAAATACTACCGACTTCCAAATACAAAACTACAAAGTGAAAATAACTTTATTTTTTGAAGTCGGTGCCTTTTGTAGGTACCATTTTTTTGAGTTAAGGACACCGACTTCAAAAAATAAAGTTTTTTTTTCACTTTGTAGTTTTGTATTTGGAAGTCGGTAGTATTTTTTGCAAAACAGTATTTTTATTTTTCACTTTTTAGTTGTACCTAATAGGCAAGTTAGTAAGGTAACTATAACGCCAAAATTGATTTCATGAAACTTGAACTTAACCGGTGAAATGAGAGATCTGCGTACCCCTTAAGAGCGTACTGGCGTGATGTTATGTTATGAAATGGTATAAATAATAAACAGACATGCAATTGCAGCAATCCAGAGAGATTTGCCGTTGTTTATTGAAGAGTTCTGTTGTATATCTCCAAAGCTCTTCATCAGATCTCCACCAAAAAAAAATGGGACCAATTTCGGAAGATACGTTTTCAAACAAAAAAAGAATTTTCAAAATCGGTCCACAATTGACGGAGATATCGGTGAACAAAAACAAAAAAAAAAAAAAAACAAACATGAAGTCGAACATAGAACCTCCTCCTTTTTGGGAAGTCGGTTAAAAAAGAAGTGCTTAGAAGTTCTAATTTAAAGAGACTTTAGAGTTATTTCCAAATATTACTATGTAGTACACAAAACGATAAAAAAGTTAACTACCGACGATACAGTTTTGGATGTAAAAGCTATCGTAAACATCAGCCTATTCGTAACTACTGAGATTTGAGAAACATAGTAAATTCTCTTGAGAGACGTGAATCTCCACGTTCCAATGCATATGAAGTGTTGTGAATTTTTGATCTAAGGAACTTTATTACTTCCAATAGAATTCCTGAGGGTGTAGACTATAGACGGATAAGACATAGTAGGAGATAAAACTCGTGAATATACAAAAGAGATTGGGCTAACTGGAAATTTGCTTCATAAAATCGGATTTGAGTTTGGTAATGTGCATTTCAATACAAAGCAGAGAAGAACTAATAAAAGCATAGGACATACTATAATGCAAGAGTTAATATATGAAGAGGTAGAAGTAAATAATTTATCAAACAGCTAATATATCAGTCTACAGATATTCAGTTCGAAATTTTGACTCGAGCTACTTGATATCTGATTTTCACCCAACCTCAATTCCTGAAAGCCTATTGAATCGAATCTGTTGTTAAATCTCATGTCAAGCGATTTGATTGGGTGTTGAATAACAGTCAATCAGTTTGCTTCAGTAAACATGAGCTTGCCAGCATGTAGTTCATTTGGTGCTGATAAGTTTCTCAGAAACCAGTTGCTAATTATGATTAACACACTCATGTTTGCAATATTTGTAAGTATGTGAGTACCATGTTCCTATTTATAAAATCAATGAATTTACTTGTAATGCTTGTAATATTATACTTTATACCAATACGTGGTATAGTAGTGTAAGTCTGGGTGCATCGTTCTCACGTATACGAATTAATATAATATGTATGTAAATGTTGTAAATCACTTTTTATTTTTAAGAATACTTATGGAGTTTCTTGGTTGTTCTTCTCCATAACAAGCTATTTTTCCGAATGGACAGTAGAATCAATTATTATTACTTTTAAATATAAATTTTTGACGTTCAAAACTGCCGCTTATAGCAAATGCTATTGTAACGTGATAGACAGAAAAGGAGACCGTAACAGAAACAAAAGACTATCTTTTGACCATCAGCCGGTCTTTCTTTAAAATCTCAACGTTAAACCTTAGATGCAGAAAGCTTGAAATTAGCCGTCATTCCACCTAAGGACACTTCGGATTGTCAGAAAGTTCACTTCAAGTTTTTTTTCCCATATAGCATAGTACTACAGGTCCGAACTAAATATCCTTATGACTCACAGGCTCTACTACATATACCCTCTACTATATCGATGCCTTAGTTCACAATTGCACTAACTACAAAATTTTCAATTTTTACTTTTTTAATGCCAAATACACTAAATGTCATGCTCTTTCGTTTCCGCGCATCGAAATACCGTTATTCCGTCTCTATCTACCAAAACCGTGGGTCACAATTGTATTAAATGAGTTCGTTTAATGTTCCATGAATGTGGTATTATACTAATGGTCTTTATTTTTGTAAAACCAATCAAGATATACTTTAACTGATTTTAAGTTTCTCAACTGCATGAAATTTTAAAACACAAACGTATTATATACATTTGCAATATCTGCTCATACTTTTTAGCAGTGCTACAAGAGTGTATTATGTGTTGGTAGTACAAAAGGATCAAGAAAGTTTGATGCCCAAGTGTGCTAAGTACTTTTACTGGGAGGGGTTTGGCAATTTTTTAAGTGCACAAATACATTAAACCGTTTTGAGATATAGTCCGAATTGTACAAGTGTATTAAATAGTTTTACTTGAAGGGGTTTGACAATTTTTTAAGTGCACAAATGTATTAAATGGGGGGTTTTATGTTTATTTGGCCATTTTGAAAAGGTAACGTTTAAACTAATATTACAATATTGAGATATGATGGAGTAAAAGGACTAGTCTTATGAATAGATGCATATTTTTTTTGTTATTTTACTTGGATTTTCTACTGTTCTCGTCTAAACTTTAAAAAACTTTAAAGCTCTCTCCTCAAAAATGAAAATTTTGTAGTTAGTGCAATTGTGAACTAAGGCATCGATATATACTAACATAAGAACTCCTCGTTAGTAAGTCACAAAAATATCAGGTGGTCGGTAGTTCACATAATTGCGCTATCGTAGTCGTTTATACCTTGTTAAGCTTTACCTAATTGTCGGGTATTACGTAAAACAGACAAACAGCGCTGCTGTGCACTTAAGTTTAAATTACAGTGTAATGTACAGTAAGTATAACGATTCCACTGGCTATTTTAGTCTTATGTTTGTTTGAAAATTTATGAAAATTACCTGGAAGAAGGTTACCGTGTTCTAGATTTGAGTCTGTTGTGATTTCGTTTCCTTTTGTATGGCATATTCTTTTTGAAATATCTAGACGTAATTTGTATTGGGCAGTTGTGCTTTGCTTTTTTAGTTATTTGTACTACTAGCTTCTACCAGCGGCTTCACCCGCGTTGAAAGTGTTTTCTTATATCAAGGGAACATTATCATAATCATCAGCCTTTTAAGATTCCCACTGTTGGGACACAGGCCTCCACTCTGTAAGAGCTAGGGTGTCTAGGGTGTGTATGTCTTCAATTTTTTGATTCTAGGACATGCCGGTTTCCTCACTATGTTTTCCTTCACCGTTTCACTGAACATTATAACGGGATGAAAAACCTTTCCTATGTGGTATGCCATACTATAATCTATCTCTGTGTTAAATTTCATCCAGATCCTTTCAGCCGTTTTAGCGTGATTTAATAACAAACATACACATATCTATCCAAACTTTCGCATTTATAATATTACTATTTTTGCTCGCGACTTCGTCCGAGTCCGTGAATGTCGGTTATCGCGGAAAAAGTGATACCTTTCGTATTTTTTTTTATTTTTCAATAAAAATTATTCTATGTTACTTCTAATAACTCCAAGAATATGGGTAAAAAGTTTCATGATGATCGGTTTAGTAGTTTTCGCGTGAAAGCGTAACAAACATCATCATTTATAATATTAAATATGATTAGTAAAAAGTAAGATAAGATCCTCGAATATTTACCGAATAAGTAGCTAGTTAAAATTTTTGTTTGCTGAGACATGGGCAGAGCAAAGAAAAATGAAAAAATATGGGAACGAATCAATGAATAAAAACATGCCGATATAAATCACACACACGAAAATAAACCCATCGTACGACCAACAGAAATCATATCACCAGAAAAACAAAAACAAAAATATTTACTGCTGTTCCCACCGGGTCACGTTTTCAACTCAAATTGTACGTATATTCACGTTCAGTATACGAAGGGTTATTGAATCAGAGTCGTGCCAGCTCGGGCCAGGCTCCTCCCTCGGGCTTGATACACCCTGGCACGACATATTTCACAACTTTGTAGTCAAAAGTACTTTGGAACTTGTAGAATTTACAAACAACGAACGTATAACATGAGAAGGAGCTAATTATGTAGAAAATTTTGGGATTTTACGAAAGATTCCGAAAGAAAGTTTTTTGAGAACGTGATATTTGGGTACAGATTTTGAAAGGATGTATTAAGCCAACGTTTAAAAGGAAATATAATAACATCATTCTGAACATTGTTTTATTGTCTGATATATATTATTCCTTTGAACTATTACTCTTTAACTAACTAAAAGTTTTTGAAAGAACATTGTGCACAAAGTACACAGAAACACACACGTACAACGAAACTACGCCTTAGCTTGTCAGTCGAGCTTTTTATTTGATCTGAGAGCTCGACGGACAAGCTAAGGCGTAGTTTCGTTGCACGTGTGTGCGTGTAATTGTGAATGTACACGGCAAGGCGTAGTTTTAACCGGCGTCACCTTGTTGTTTGCAACGTTCTATCTCGACTTTTTATTAGATCTGAGAATCTACCTATTTAGAGGAGGTATCCTAGCAGGCTTGTGCATTCAAACCGATTATAAAGTTATAAGTTTTTAAAATGTCATGGTCACTAACACTAACATTATAAGCGGGATATTTACTATGTTTACTGTTTGTAGCGAGTTTCCGATATTTCGGTGCTGTTGCAAGTACCATGATCACAGCACCATTCTGATTCAATTTTTAAGCTGAGATATTCTTTTGTTATACCAGTCTAATTATGCAATATTTAGATCAATTGATTGTGATTATAAACATTACGCTTGATATTTTCCTTCATCATCATCATCATCATATCAGCCGCAAGACGTCCACTGCTGGACATAGGCCTCCCCCAAGCGTCGACACATTGGCCGGTCCCGTGCGTCCCGCATCCAGCGGATCCCTGCAACCTTCACCAGGTCACCGGTCCACCTGGTGGGAGGCCTTCCAACGCAACGTCTTCCGGTTCGCGGTCGCCACGGATATTTTCCTTGATAACTCTTTAATATGTATATTTACTTTTGTAGAAATACTCAGTTTACTTAAGAAAAGAGTAGGGTTACCCATTAGCAAGGGATTTGAGGCAGAATCAGACACGAAAAAATTTGATGACGGACGGTTCCCACGACGAATCGTAACTCTTATTTATTTTCTCAGAAAAGTTCTTATTATTGCTGCGACTCGAATTTCGGTCGATAGATCGTGATTCAGAATCTTTAATAAAAAATGGGTAGGTAAACATTCATTGAAAACAGTTGCTTTGAGAATTTCGGAAGTATTAGTTAATTAATTTTTATAGATTTTTTCTATGCGGCATACATTTTTTATTAACAGACTTTTTACGAATAAAATACCGTGTATAACACATTTGCTCGTAAATGGCTCTTATTTCACCAATTTCAATATCGTAATGTATCTAATTACGTACTTGTGCGTTATTGTAATGTAAAACGCACGGTTTATCAAGATGCTCCGTCAACATTTTATGAATAAAATTAACTTTGGGAGATAATAGTACATTATGGTACAAGTGTGTAATGTTGGTTATTACCGCTGAGGCGCCATTGAGACCCGAGCCGTTAGGTGAGGGTCTTAAGAGAGCCGAGGACGGTAATCATCAATACACACGTGTTTCATACGACGTTTTTCAACACACTTGTGAAGAAAATTCTAAAAAATCATTTCCAACAGTGAAAACGAGTTGTGAATTTTTTTTCGCAATGGCGGGCAAAATTAATCAGTTTTCCTATGCGCGCGCATCTAACAATGGCGATCGGGCATAGACTAAAAATAATGAGTTATCTTTTTTTTGGCTTTTCGCGGATAGCGTTTTAGCCACGTACAAAATGGGGAATTTCAAGTTTTCTCTATTACAGACAAAAACAAAAGTTATATTTAAGTATAAGTTTTATTTAATAATTATTTTATTATATAATAATTTCAACTTGTACGTGTTTAAACACGTACAAGTTGAAATTATCTATTTAAATACGACGTTGCATGACATGTGTTGCATTTTTACTATTGAGCACGATCTTTTTTGTATCGAAACTTTTTTAAGAACAAAGCAACTCAACAAATAAATAAAAAAAAAAACTCTTTATCTCACTTGTGAATAATAGTAATGAAAAAGTCACAGTTTGATAACAGGTGACATTATGTGCCTAATTGCGGTGAAATTAGTGCCACTTTATGAGCAAGTGTGTTGAAAAATATAATAAATAAACATTTAATTTAATCAATTTTGACCATATTACGTCCAACCATTTATCTGTAACAAAACCCAAAAATATTAATTTAGTTTATTAGTAATACTGGCTGTTTTTGTGCCTTTGCCTTAAAAAAAGCGTTGATGCGCGCGCATCACTAATTTGTGAACAAGTAAAAATCTTGAAGTACGTAAGTAAGATTTATTCGTTTAAGAAAGTCCGAGTTTTATTTATTTCCTCGCAAATATGTTATAAAACTTCGTATGACTTATCGTGCGCTTTGATAATTACAGCCTCTGCTTTCTTGTAGCACTCACCGTAGGCCGTAGGCTCGGGCTAGCAATGTCGCCTCGGCTGTAATATTCATCTTACCGCACTTATATCATAATGTACTATTGTTGAGCAGAGGATTGATCATTAGACGTATGTTATGAATCAAAAACACACATACATAATAAATAACCTCGTTTCATCAAATCTCTTCCGTCCGGAGTCACTCAAACGAATTTTTACAGATGTTACGTATTTCTCTTTCTTCGAATAAAAACCAAATCATATGTAAATATGTAAATTATGCTGGAATCTCGACCTCTCGAGTTATCTATAGCATAATTTAATGGTGTTATCTTTTTTTGCGAATTCACCACCTCGAGCGGAATTTAAAATTCAAAACGATGGCATTACCGCTAAGCGAGACGATAATACGGACTGTCATGATATTCAAATGGGGTTATTTAGATACACATAAAATCATTGGGACAGTCCTATTATAATCAAAATAAATGTGTTTACGGCAGCTGTGTGTCTGGAGAATAAAATGCAAAGAACTTTAGGAAGATTGGATGAAGTTTTACGTCGAAGAAAATGAGTCCGGAAGAGACAATGTAGACTGCAGTTCTCAAACGACAAAACAATAAACTTTAAAACTAGCTGAAGATTGCTAAAAGCCAGTAGAAACAACAAAGGAAGTCCTTACCCAAACAGTGGATGATTCTGAATACGAACATATTAAAGTTTTTAGAATTAATATTTGTTTCGGGATATTTACCATGTATATTTTGTTTTTTGTTGAGAGCCTGGAATCCAGTGGTTCAACTATGTAAAGATCGAAAAACTACTGATCAATTGTCAAAAGTGGATACAGTGAGCATCGTTTGTCGTGAACAATATCGTGTAACTAGTGAGACGAGTGCTGAACAGTGTCGAGTAACTGGTGAGACGAGTTCTGGTGGTAGCGACATCGTGCGTGAAAAACGAGTGAGGAAGAGGGTAGACAGATATGTCAGCTCGTAAACAACACCCACCCGCAAAGACTTTAGTTCTCGTGATCATGGCGCTTGTAACGGTGCCGAAATATCGAGCTCTCAACAAAAAACAAAATATACATGGTAAATATCCCGAAACAAATATTAATTCTAATGATTGTGACCATGTCAGCTTAAAAACTTATATTAAATTTTTGTTCTTTTATACTTGACATAATTTAATTGCTTGAGGCTTCATACAGGAAAATGTACCTCGGTTTGGTTTGCTTAAGGTTTTAAAATTCACAAGGGTTAGGGGAAAAGTGGGTGTGGGCGTTTCTGCCTATTTTATGTTTAAATCATAATGTACATAGCAACGGAAAAGGGTGAAAGTTTTTGTAAGGGTGCCGGTGTAAAAATGAGTAATAATAAAGTACGTTACTGAAAGAGCCTCGTTGTTGACAGTTTTTAACCCCCGCCGGAAAAAGAGGGTTGTTATAAGTTTGACGTGTGTTGCTATGCATCTGTGTGTCTGTCTGTGGCATCATAGCGTCCAAACGGGTGAACCGATTTTAATTTCGTTTTTTTTGTTTAAAAGGTGACTTAATCGAGAGTGTTCTTAGCTATGTTTGAGTGAAATCGGTTCAGCCGTTCAAAAGTTATTTGCATTTTACTGTTTGAATCGGGGTGTTTTCGCAAGATATCGTGTCATAATTACGTGTTCAATAGATTGCTGATCGAAGAACGTATCTACTATGTACTAGATAGATTATGTGGCATGAAATAAAAATGTGTCGGGGGTTTTTAAAATTTTGAAATTTTACTTGTTAAAAGAGAAGCTGACAGTTGGTTGCTATATAGCCTTCTAGAACATAGAACCAAAATACCAACATAAATAACGTAAAAGCTGATGTGTCAACCTATTACCACTTACCACGTAAAGAACAATAACTATCCAAGGGTGATAACGAGAAAATCTTGTTCTTTTAACTGCATGAATAAAATACCTATCCTCGGTTGTATACCAAGAAACAAAGGAAAGTTCAAAATATTTTTTTTTTTGCATTAAAATACTACCGACTTCCAAATACAAAACTACAAAGTGAAAAATAACTTTATTTTTTGAAGTCGGTGTCTTACGTAGGTACCATTTTTTTGCGTTATGGACACCGACTTCAAAAAATAAAGTTATTTTTCACTTTGTAGTTTTGTATTTGGAAGTCGGTAGTATTTTTTTGCATTTTTTTTTTTTATTTTTACTTTTTAGTTGTACCTACCTAATACGCAAGTCAGTAAGGTAAACTATAACGCCAGAATAGATTTCATGAAACTTGAACATAACCGGTGAAATGAGAGATCTGCGTATCTCTTATGAGCGTACTGGCGTGATGTTATGTTATGAAATGGTATAAATAATAAACAGACATGCGATTGCAGCAATCCCGAGAGATTTGCCGTTATTTATTGAAGAGTTCTGTTGTATATCTCCGAAGTTCTTCATCAGATTTTCACCAAATTAAAATGGGACCAATTTCGGAACATACTTTTTCAAACAAAAAAAGAATTTTCAAAATCGGTCCACAATTGACGGAGATATCGGTGAACATAAACAAAAAAAGAAAAAAACACAAACATAATGTCGAACATAGAATCTCCTCCTTTTTGAGAAGTCGGTTAAAAATGATTTCCCTATCTATTCAGTTCTGAGTGCACACAAATAAAACAATCATACGCGTTTATTGATCTATCTAAAACTACAAAGCCATATCGAAAACATTTCAAAATCCAACGTCACTCAGATTTCATGCGGAGCGGATAGCTGTCAGTGGCAGATTTCAGCGATCCACGTTCAGATAGACAAGCTCAAATATAACTAACACAAGGCCTAGTTTCGGGTGATCGCGCGGTGACTGGGGCGGTAGCGGGCGCGATCGCGGACGCGGTTTTGTGGCCATAGTGCATCGAGTTGTTGGGATAGACGTGTTTTGAAACGGGGTAAAACAAAAGACGAACGTTAGCTAGCAAGGTCTCAGTTTTGTTGCGCAAGACGTATGCTGTAGTCACTTTTCTATGGACGCAAAAAACGGCCTCATAAGTTCGAAAATTTGCACCGCCCAAACTCTTCACCTAGACTAACACGAAAATAACAAAGCCTTTCAGTCTACACAAAGAGGATTATTAACCGTCGTATTCCCTGAAAGAAACTCTTGGAAAACATCAGATTTACCTAAGCATACACCGTACCTGTATCAGTGCTTTAAAAGTAAAAGACGGCGCAGATTTGGCCAGACGCTTTTATGTAAGTAACACAGAATTAGCATTCCTTACGAAAGGAAACGTGGAAAAGATAAAAGGAATTGGAATTGTACATTAAAGAGTCGATTGAATAAGTTTCGTGATGTATTCAAAGAGACGCGTAATGTAACTGTTTGGGTACGGTTTCGCCAAGTGCGTGTTGGACGCAGATTTATTTTAGTCTACGCCGAATTTGAAACTAAAGGAATACAAATTGTACTAGAAGATTTACAATGCTGAGTTAAAACTAAGAATTTAAAAATGTATACACCTACGTATTGGTTTAGATTTTGAAATTTGAAAAAGTAAATAAATGGCTTTCTCAGAACTGAAAATACGCATGGCAGTACATTCTGTTCGATTCAAAAGCGAGCGAAGTCAACTATTCCAGTTGCACCCTTTTTTCAAAAAGGATGTTAAATCTTAAATTTTCATCAAATGGCCTGATGCATCGGTTTTTAAATTTTCTAGAATTTTCTTCGCAATATATTATAATATTACATATAATTAAAAAAATAAAAACGTCCTTCGTTTTTTAAAATTTAAATGTTCGAAGGCCGAAGTTTTGTTTTTTCGTAGAATCGTAAAGCGTTGTTACATTTTCTAGAATTTTCTTCGCAATAATTTCTCATAATTAAAAAAATTAAAACGTCCTTCGTTTTTTAAAATTATATCTTCGAAGGCCGAAGTTTTGTTTTGCCGTAGAATCGTAAAGCATCGCTTCGGCCGCAGTGTTTCTGACAGGCCGCCAGTCGCCCAACATCTTTTGTCGTCTGCTTTTGTATTATTTAACAGAGATTTATTGAGTTTCACAATAAACGAATACATTATATTCTGAGCTAGATCCGATTTCTGTGATATTAAAATGATCCTGTTATTGATAAGATAACTGAGGTTAATGTCTATACTATAATATATATGCTATATATTTGTAGATATCCTTTTATAAGTGTACGAATATTTGGGTTTATTCTGTCAGTTTACTATACTAAGAAACCGAACAATATGTCGGATTTTTTTAACAGAAGAAAAATAGGAGGAGGTTCTTAATGCGACATGTAAATTTTGCTGTGCCACCAATGATATTCAAATAAACAGATATGTTATGAGCGCGCGCATTGTGAAGACTCGAATAGATCACAATTGTGACCTTTAGTCTTTAGTTTATGTCACGCATGGCGAAGAGCGACAGGCATTGTTGAAAAGAAAAAAAAAAAATGCCGTCGTATGTATTTAGAAATTGTATCAATTATGATACCAAAGTATATAAAACAGAAGGGATCTCATACCATGTGTAAGTACGCAATACGCCTCAATTTACTAATTTATTTAATTTTTTTCCTAATATTCTGATTTTTTGAGGTTAGAAAAAGATAACAACATTGGTGGTCAGAATAATGTTTGTTTACATTGACACGCAAGTGACAAACACTAGCTGTCTCTTTCTTTTCTTGTTGGTTTTATCAAGCCATCCCTTTCGACTTGTAGTGAAATGTCAGATGAATGAAAAGTGTGTATTTGTGCTGCCGCTGATGCGCAGAACACTTTTTTCAATTGTTTTGTGAATGTATAACGTATCTGTTTATTTAAATATCATTGAGGGCCACGCATAACTTTTTATAGAGTGGTCCAATTTCAAAAATTTCGATATCTCAAAGTTGTTCCCATTTAAATTTCAAAAAAAAAACCACCCCTAAAGGTAGAAAAAAGGATTTATTGATAATTTTCCCACTGAATTGAAAGCTGATATGATGTTCATGCCATTAATAAATATTAATTATAATTTTCTACTAAGATTTGCTACAAAATTGCATTATAAAAATATATTTCTTGCAGTAAAATTATAGAGCTAAATAAAGTAATTAAAAAGTAATTAAATGCTTTTGCGATGTACAAGAAAAGCATGACTTTCGATTTTCCCTAACGAAGCAACGATTGATGTGGATTTTAATGGATCTTGAAATATAGTAGGTAAATGTTTTAATAAGATATTCTATAATAAGTACGTTGTAGATTTGGATGGTCTACAGTGTAGACCATGATCATCTACAACGTACTTATTTTGTAACGTACGGGTTTATTTTAAATGTTTATTTTTATATATCGTGACATAACTACAAAACTGTAGTCATTTAATTCAATTATGGGTCCACATTTTGATAGTTATAAAGCTTTTACTAAGACTCCGCGGTCCGTCTGTCTGTCTGTTTGTCTGTCTGTCACCAGGCTGTAACTAATGAACCGTGATAGCTAGACAGTTGAAATTTTCACAGATGATGTATTTCTATTGCCGCTATAACAACAAATACTAAAAACAGTATCAAATAAATATTTAAGGGGGGCTCCCATACAACAAACGTGATTTTTTTCCCGTTTTTGCGATAAAGTTACGGAACCCATCGTGCGCGAGTCCTACTCGCACTTGGCCGGTTTTATTAACTGTTTACTAGCTGTCGCCCGCATATAATTAATACTTTCACCATTATCTTTACAAATAATAGCTATGTGTTATTCTGATGAGGTATATGCTATATTTCTGTACAGTTTCATAAAAAAATCGTTGAACAGTTTTTGCGTGTAACAGAAACAAACATCCATCCTCACAAACATTCACATATTATTGTAAATATAAATAATTAGGATAGGAATTTTGCCGCAAGGCTAGCTAACTTACAGTAGCAGAAACAAAACCAATTTGAACTAAATAATATAATATTAAATAGGTAAATAAGTAAGGACATGAACCCCGACCCTAAAAACCACCATCTACCATCCCAACGAATCAATACCGAACGTAAAAGAAGAAAGAAATATGAAAAAACCTCGTATTTTCTATACTCTAGAGAAAAGCTAAAAGGGTTGTAGTAACTTGGAGGTTTTTTTCATAATACTGCTAACTTAAGGGTAGAATATGGAAGACGGTCAGGTCCCTGAGCTCGCATACATTATAAGTTTGATGTTTGCAAATTGAGTATTTATGGACGTCGCCTACAGTAGGAGAATGAGGAATATGTCAGCGGCGGACATATGGTGAAAGGTATTCGAAAAGGCATAGAGTAATAAATATTGACATTATTGTTGGTTCGTCTTCCGTGCATGATTTTGAAACTTTGAGGGCTTTAAATCTGTATTAAGTACACCAATAGCAGTATATACATGACTATTTGAAGGCAATATAGCAACCGAAAGATGCATCATGGAATAAACATGATGATGTTGACAAAAAATATAATTTGCTAAGTCTGAAATGAAGAAGAATACTATATTAAATATGTATCTATTGTCTGTGTGATACTGGTAATGCTAATAATAGAAGCATATCTAGTAATACTGGACATATCTATGATACAAACAGGCACATAGATTAACTTTTTGTGTGAGTCCGTCTTAAAAGTAATAATTTGACGAAAATTGTTTTTGTAAAACCCATTCCATCTCGTCACCCATTTCCTCGTTCAAATCCATCTTTTGATGAAGAGATAAGATTTTGATAATGCAGAATCCACACAGTCAAGGAAAAATTACTAATTGCTGTCGTTATCAAAATCTACTAGCAATCTCAAGTAGATTCTGTATTATCAAAATCTACTTGAGATTGCAACCAATACCTCCAAAGTAAACAATGATAACGTTGCAAACGGTAGCCAGGGCCGTCTTAAACTATGCCGGGGCCCTCGGGCACAGAAGAATTTGGGGTCCTCGGGCACACAAGAATTTGGGGCCCTTTTGAAAAGTAAAGAAAGCAAACTATACTAACATTTTCTACTATGATCTTCTTCTATATAATATAATATGTCATTAATGATATTAGTATGCTGCTGGTTTTTTGGTTACGATTACAATAGTGGTTTCTTTCGGGCTTTCTGTTGAGCAAAATCTTCTATTATATCCTCATAGCAGAGTCAAGTTTTTGAAGGATGTCACTTTCTATGCACATAAAATTATCGGTCCTTCGGGGCCCCCTGAGGATGGGGGCCCTGGGCACGGGCCCCGTGTGCCCATAGGGTAAAGACGGCACTGACGGTAGCCCGACCTTATCCAATTGAAAATGTAACACGGAGCACCGGAATTCCAATAGCTTTGATTCCCAACACGTGCAGTTTCAAGTGGGTTTTCTCGTTAAATTCAAGGTTCTGCACAAGGCCTGTATAAAACAGTGTGTCGTCTTTTACAGTTTGTAGTTCAACAAAGCTGCCAGCGACGACCGTGGTTAAAACTTTAAAAAGCTTTATGTATGTGTATTCTTCGCGAACTTTTAGAACTTGGTAGTTGTCGGCCGCATAAGTTTTAAGTGCCTAAATTTATGCACATTGTTCGAAAGTGGCTTCCACTGGAGTCACTATATATCTGTTTATTGGAGTCGCTAAGGTCTTTATTGGATATTTTTATAGTTCAAACTCCTTTGAAATTTTTGTATTATATTAAGTGACGGTCGTGTTGTTTGTCGCCGGTGCAACTAAGCGGCTTAGGAGTGTCGCGGCGCCGGCATCGGTAATAGGAGAATGGTTGTTAGACTTCAGTATAAGTTTCTGAGAAGCTTATTGATATACCTACTTTTGTTGCGAACCTGTTAAGGGTTCTTTCAGTAAGGTTTCCTTTTATACAACAAAAGATACTACAGTGACTTGAATCCTATGTTAACTACTGTTTTGGTCGTACAAACTGTGACCTTACAATACAGCCACTACAGAGGCTCTATAAAATGTGTCTAGAGCAGGGGTTCCCAAAGTCCAAGGAGTTTGATTCAAACTCCTTGGGGTTGAATCAAAATCGGTTTCCAAGGGGTTGACATACCTAACGAAAACTGATTTTGAGGATTTTTGATGACGTCTAAAAATTGTCCCCTGTTAATTAACACATGTTCTTATTTGAAACTTTCAAGATACTGTATAAGTTGCGTTACGTGTACCAACTTGTTATAAGAATGACTAATATTTTAGTAGGAAGTACTTATAATACTAATACTTTTAATGACGTTTTTTTTTCAAAAAATTATCACCCACTTAATTATTTTTACGTAACTTGTATATAAATAAATTATTAATTACACTTTACTGCATTTTATTTCTATTTAATTTCTTAAATTTTGATGAGAAAATGGTGTAAAGTTTAATCACTTAACAAACCGCAAAGTTTTTAAATTGGTAAGTATTTTGTATCAATAGTAAAAAAACTAGAGACAGGATTTTTTAAGTAACTATGGGGTCGGAGGTAATGGTTCATTTTGGCAAAGGGGTCTCTTGCCCAAAATAGTTTGAGAATCCCTAGTCTTGATCCCTCTGTTTTTTTTTTTAGTAAAATGTAAGGGATTGATAATCTCATACATTTTTTAATATGTTTTTGCTTTCATTTTTCAAATGTAACTTCTCTAGGGCCAAAACAGGTTGATGTCTTATTTTCACTGTGAAGCGCGCAAATGTTGTAGAAATAATTTCTACAACAGAGAGAATTCGCATGGAAGAATATTCTGTCTATCCGTTACCCATTTCGCTGCTTCTCTGAGGTCCCATCTACATAATATCATCCAAACTGAATATTTATTCTGTAGTTAGAATAATGTGGACGCCGAGCATCAAAAAGTATTCGTCACAGCTGACGGTTGCTGCTTTGAATAATTGCAAAATAAATGTCTGTCCATTAGAGAGAAATTCTATGTGCCATCCTTTAGACCAAACAGGGGTTTTGTAAAAGTAAAAACGGGTGAGAATAAAAAAGAATTGATGAACCGCCTAAAAATAAATAATATGACGATGTTTACATAATTAAAGAAACCAATCAGCTCATAATTAAGTAGCAGCACGTAACTAGTTCAAGAAATTCAAAAGTGTAATTGCGAAATGAATATCAAACGAAGCCGGAGTAGGTAACTTTTGCATTCATCTATAAATTCACAATGGGGCCGGAGTCTTGACAGTCTCTATTCTGAGGAATACGAATAAATGCCGTTAATGAATGTGGCAGTTCTGGGAAAGGACTCTATGGCTTTATAATACTTTGGTTTAGAAAACAGAAAATAATATATATTTAAAAGGAAATATATTTTAAAATTTTTCTTTGCCCTGGATTGGCCAACTCCTGGCAACAATCTCTCCTCTTACATTTTTTTCATTCGCTTCATGTTTTTTTTGCTAAGTATTATATTTTTGTTTATTTATTCTGAAATCTTGTGTTTGTTTGTTTGTGCCCAATAAATGCATTTTCTTTTTTTTCTATTTGTCCTTCGTCATTTCTGACGTTGTTTTTCAAAACTGGCGGCTGATATTTTGACCTAAAATCGCCATCAAGCGATAAGTCGGAAGACAGATAGTCGGAAATTCTAAAATAACAGTTATAATTTAGCGTTATGGGAACACGCAGTTATGCTCAGATATATTTGAACCGTAGAAAGATTGCTTTAATAGTTTACTGGTCGGCTAAGACATTTAAAGAAGCATTTTCATATGCAAAAATGATGTTGATCTTCTTTAAGCACAAGCACTAACATTTTGGACTGTGGTGGTTCCGCATTCCAATAGGATGACTCACAAATTCTTGTAAACAAAATATTTTTATTTAAAAAACAGTTTGAAAGATCATAAGCCAGTGAAAGGTCGGTCAAATGCCTTTCAGAAACTCGTACGAGGCTCCCAATAACATCCCACAGATTATATAACACGGGTGTAACAAACTAACACACATAAAGCAGCAATAAACGCGATACTTTAACACCTGTATACACTGCAACTTCTGTTAACCCAGCGACAGCGATAATACGGGCAATCCCACCTAATAAAGATAGGGATTTGCTGAGCAAAGCTCATACAATGCGATTTGTTTCGCTATTTTTGGCGCAGATTTTGAATTAGTTACCTTCCGCAGCTTTCCTTGTAGACTGACAGAGTTCAAAGGAAGAACTTGAGAGGATTTTCTTCGTAATTGTAGGTATATATACATGCAGTATCGTTCATAATTGATTAGCCGTTATGCAAACGTTTAACTTATCGTGTTTCGGTTTGATTATGAATAGAAACGTGCAGTTTCTATTTTGCGCTTAATTGCTAATTCTTAAAACAAAAATGAAATCCAAACAATGATATTCAAATAAACAGATATGTTATGAGCGTGCGCATTGTGAAGACTCGAATAGGTCACAATTGTGACCTTTTAGTCTTTAGTTTATGTCACGCATGGCGAAGAGCGCTAGCCTTTGTTGAAAAAAACAAAATAAAAAAAGGCAATCGTGTGTATTTGTAATTTATTTATTTATTGATTAAAATAAATATTTATTAATATCAGATGAATGAAAAGTGTGTATGTGTGCTGCCGCTGCTGCGCGGAACACTTTTTTCAATTGTTTTGTGAGTGTATAACGTATCTGTTTATTGAATATCATTGAATCCAAACCTCTGAATAAACACGTAACAATACAAGAACAATACGCATTTGCACACATATAATATACATGTTAGAAGCGACCTTCAGGAAGGTCCTTGCTATTTATACCGTTCCCATGTTGATGTTTTTATTTAACTCACTGCGAGTTCTTTTAAAGTTCCTTTGTGATCAAAGGACACGGTCCAGTGGACATGGGATAGTAAACGGAAAGTGTAAGAGGATTTAGCAGGTCAAGGGACGCGAGGGGACGAAGCTTTTGACCTCCTGAGATGGTCAGAACGTTTGTGTAATGGAAGTCCGGACTTTGACTTGCATTCTATATTAAATAGGGGTAATAGATACCCGAGACTTTAAACATAAGAATATGTAGATTTGTTTCTGTTGAGAGTTTTATTAGTTGAATAACATTATGAAGGATTAAATTATTCTAGTATCTACGTAAGCTTACGTGAGAATTTTGGCTTCAAAATTATGACTAAGAAATAAAAACAGGTATGTCTAACAATACGGAATAACGGTGGATGACGATGCAGAACTAGTAAGAATTAAAGACGATCAAACTCATGTGCTATCGGTAAATCTGAAGTTGGGGCCGGTAAATGTTGGAATGTACCGGTATGTGGACAAGGGCTAGAAAATATTCATAGAAATAAAAATGGAATGGGTAGGTAATATAAAACTACACTAAAGCCGGAACAAAGTAGCCCACCTGTATAATATGCTTCTGAAACGGACCTACAATGTTGCTCAGCCACAAGTAACAAGCTCGATTACGTTCTATTTATACGAGTTTGAGCTATAAAATGTAGCCGACGGGAACAATGTGTTTCTACAAAGTAAGGTGAAAAGCATTCTACATTGCCTAGACTAAGTTAGCCAAAATATTGCGGGTATCTAAAAGGACTCATGACAACAAAACTATGAATATATTTCTAGACTATTACTTACTTTATCCTAGTCAAAAGCCGCCCCGATCCTGTGCACAGTGGTCCAAAACTCGAATGGAACCGAAACAAAAATACCACTGAACGGTTCTCTTATACACAATACAACGAATACTTTTCACACGACAGGACTGAACTATTTATTTAAACACAGGCTAACAGGTCTTTCATTCACTGTCAAAACTTTCGGAAGTTGTTGTGTAGGGGAGCTGAATGATGGTGGCACGTGAGGTTGAGGTCGGACGCCCGATCGCCGGCCGGCGTCGACGTGGGCCGCGTACTGTCAAACTCGAGCGCTCGACGGCTCGAGCCAGCGAGCCAGCTGGTCCCACATCTCCGGCGCTCTAGCGGACGATTCCACAACTAACAGCCCCCGAAGGCCAAAGCGGCACAACCTGATGAGAGCCTTTTTTAGGTATCGAAAAAAAAATTAAAATCGGTGAGGAGTATGTAACTTGATTTACATAGTGTGGAAGCTTGAAATACCTACACGTTTATCTACGGTTGGAAGTATAAGCCATCCTAAACTTAATCGGTAATTTACATGAAAACGCTATTTCTAACATACTTCTATGGTGGCACGATTATATAATTCCTAGTTTAGTGCTTATGCAAATTTTTATAGCCTGTTCTAAACCAAAAACTCCTAACAACAATACCAAAATTCACTTCCTAAACACCAATAAGTCGCACAAAAATCTCATTTCCATAAAAAAATCACAACGAACTAGGCAAAACAGCATACTTACACCAGTTTTACCATGTTTCCACAAAAGTAACTTGTCAACAGAAACGTGTATTCACAAAAGATTGTAATATGGAGTTACCCACCCACGCACGGCGGCTCCGCGGTAGGATCGCGATGGCGGCGGCGGGGGCTTGGGGGGACGATATTGACTCGCGGCGCCGCCAATGCGCATGTTCTGAATCATGTGTTTCTGTTTTTAAGCTGTACAAACACTGTATAAGAAAATTATCGCTAATAACCACGCCGACAACTAAATCCCTTAATACGGCGCCGAGATTTCTCGGATCCAGTTTTTGTGTAAGAAAAGTCACAAGTTTGCGCACTGGGCGTAAAGGTTATAGACGTAGACTGACGGCCTTGACCTCGTGCGTAATTAAGCGTTGTATTTTGCAGTATTTTATTACCGTTACATATACTGTTGGATGCTAATTTATCATGTAGTAGTCACTAAACATAACCTGTCTTATTACAAAAAGCGGTTTAGCTAATACCTTGTTTACACCGTACATTATAGAGGTTCAAACTTGTGTTTTTAGTTACAACACTTTTTGTAATAAGGCAGAACTAGTCTTGTGTCCATTCACGAAATTGGCGTCGAAAGTAAATTAAGCAGAATGCAATAGAAATCCGAAATGTTATTTTCAAGTTATGTGTGAGAAATCAAAAAGTGCAGACAAGCCCGGAGATGCAGACATGTCTGAGTGTTGGCTTTGTGCCAGCATTCCGGCGTTGTCGTGCGAAAGTCACTTTTTCGTCGGTTTTCGCCTTCTACGGCGACAAGGCAGAGGAAGAAAGGAAACAATTACTTAGATTTATGGAATTCGAAGCAAAAAGTCCGTGTTTCAAGCTCAAAAAACTGTTTTTCCAATATAAATGATTTTATTTCTGTAAGTTGGTTTGTACAAACACTTTTACATGTCGATCATATTTTTTAAAAATAGATGAGGTCGGCGTTTCCTATCTGACTACTCTGAGAAGAAAGGCCTAAACAAACTCAGAGGTCACAGTCTCTTTTAAAGTCCAGACAAAATCTTGGTTAGTTCATGTGAAGACCATGTAGACTGATGTCTGAAATGGTCTTTTGAGGAAAGAACCAGCCAGATTGAGTGGACCTGTCCAGTCAGTGCACGCATTTGTCAATAACCGAGCAGCTGAACTCAGAATTTAAGGAGCTCAACGGTTCGACGAACAATACCAAAGAAAGGACATTCGGGTAGGCCGCATAAACTACTCAAACTGCCAGACCATGATTAAATTAAAAACTAAGATAAATTTAAATTAAAACAAAAAAAGAATGATCCACATAGTCTTCACATTCACAATAATTAAAATAAAATAATATAATACTTTAAAAAGTAAATATTCTTGTCATTGCAAGAAAACCAAAAAACGATAAACGATATAGAACGTTTATGTTTTACATCGATGTTAGGGAAATGTGTTTTTTACCTTAGGTACAATATTATATTTTCTCAGGCCAAATTGCATCTGAATAGCATAGCCGTTTCGGCAATCCAATTACATTCGGTGATGCTATGTATTTTGTTTGTAAACAATAGGTACAAACAAACACGTAATTAGATGTAAACAGATGTGTCCTATAACTATGTAGATACCTGAGATTCTATAAAAATATATCTGTGTTTATTTTAGTCATTGATAAGGTAGTTAATAAAAAGTTTTTAGACTTTTAAATTATTTGGAAACAACTGAACGGTGTTCTAAGCATTCATCAAAACGAATGTCCTCTGCTACCCGGATATAATAAAGATGAATCACAGACAGTGTACCAGTTTAATAACAAACAATAACATTTCTGAACCCGTTAACCGCTACTGCTGCCCAACTTTCTCAGCGGCGAGTTGAGTAAACTCTTCAGACTTTACAAGACTTGCTGACTATGAGCAACACAAAACTTCCGTTAGATGGCGTCTGAAACCGTTCTGTCTTCAAACCGACCAATCTTGTTTATGTTGAGAACTTGAATGGGAAATAGAGTGCGCGGGTTAAGGCAGATGGCGCCACTACATTCTTTATTCAAAAGTTTATTCTGTATAGCCAGTATTTAAAGTAACATTTAAACACACTAGAATACCGTTGATTACCGGTGCATGTTTATACGTTTTAGTACAAAATATAACTAGAATCTAGCCATCTCGTCGCGTCGTGTTTGAAAATACCAACACGTTTTTTAAGGCCGTACCCTGACCAAAATATCAGCATGAGATATGAGCATTCCTATTGGCCTAGCGGCACTATCGCATGAATTACAGTAGTGAATACGCACAGATTTTAGAATAAAATCTTTATAAAATCGAATATTGGTCTTTTGAAAAAAATAAATCTACCAAAATGTTCGTTATCAAATTGACGTTAGTGTTAGTACAAAAAATTATTAATGAACACTTTACGAGGAGATGCATGCTATCAATCATTATTTCTCATTTTTATGTTTTTGTTGAAAGGAGATTAGTGAAACTTAGACTAAATTTAAAAAAAAAAGAATTCTACAATTTTGGAATCAATAATATGTAGAAATTTAATGTATTTTTATTAGTTGATATTTCATTTTAAATAACGAGTAGATAGCTCCTAAAAACTGCACAATAAACGGCTAGCGCGGCGTTTTGCCCGGGGTAGCGTCGTGACGGTCATAAGCTCAGACCAACAAAAAAAGATAGACGTAGCGTCGCGAACATCAAAAGTTAAGCCACATTTTTATCTATGTGTGTTTGGAAGGGTTGCCATTTGTTGATTTTTTCCCCTATAAAATGGGTAATAATATTATTGTGTGGGTAGGATAATATTGTTCGAGTAAGATATTGTTGAGTATTGAACCTCAAAAGTAAACGATTAAGGTAAATTATTAATTATACCGTTTTGAGTTTTTTATACGGTGAAGGAAAACATCGTGAGGAAACCGGCATGTCCTAGAACCAAAAATTCAAAGACATGTGACATCTACCACTCCGTACTGGGCCCGCGTGGTGGATTATAGCCCACTCCCTCTATGAGAGGAGGCCTGTGTCCCAGCAGTGGGAACTTTAAAAGGCTGATGATGTGATGATGTGATTAATTATAACTCACGAAAAGACATATTTTTTTTGTTACATCGCAAAATCTATTTAAAAATAAACAATTAGAAAGTGGCTTTACATGCTTATGATTTGGAGATCACCTTTTATGCAATCCTTGCTTGTGTTAGGAGAATCCTTATCCTTATCCTTAGCAATATCCATTAATTTGCAATTTAATGCAAAAAAAAAAACAAATATAAATAGATAAGTTTTATATAATAGAAAAAGCAAACTTTATGTGAACGAGCGTTATACAGAGAAAAAAATGCGCGTATTTGTGTGATGTGTGGGAGTATAGGGGAGAGTGCGCGTATGTGTGAGGGTGTATAGTTTGTATGAGTTAAAATTAGTATATACGGAGAAAAAAAATGCGCGTATTTGTGTGATGTGTGGGAGTATAGAGGAGTGCGCTAATGTGTGAGGGTATATAGTTTGTATGAGTTTAAATTAGTATATTTAGTTCTACTCTGGGGTATATGTTTAGGTGTAAGTTAGCTTAGCCTGTGACAGTGTCTTGGGATCGGAAGATGTAAAATAAAGCTACTTCCTATAACCATGCTCATATAAATTCTATTAAAGGTTATAATTTGCTGAAGCGTAAATCATAACATCGTCAAGTGTATGAGTCATTATGTAAATTGTTTTGAAATAATATAGATAATTATATTTTCAATCAATTTTATTAAATTCAAAAATATCACCATAACAAAATCACTGACACCAAAAAGTAATACAAAGATAAATGGTACTATTAGATAAAGATATATGTACTATTTCTTATAGCTACTATCCATTTTCTTTTTGTTTCATTATTTTTGGAAATCTAAAATATTAAAATAACATAAAAAAAGAAAACAGGAATATAACTCGAAGTAAGAAATCATATTAAATTTGTTTAATCGAATGGGGTAATTTGAAATCATATTATGGCAACGCACGCACTTTATGTCACTGATTTCGATTCTTGGCGGGAACTTGAAAAGCGCGGGTCTCAAATTTTTATATAAAAGATTTTCCCCTAGTTTTCTTAAATTAAAGTTTCCAAAAGTACTCTAAAACTACACTGGTAGTATAAGTTTACCTAGAAAATGGATGGAAACGAGGGGGGCGGGGATAACCCGCCCGTCTCAAACAAACGTCCTCGGCCTCAGGACGGAGGCACCTCCAGCGGTTTGGACTCTGGTAGCGGCGGCGGTGAGCGTATTGACTCCATGTATTTACCTTATTTAAAACCAAATTATAAAAGACTCTACCCGGAGAACTCCTCCAATACTGAATTTAAAGTGTTTGTGGAAAGTAAAAATACAAAGGACAGATTGGGCAATAAAAGTCCCATTTATTTAAATCATATTTTCAATAATGAAGTAAAGGGTGTGGTGGCAATTCAGCGTGTAAATGCTAATAAAATTGCAGTTACATTCAAGCAATATAATACGGCGAACAATTTTATAAATAATGCAACTTTTATGGAGAAATATGAAATAAAAGCATATATTCCTGCGGCACAAATAGAAAAAACAGGCATAATTAGATTTGTACCAGGTAATATTTCGAACAAGGAACTCTACACAAAGCTATCTTCGATTTATGAAATCATTGCTATCAGAAGATTCACTAAAAAAGTGGGTCAAGAGCGTGTACCACTACAAACAGTTAGCATTACTTTTTTATCAAATGTATTACCCTTTAATGTGCATTATGACTTGTTTGCGTACAGAGTCTTTGATTATGTCCCACCATTGCAGCAATGCTTTAAATGCTTTAAATTTAACCACTCAGCTAAAATTTGTAATGGCAAGCAACGATGTTCGATCTGCTCAGGGGAGCATTTGTATAAAGATTGTGATAAGCCAAACGAGATCTGCTGCATCAATTGTAGCGGTCCTCATCTAGCAATATCAAAAATATGTCCAATAAAGATTAAAAAAATTACTGAAAAGAAATCTAAAATTACTTATGCAAGTGTTGCCTTGACTAAGTTAACTGAAAATACTGAATTTCCCCCACTGCCAATGCCAAAACACACACTTCAAAATGTAAATAAACCTGTAAATATTAAACCTGTATATAAAATTGTAAATAGTAATGTAAATAAATCTGTATATAGCAAGCCTGGTTCCCAGGCTGCCAGCAATGATGTCTTACCTTCAGTAGACATCAAATCTCAAATAATGTCCAACAATGATGTACTAATGGCCCTGGTACAGACATTGGTGGAATTGGGCAATAAGGGTGACTCTACACCCATCACTACACTAACAATAAAAGATATATTACTTAAAAATCTATCCAAATAATGGATTTAAGTCCTCCTAGAACATCCCCATTACGTATTGCGCAGTTTAACATTCAAAGTGCTAATAGTAAAAAGCCCTTACTAATTAAGTTCTTGAAAGAACAACATATTGATGTATGTTTGCTAAATGAAACTTGGTTTAAAGACAATAGTAACTTTAAAATACCTGGGTATAATATTTATAATAGAAATTCAAAGAATGAACATAATGGAGTAGCCATATTGATTAAGGCATATTTTAAGTATAATATTTTAAATACTAGATTTTATGAAGATATTCAAACAGTTGCTTTAAATTTATCTACTGAAAAGGGTAATCTTTCAATACTTTGTGTATATTGCCCTCCTATTAGCGGGCACATCAGAATGAACAGGCTGCGTAATATATTAAGAGATCTACCTAAGCCAATATTTATGAGTGGAGATTTTAACGCTCATCATATTGCGTTTGGCTGTTTGTCGACTAAGGGTCGAGGTCGGGATTTGTATGATATTATAGATGATTCTGAATTGTGCATTCTAAATGATGGCAGTTTTACTACAATTAATAATCCCACACGTAACCCATCTGCTATTGATGTCAGCTTCACTAGTCCGAGTATTGCACCATTTTGCGAGTGGTCTGTGCATGATGATGCTATGGGAAGTTATCATTATCCTACAATAACTGAAATATCTTTGGCTGTTGACAAATATCAAGTCAATCCTCCTGTCGACAAGTTTTTATATGGTAAAGCTGATTGGAATAAATATCATGAATTATCAGAAATATTATTTGCAGACATGTTGTTAGATGAGGCAGATCCTATGTCTTCATATTTAGAATTCTGTAACCGTCTTGCTGCCCTGAAGTTGATGGTAATTCCGAAGTTTACTAAACATAATCATTTTAGAAGTAGACCTCCAACACCTTGGTGGAATGAAATTTGTGAGCAGGCTGTAGTTGCATCATATAATGCCCTAAAACTGTACAGAAGTGACCCTAATATTGATAACTACATTAACTATAAAAGGCTAGATGCCTTAAAGAAAAGGACAATTTCAGAGCAGAAGAAGATAGGCTGGAATAATGTATGTGATACTTTTAATAGGACTACTCCTATCAGTAAAATTTGGAATCTTATTAAAAGGTTTAAAGGAATTAAAACTGTAAATAAATCATACAGAGATGAGTTTATTCCTTCATTTTTAGACAAACTTTCAGATAACAGGAACCTTATAGAATCTAATAATTTAAACACTTATTTTGGAAAAAATAACAATAATCAAAATTCAAAATTTTTATTGGAATCTTTCTCATGGACAGAATTCATTTTAAGTCTACAGTCTAGACGTAATACAAGTCCAGGCTTAGATGACTTTCCATATGTTGTGATAAAAAATTTGCATGAGTCTGTTCAAAAAGTTTTTTTAAATATTCTCAATTCTCTTTGGAATAAAAAGTTGATACCAGACTCTTGGAAAACACAGTGTGTTATTCCTATACTCAAACCTGATAAATCACCAGATGATGTAAATTCTTATAGACCAATATCTCTATCATCATGTCTCGGCAAAATATTTGAAAACATGGTTAAGGCTCGGTTGGATTGGTATGTGGAGGCGAATGGTTTAATCCCTCATGTGCAGTATGGCTTTCGTCGTGGGCGTAGTTGCGTTGACAGCTTTGTATCTTTGATCTCGGACCTGAAAAGGGCAAATAATTTATTTTCAAACACTGTATGTGTATTTTTAGATGTACAAGGTGCTTTTGACAATGTTGATCCTGGAATCCTGGTTAAAATTTTATCTGATTTAAATATCCCTGGTCATTTATGTAAATGGATTTATGAGTTTTTAAGTAACAGAACTGTTTATGTTAAGCATAACAATATACTACATGGGCCAAAAATAGCATCAAAAGGCACCATGCAAGGCGCTACATTGTCGCCTTTATTGTACAATTTGTATACTAGTGAAATTTGTAAATATGTAGATACAAGTACTGTAAATATCTTGCAATTCGCTGATGACATAGTTTTATATAGTAGTAACCAAAATTTGCAAATAGCCATTGATAAAGTTAATAGTGCTTTAAATCAATTATCTAACTATTATAATGGTAAATTACACCTTAAAATTAATGCATCTAAAAGTAGTTTTATGATTTTTGGCAAAGATGATCCAACCTGCGATATTGTATATGGTGGAGAAGCAATTAATAGAGTTTGTTCAAAGAAATTTTTGGGAGTTGTCATTGATCAAAAAATTACTTTTGAAGAGCATATTAAACATATTTCACAAAATGCTTTAAAAGGATTGAATATAATTAGATGCCTTGCTGGAGTTTCCTGGGGAGCAGACCCCAAAACATTATCTATTTTGTACAAAGCAATAGTAAGGAGCCATTTCGACTATAGTGCCATAGCTTATTTAAACAGTGCTCATGCCCATAAATTAGACATTTTGCAGAATAGAGCTCTGAGAATCATTTCTGGTGCTATGTGCTCAACTCCCATTAGGGCCATGGAAGTTGAAACTAAAATAATGCCTTTGATTTTGAGACGTCTCCTTCTTACAGAGAGATATTGTTTGAAATTGCTGTACTCAAATAACACACAAATTATTAACAAAATTATACCTCATAGAATCAGTACTTCTGGACCTTTAGCTACTGGTAATTCTCTCCTAATCGGTCATTCCCCAATGCTGCTCAATATTTTCCTGGAAATTGAGAATAGTTGTTTTAAGATTAAAAAGCAGTGCCCTTGGCCCTGTTATACTTTTTCATATCAAAGCATTATACATCCCATGAAAGTAATACATAGTACAGTTGACAATAATTTTGACATGCTAAACTTTCTTTCGGAAAATAATGAATATTATACATTTTACACTGATGGCAGTAAAGGAGATGGTTATGTGCGCTGTGCTGTGTATGATTCACAGATCAAGTTTACTCAGAGTTTTGTTCTACATGATGTGTGTTCGATATTCACTGCAGAGGCTTATGCAGTTTTTCAAGCTCTGAGGCGAATTGAAAATGTAAATAATTGTAAATACTTTTTGATTGTCACTGACTCTTTAAGTTTGATTAAAGGTTTATCTAACCTCAAAATTAATTTTAAATCTAATTTTATTTTGTACATTATAAAAGAACAAATTCATCGACATTCGCTCAGGGGCATAGAAATTTCTTTTATGTGGGTGCCATCTCATAAAGGTATTGCTGGCAATGAAATAGCTGATAGAGCTGCATTTGAAGGTGTTAATGCTCTTGACCTTACAAATACAATATATGTGCCTATGACTGATTATCTGTATTCTATAAATGAAAATATTAAGAATCTGTGGATAGAGATGTGGAAGAAAGACCAGGAGACAAAAGGAAGATGGTATGGAAGCATCCAAGAGAGCTTACCAGTTAGACCTTGGTACGATCGACTTAAAGATGCCAGCCGTGACTTTATAACCACAATTAATAGACTGCGTTTTGGCCACAACACTGTGCCATCACACCTTGCAAGACTTGGCATAATTCAAACCAGTACTTGTACATATTGCCAAGAAAAAGACGCAGACATGGAACATCTATTCTTCAGTTGTCAGAAATTTTTGATTGACAGACTAATGTTAGCCAGTGATCTTAGTGATGTGCTAAACTTAAGTGATAGTTCTTCCCGCCCGCCGCCGCTTAAAAATTTATTAAAAGAAATGAACTGTTTTATACCGCTTTACAAATATGTTAAAAGTACTATTCAAAAAATTTAACTAACACAGTGCAGTACATTCTTTATTGTGTTAAAGTGATACCCATCTAAAAGACTTGGCTTAAAGGTCTTAGCAACCAGGCCATAAAATACAAAAAAAAAAAAAAAAAAAAAAAAAATCACTGATTTCGTTCGTTGAGGTTTTTTGTTCCAAGGAACCTAAAATTCATAGTATATTTAATAAATAAACGATGTTATTTCAAGTACTTACATGTGAAATGTGATTCCGTGAGACTTTTTATGTGCTTTGCTATTGTTTTTACAAGTTTTCACTACACAGGAAGGAATAATTCTATTTTTTAAATGTATGTTAAATAGACGACGACTCGTAACGTACTAAGAGCGATGAGCATAGTTTTAGTGCAGGTGTGTGCGTGAGAGTGTATATTTACTTGGAGGAGCATAGTTTTGTGGCTTCACTTATGATGTTCGCAACGTAATAATAAAACGGTCATAAGTATGAATACGTCGTACGTCGTCTTTTGACTTTGAGTAAGGTTAATGATGCAGAAGACGGTTCATTAAGTCACAAAAGGATAAAACGAGGCTTGTTGGTAATTAAGATTTTAATTATTAACATATATACAGCTGCAATGTATGACGGTAAAGAGGAAATTGCTAAGATTAAAATGTCACGGACAAGCTGAACATATTGGTGATGGTGACGAAGTACCTAATTTCAGCTAATATATCGTGAAAGACAATGTTGTTATTACTGTAGGTACTCAATTGAGGAGCTCGTGGCTTAATAATAACAGCCGCACGGGTCGATTTAAGGTTACACTAGTCAATTATTCTTCCATACAAACGTAGTCTAGCGATTACTCCTGTTTGACGATGTAGGGTTCAAAATTAAAATTGATATCAATTTGTCTCATCATTATCTAGCCCTGTATGGAAACAAAAAAGTAAAAAAATACAATATTTGAAAGTTATGAGCGTCGAATGTTCCATATTTCAACACTAATTTTAACGCATCTTTGGGCGGGAATAAATACTATAACAAGAAGGAAAATTGCAAAACGGCCTCCATACGGGGAGTAGTAATTCAACAATGGAAATAATTTAATTTTGAAAATATACATTTTGTAGTTTTTTCATGATACTAGAATCCCAAAGGTCTGTTCATAAAATTTCGCGCGCTCGTTTTCGTCTTAAAGCATCATCCATTTCGCTACAAATATGCAAAAGTGCTAATTCGTACGAGAACTAGCTTCTTACTGCTCATCACAGAATCAATCTCAATCGCACGTGTTGTCGGGTGAGACAACATGCATTTTAACCCCTTGCACAAAATAGTTCGTGCCGTTGACTAGGGGAACCTTAAGGTTAAGCAACTCTTGACGAGGTCGGTCCGCGGATAGGTGACCATTTCCACATACCGAGTTTCCTCCGTGCCCCGGAAAGCACGGTCAGCCGTTGGTCCCGGCTGTCATTTGAAGACCTTTGACAGTCTTTACGGGTAGTCAGAAGCCTGAGATCTGACACCAGTCTTGTCAAGAGATATCGTGTTACCCAGTTACTGGGTTGAGTAGGAAAGATAGGCAGTCGCTCCATGTAAAACACTGGTACTCAGCTGAATCCGGTAGGACTGGAAGCCGATCCCAACATAATTGGAAAAAAGGCTAGGCAGATTTTACTGTAGGTACTCGAAAACAATATTGGAGATGACAGAATGCGGTTACTGATAGTGATAAGAATTATTGTTCACCTTTCATGACATCCCTAGGAGCTGTGGAAGTAGGCCGACTTTATTTACTAACAACATATCTACCTACTTGCAAACATCTTATTTACTTATGCAATCAGTTCAATGAATGACCATGAACCAAAGTGTTGACAGAATCAGTGTCATTGAAGAGTCAGCCCCCCTTGGATTGACGCATATAGAACATTGCTTTGTACCTATACTTAGTACACGTTTAGAATTCTGCGTCTACATATTCGCAAATGATCCCCATAACAAATTCTCATATAACAACTACCTAGTAAACCTCTAACTGTAATTTTGATGTTTGTAAACTAAACAGTTGTTTTCTCATATATATATATATACCTATGTTGGTACGCCAAACTCTGAAACTGCTGTGTTCTGTTGATTGTTGGCACAGAAACAGTTCGTTAAGGTTACACTAGTCGATCATTCTTCCATGCAAACGTAATCTGGCGATTACTCCACTGTTTGACGATGTATAGCCCTCGCTAAACAGTTGGTTTACCAGATGCGCGAGGCACGAAACGGTGCTGTTTTTGTATGAGATTTTCTACTGCGCAGCCATTGTAGCCAACTTCAGGGCGGCTAATAAGTTTGGCGAGAACTATACGTTCAGTTCGTTCTAGCCATGTAAGGAAAAAAAAAAGTTATGAGCGTCTAAAGCTCCATATTTCAACACTAATTTTAACGCATCTTTGGGTGAAAATAAATACCATAAGAAGAAGGAAAATTGCAAAACGGCCACCATACTGGGATAGATTAGTAGCTCAACAATGCAAATAATTGTATTTTGAAAATATACATTTAGTCGTTTTTTCTTGATATCTCGATTCCCAAAGGTCTGTTTATAAAATTTCGCGCGCTCGTTTTCATCATCCATTTCGCTACAAACTTGCAAAAGTGCTAATTCGTACGCGAACTAGCTTCTTAGTGCTCATCATAGCACCTGTCTCTTTCGCACGTGTTGTCGGATGAGATAGCATGCATTTTTACGCCGCGCACAAAATAGTTCGTGCCGTTGACTAGAGTATTATATTATCTGTGACTAGGGCAACCTTAAAGAGCTAATGTCAAAAATAAATCTTTCCCCCCTGACCACGATGGGGAACGAAAGATTTAATGAAGGACACGACCTTGAGATGTTAGAAAATTAATAACGAGAAGGAAGACTATGAATCCAGAATGTTTTCTTAAACAATAGTTTGGCAAATACACCTGGTAAGATTATAATGTAATAATAATTCATTTATTTTCAGACACCGCAGTCTATAAAATTACATTCATAAGCATTAAATAAAAATTGATCCATTAGAAATAAAAATAAATTAATAAAAATAAAATGTAATTTATTAGAAATACTTCATTATGGTAAGTGGTAACTCTAAAACCAGTTTGTTACAAAAAATCTTTTTGTTCTTTGCTGCCGTCGATATGTACCTACCTCTTCGAAAAGCACAGGCGTAAAGATTTGTTTGAATACCCCCGGGTAGCCAGGACTATCAACAAAGGAAATTGCCATTCTAGGTACCAACGTACAGGCAAAGTTTGGTTTTATACAAAGGCATAGGCGTAAATCGAAGCTCAGTGGCAGTGAGAGATAAATCATTGATAATGGCAGGTAATGTAATATTATCATAACTTTGCCCTTTCGCCGTATCCGTATCTTTCTCTCGCATAAAAGGCATAGGTAATTTTAGCTTATCATTTTTCTTCTTCATCATACTATTTCTATATCTATCTTAATATTTATTTGCTTTGCTTATTTTTTAACCGACTTCCCAAAAAGGAGGAGGTTCTATGTTCGACTTCAAGTTTGTTTTTTTTTTTTTTTTTGTGTATGTTCACCGATTACTCCGTCAATTGTGGACCGATTTTGAAAATTCTTTTTTTGTTTGAAAAAGTATGTTCCGAAATTGGTCCCATTTTAATTTGGTGAAGATCTGATGAAGAACTTCGGAGATATACAACAGAACTCTTCAATAAATAACGGCAAATCTCTCGGGATTGCTGCAATCGCATGTCTGTTTGTTGTTTATAACATTTCATAACATAACATCACGCCAGTTCGCTCTTAAGGGGTAAGCAGACCTCTCATTTCACCGGTTATGTTCAAGTTTCATGAAATCTATTCTGGCGAAACAGTTCCCTTACTAACTTGCCTATTAGGTACGTACAACTAAAAAGTGAAAAATAAAAAAACTTTTTGCAAAAAAATACTACCGACTTCCAAATACAAAACTACAAACTGAAAAATAACTTAATTTTTTGAAGTCGGTGTCCATAACGCAAAAAATGGTACCTACGAAAGACACCGACTTCAAAAAATTAAGTTATTTTTCAGTTTGTAGTTTTGTATTTGGAAGTCGGTAGTATTTTTTTGCAAAAAGTTTTTTTATTCAGTTTGCTTTTTACTTTGACTTTGCTGTATTAAGTAAAGTATTAATTAACATTTTACAAATTATTCAGTATAGTTTTTTAGGGTTCCGTACCCAAAGGGTAAAACGTGACACTATTACTAAGACTCCGCGATCCGCCTGTCTGTATGTCTGTCATCAGGCTGTATCTCATGAACCGTGATAGATAGACAGTTGAAATTTTCACAGATGATGTATTTCTGTTGTCGCTATAGCATAAAAATAAATATATAAGTGGGGCTCCCATAAAAAACGTGTTTTTTTTGCCGTTTTTGCGATAATGGTACGGAACCTTTCGTGCACGAGTCCGACTCGCACTTGGCCGGTTTTTAATTTACCTATATTTCTGTATTACACCCATCACCCACTGTAGTAGATAGTTAAATGAAGATATAAACAAACTCGTATCTCAATGTTAATCTACTTAAGATTAGTTTTGATCGTGGGCTAACCAAATGTTTGTCAACCAGCTTTGGAACCAAGACGACTAAATAGAGCAGGGGTCACCAACCAATTACTTACATTTGGGGTCCTTTTTAGGGTTCCGAACCTCAAAAGGTAATAAAAGGAACCCTTACAAGATCACTCTCTTATCCGTCTGTCTGTCCGTGTGTCACCACCGGTTTTCTCAAGAATTTAAAAAATGGTGGACCTAGCAAGTTGAAATTGATATCAAAACTAGCTTTTGCCAGCGGCTCCGCCCTTTTGTATGTCGAGAATTATCCCAAGGGAATATATATTCTCCGGATAAAGTATCCTATGTGCTATTTCAGAAATCTATCTCAGTTCCAAATTTCATCCACAAGTAACAAACATACAAACACACTTACAGACTTTCGCCTTTATAATATTATTATATATAGTGTGATTTACCTTGATTTTGATTTTCTTTTATTTTTCGGAATTTTCTCTTTACTTTGCTTGTAATACCATGCTTTTAACCAAAACTGACAATTCTAGGTCAGCCGGAAGTATCCTATAGTTTTGGGTCGAAAACCTGTATGGTAGTTACCGTTGACCTAGAATCACGAAATTTGGCAAAAGTAAGGTCTTACAGCACAAATAAGGAAAAATTTCATAAAAGTAAGAAACTTGAAAATTGTGTCCCCAAACATACATAGTGGACGCCAATTAAGATAATCCTCTGATTTGTATGGGCGCTCATACAATTTAGAGGACTAGCTTAATTGGCACCAACCTCAAATGAGGTAAATAAATAAACAATAAAAATGATACCAATTTTATTATGGCGGTATATTGGGTAGGTATGGAACCCTCGGCACAAGAGTTCGACTCGCACTTGACTGGTTTTTTACAAGAAATATGCGGTCCGTAAGGTTTAAAATTTAAGCTTTCTGATACTGGTGCTCAGATTTGTCGTTTCTTTTAGTCATTTGACTCACGGTTTCGAAGTATTTTAAAATTAACCACACGATAAAGAAATCAAGTCTTTTAAAACAAAACATCACCGATTCATAAACACAGAATATTTTCAGACAAGATGGAATGTCCACGTAACAACATCAGTAATAAAAATTCGTATTCGCGCCTCGTATAACGAATGTGCAGCATGTTTCGTCTCGCAAATGTGAATATAAATCTTGTGTAGTAATTACATATTTCTATAACAATGAACATTATGTAAAACAGCTTCATGTTTATTTAAAAAGAATAGTAGGTTAAAAGTAAAGTAGGCACTTACTGAATTGAAACTTCGCGCCGAGGCTCCGTCTTTTCTCTCTCAACTTATTCCTGAGTATCCTTCTCTTCAAGCGGTTGAGTACTACGTCAGCTTCATCCAAACTCTCCGAGGAGGAAGTATGAACGACTTGAAACGTGCCACTCACAGAATGTCTTCTCGTTTTCGTAAATACACTCGTGTTCCTGTGCTTATGCCCGATCTCTGATATGCCACGTCTATACATTTTCAAACGCTTCCTCATTTCAGAATGGACCGCATCGTCCGTTCCAATATTTATGAATTCATTGTCTGACGTCATATCTCCTATTTTGCAGGTGGGAGGCTTTTCAGAGGAGATTTTTGAAAATTCCAGACGCTTAGCCGCTGCGCGTGAATTTGGGGCATATTCAATTGTTCGCCGTCGATGTAGAGCAAACCAATCCGGATTAGAGCTCACTCGAGCTCGTAAGCTTTTTAAGTAAGTGTTCAGGAAAGATATTTTATTGTGTGGGGGATTGTACACAACGCCAGATTTAGACCGTGCCAGATTCTCGTTTTCGAAAATGTTTTTACTGAGAGTTGCGTCATTGAATGATCGAGATTTATGAAGGGCCAGATCAGGTTCATTTTCCTTGTTAGATGAAACATCATCGATTACCTGATCAATTTCACTTAATGAAGAAAGGGAAGAGAAGGGACTGTTCGGAGTATCAATTAAATTCTCGGAATGCTTTTCGAGATTTTCTTTGTCTGTTTTGGACGTTTGATTTATACCGTTACAAGTTTCGTTGTCAGAACTTTTGTAACTGCTTATTTCACTCAGACCTTCTGAGTGAAGAGGGCTGGTCGCGAGGCTATTTGTTTGTAAATTAGTAAAGTTGTTTAATGTGAGTTTACTCGGAATGTTTGACACACTGTTACTGTTTCGTATAATATAGCGTTCATTAACATTTTTTGTTTTATCATTAATAGCAAGCGGTGTTCTATAAACGCGAGTGTACACTTTATCGCCAGAAATTGTGTTATGCTTTTTAATAGGTTTTCTGGAAATTATGTGACGGAAATCTTTTTCTTTTAATGATTGAGATGCTTTTAGCAAAGAATCATCAAAGTCAGAGCTCTTAATAGATACGTTCTCATCATTTGTCTCAACGAGTAGATTTCCGTCGCTATCAAAAAGCTGTACTGTTGGAAATTTCATCCCAGGGGACAGATTTCGCGTCCGCAATTCCCATTTTCTTTGACTCGGTTTTCTTAATTGTATGCGAATAATGTTATCGTCTATTATGGGACCGTCACTATCACTGGAGTCATCTTTACCCGCCATATTTAACTAATTCACTCAAAGAACTGTGGCATCAGGAAATATTTAAAATATTATGCAAAGTATTGTCCACAAGACGAAAATTGTTTGTTTACAGTCAGCTGTTCTTATACATACTGGCGCCTTGCCAACCAAAACAATCCGACATTCACTTCAAAATAGCACCAATGTCAATTTTGTTTTCCGAACAGAAATAAATAACGTAGCATGGTTAGAGGCTATGTTCACTTATACAAGACACAGAACACCAGTCACTTTCAAACACTGTAAACTGATTACTGAACATCACACTGTAAGCAGGCAGCTCATGTTGAAAACGATTGCATAAGTTCGCGTGTGTCGATTGCGCGGAATTGCACCGTCTAATGAGTTCGACGTCGATGGTTTAATTTGTCCGTGTCGCAGATAGATCGCAGCGTCGATCGATTTTCCCTGGGGTCGAGTGTCGAGCCGGTGCGAGCGCGCAATTTCCTCTCCCGAGCGCTTTTCCTGCGGGAAGCTCTCTGGGAGGGCCGCGCGGGTTTTTGGTCGTTCGCGACTCCGGACATTTCTGCACTGAGCGCAAATATCTGAATAGTCGAGGAACTATAAATAGTGAACGAACGAGACGGCGATCTGGCTGGCTCCCCTTGAACCTAGTAGTACGAGCGGTGTTTGTATCGGACAACGTAATCTGTGACGCGTGTGCAAGTAACAAATGTTCGCACTGACACAGTTTCCTATTTGACCAGCCGGCGCGACCATATGCATTCGTGACTAATACTAGCGCAGATGGTCTTTATATAACCTCATGTTACGTTTCTTTGCATTCAAAGAGATTCACCTGCGTGAAACAATTTGCAATAGTTGTAACTGTTGAGGTAATTCGCATCACAATGACATTATGCAATGAGCCCATAATAGGTTGATTGAATATATATATATGCGAGGCGAATTTTTGCTTGCAAGTGGCAATTTTATTTTTGAAATATGTCGTTCCAGAGTTTTAAATATCTGACCTTCGTTCCTAACATCGTTCAGTAGGGGACGTTTATTTTTCCAGCAGCGGCGTATTTCGATTAAAATTGTTGGACAAATTCGTGTGGGACGATATTTTTCACACAATAAGATTCTTGTGGAAGTATTTGACAATTTAATAACGATGCGACAATATCAGCGATTTTCATGGTTTCTCGTGGAAAGATTTGCATAACACGTGAATATCGTATGAGTGCAAGTCGCCTGATCTATTTATCTCTGTATTGTTTGTTTTTAACCGACTTTCCAAAAAGGAGGCGGTTCTATGTGCGACTTTGTTTTTTTTTTGTGTTTGTTCACCGATATCTCCGTCAATTGTGGACCGATTTAAAAAACCTTTTTTTGTTTGATAGGGTATGTTCCGAAATTGGTCCCATTTAAATTTGGTGCAGATCTGATGAAGAAGTTCGGAGATATGCAACATAACTCTTCAATAAATAACGGCAAATCTCTCGGGATTACTGCAATCGCATGTCTGTTTATTGTGTTTACCATTTCATAACAAACATCACGCCAGTACGCTCTTAAGGGGTACGCAGATCTCTCATTTCACCGGTTATGTTCAAGTTTCATGATATTTGGGTAATCTATTCTGGTGTTATAGGTACCTTACTAAACAACTTGCCTATTAGGTAGTTACAACTAAAAAGTGAAAAATAAAAAAATATTTCTACAAAAAAATACTACCGACTTCCTTCCTTTTTTTCTCTTTGTAGTTTTTTTATTTGGAAGTCGGTAGTATTTTTTGTAGAAAAGATTTTCACAGGTAGGTAATGTCTTGGGGGCCTCCCCTGTATAACAATATGGACTTATATTTAAATTATAAAATAATATTTAAAAAAAGCCAAAAAGTACATTTTGATTGCACTGTTATCGCTGCTGGAGGTTCCGTATACATTTGGTTATAACAATTCTATAATATAAGAGAGTTTTATCTCATAATTGAATATCTGCAAGAAGTTCTAAGTAAATAAATATCATACAATTAAACAAACAGTAGCATTGAAATCTTGCGTGACTGAAGAGTATTTCAAGATATTTTCAATGCAACAATGGAACCTATTAAAAGATTCTAGATTGTAAAATAATGAGCTATAAATGATTAATTGCCAATAGCTGCAGCAGCTAATAAAGAAGCCAATATTCTAGCCATAAACTGCGAAAAAAAAAACAATTAAGGCTGTTCGTAGACTTGGCCTCTCCAAGCACAGATAATATAATACTAGCATACAGATGCCTCTTCCCATACAAAAAAACCATGTCGACGGAACTAGCGTTTTTCGTCTGATGGAACTGTTTATTTTTCTAAGAACATCGATCGCGTTCGGTTCCGTTCCATGAATATAGGTGGTGTTAGCAGTGACTTGTAAGTAAAAGGGTGTACTCGGCTCGCGAATATTTTTTTTTAAATACAGCGTCGATTTGTTTTATAGTATTTTTTGCACGTGTTTAAAGTTTCTCTATACCAAAATGTTTTACAAAACAAATTTAAAAATAAAGTGTATGCCTCAGAAATTTAAAACCGCGCCATCTATTGGAATCAATTATAAATGATCCATTAAAATAATCTTTGTACTTAATGTGAATTAAGAGCCCAATATTCCAAAATTTTGTGCTTAGGGGAGTTAATTTTGAACAAGAACATACAATTTTTTAGGACACACACACAACAGCCGAAGCTTATCACGCCATCTAGTGCAATTTATTTGAACCATTTTTTTTTTTGCCAAACTATCGACTCTCGGCTGGCAGAAGTTAGATGTCTATACAACTTACTTCTTCCATTGGAGGAAAGTTTACAAATGGATCGTACAACATCGTAAAAAAATCTAAGTCCTAATCCAGGACATGGTCTATCCATGTGCCGAGTTTAATCCAAATCCATTTAGCTGTTGACGCATGATTGATTAACAAACAGCATACATTTACTATAAAAACTTCAAATATTCTGTTTATACCAGACCAGCTGACCCCCGCCGCTTCGCTCCCTTCAACTGTCTACCTACCTACCCTACCCTACTTACCTACCCACCTACCCTACCTACCTAGCCACCTATCAAATTTATTAAACTATTTATTTGAATAAGAATTAATACTGCAATACTAATGTAACCAACTTTTGTTTTTACCGGCGCCGGCGATCTAATTAAATTTTAGAACACAAAAGTTGCTATTGTGACATAACTATGATAGTGAGATATATTCTCCCGCAGACTTTTTGTGGGTAATAATAAGTACTTTAATCATGTAGTATATAATTTTTATGTATCATCAATAGTTTTCTCAGAGCATGCCAAATAATTACCTTGTGTACATTATTGCAATTTTAATGAGAATCTTTAATTCTTTTGCAAATAAATGTCAGCCTATGTTACTCGGGAATAATATATGCTTTCCATAGGTGAAATTTATTTTTTTATTTTATTAATTTTCAGGCTAATCTGTCCCACTGCAAGGCAAAGGCCTCCCCTTCTTCCTTCCAATCCTCTCGGTTAGGGCAATTGTGGACCAATCCTGTCGATAGGCATTAAGTTCATCCCGCCATCTTCGCCTGGGTCTGCCGCGGTGTCGCCTAACATTTTCCGGGACCCACATTGAGGTTGTTTTAGCCCATGAACCGTTTGACATGCGGCAGACGTGTCCGGCACAGTCCCATTTTAACTTGGCTGCTTTCTGGGTGACGTCAGTGATTTGTGTTTTGGAGCGAAGCGTTGTGTTTCTGATGCGGTCCGTTATTTTGACTCCCAGAATGCTGCGCTCCATTGCTCGTTGGCTAACCTCAAGCCTGAACCTCTGCTGCGCTGTCAAAGACCAGGTTTGAGCTCCATATGTAAGGATAGGGAGAGTGCACATATGCATCAATTTGCGTTTATAGCAAACTAGCTTTTGCCCGCGACTTCGTTCGCGAGGAATAGTGACTTCCGGAAGATTTTTGGTTTTACCCACATAGTTCCCGATCTCGCGGGATCTCTTCAAAAATGAAATGTGGAAGATAATCTAGGGAACTCTTCAAATATCAACATAATGAGCTCTGCGTTTGAATTGAAGATATGTATACTACCGTGTAACGAAACCATAGCGCGATCTATTTCGATCCCAACGCCATCTATCGAGCATAGTGACAACTCGGATTATTTATCTATACTCCGTTCGGGCATTTTCTTTGTACTAAAAGTTTTATTATATTGATATTATTTTTTCATACCTTTTTACTATTTATTTACTTTTTGCCGATGAATTAAAACAATAACATGAACCGAACTCGTGTAACGATCGACACCATTGCGCGATCACCAACTCGACATATAGTACTAATAGAATTATCTATACTCCGTTAGAGCATTTTCTTTGTACTAAAAGTTGTATTATATTATATTTTCATACCTTTTTACTATTTATTTACATTTTTCCGATGAATTTTCAGTACTGAATTGATGCCGACTTTTGACCAATAGATGGCGCTGTATGTCCGGAATAAATTTTATTTTATATTTTATTTTTTGTAATAAAAACTATTCTATGTCCATTCTCAAGTTCCAAACTATGTCTGTAGCAAATTTCACACAAATCGGTTCAGTAGTTTAGGCGTGAAGCAAAGACAGACAGACAGACAGACAGAGTTACTTTCGCATTTATAATATTAGTTTGGATTGGGAGGTCTCCCTTCATGAGCGCCTTCATTCACCAATAGCTCTTCCAGGCGTTTTTGGTGCGCCGAGCAATTTCTTTTTCTTGTCTCGCCTGGAAAGAGACTATTTGGCCCAGGTAGATATATTCTGGAACATATGCAATCGCCGCACTTCCTAATCACAGTTTCTGCTGGATGCTATTAATCATGAGTTTGGTCTTTGACATATTCATTATAAGTCTAGTCATTTCATTATAGTCTATTAGTAAGTGAAAGAATTTTTAAATCGGTACTGTAGTTTAAGAGCCTATCCGGTACAAACAAACAAAAAAATCTTGCCTCTTTATAATATTGGTATGGTAGGTATAGATAAAACTGATATGCATAGTATAAGCACAATCAAAGACCCAATAAAAAATACTCACAACAGTGTTACAAATACACTACATAAACCCTTGATATTCTGCGTGATTATCTCGCAAAGGGGTGTTATTATTAATGGTCTTCACACCCGAGACTCCTTGGATCATTGCGTCGGAAATAATCGCTGGTTCTTACCTTATAGTAGTACAGATCACTTCAGATTTGTATGTGTTACGGGCTAATGGTTGATTTTGGTCAGGTGATTGAGTAAATAGTCCATTGTGAGAAGGTTATGTTCGGTTAGGATTGAGGATGCTAGATGACCTATGTGAATCTTATCTTTTCGTATTTTTTGCGCTGCCATACCGTTTATCTCAATGTGATAAAACTTTCTCAACTTTTTGTTTGCACTTGCACGAAGGTTATAGGCATATTACGATTGACTTGCGGCAACAATGCGCTGGGTACCAGCTAATAACCAATAAAAGTTGAGCTATTATTTGAAGGACTTGTATCGTTGAATTTTGAAATATGGATACACAGCTACGTGAAGGTTGCTTGCTGAAAAGGCTGGCACGAAAATTATTGTGGCCCTAGACATGTGGCATTCTATCATCGAAAGCGTGGCGATAGCGATTGTAAAAAGTTAAATGAAAAAATCAAAAAACCGGACTGCTTTAAAAGCGAACTAAAAAGACGTAAACAAGAAGTAAATCATGCTGTGCAGTCGGAGGATACATATTCGCGAGCTGGCTGACCAAAACCAGAGGCAGAGCATGATTTTCTTATTGTTTACGTCTTTTTAGTTCGCTTTTAAAGCAGTCGGGTTTTTGGATTTTTTAAATTAACTTTTTTTATTTACAACTTTTTAGTTATTTTTAAACATATAAGTGTTAAATATTATTGATATCACCTCTTAAAACCCTTTACTTTCATATCCCACACGATGGGGTTGAAAGAAAGGAACATTTTTGGCGCCATTTTTATTTTTTTTTAATTTTAATGTAGCCAGTGACACTCGCAGGGTTAAGACGAATCGATTGGTGTAAGAATCATCAAAATCGGCCAACGCGTTTGGTCTCTATAACGCCACATATAAACAAATATACATATATACATAATTACATACATACATAGACTGATAAACACATTACCCTCCTCGCCCGCTCGATGCCAAAATATCAATATTGAACCTCCTTTTGAACAGTTTTGTTTGCAAAATATTATTTGACTAGCTTTTGCCCGCGACTTCGTTCGCGTGGAATAGTGACTTCCGGCAGATTTTTGGTTTTACCCACATAGTTCCCGATCTCGCGGGATCTCTTCAAAAATGAAATGTGGAAGATATTCTAGGGAACTCTTCAAAAATCAACTAAATAATTTAAAAGGAACGATCTAATTAATTTAAAAATTAAAACGAATTTAGACATACAATTTTAGTATCTACTAATAATCGAGATCAAACTAAACTTACATTACAACCAGACAACCCAACAAATAAACCTTTTAATCGATAAATACAACGGGACCAATTTTGAAAACAACCACCAGACAACCCAACAAATAAACCTTTTAATCTACTAATACAACGGAGCCAATTTTAAATTTACGAAACGATCAATCCACAATTCCACGACAGTACCGAAGCGCTCGGCCGATACCCAACCAAAAGCGTGTAACGAAACCATAGCGCGATCTATTTCGATCCCAACGCCATCTATCGAGCATAGTGACAACTCGGATTATTTATCTATACTCCGTTCGGGCATTTTCTTTGTACTAAAAGTTTTATTATATTGATATTATTTTTTTATACCTTTTTACTATTTATTTACTTTTTTCCGATGAATTAAAACAATAACATGAACCGAACTCGTGTAACGATCGACACCATTGCGCGATCACCAACTCGACATATAGTACTAATAGAATTATCTATACTCCGTTAGAGCATTTTCTTTATACTAAAAGTTGTATTATATTATATTTTCATACCTTTTTACTATTTATTTACATTTTTCCGATGAATTTTCAGTACTGAATTGATGCCGACGCTTGACCAATAGATGGCGCTGTATGTCCGGAATAAATTTTATTTTATATTTTATTTTTTGTAATAAAAACTATCCTATGTCCATTCTCAAGTTCCAAACTATGTCTGTACCAAATTTCACACAAATCGGTTCAGTAGTTTAGGCGTGAAGCGAAGACAGACAGACAGACAGAAAGACAGACAGACAGACAGACAGAGTTACTTTCGCATTTATAATATTGTCTGTACCAAATTTCACACAAATCGGTTCAGTAGTTTAGGCGTGAAGCAAAGACAGACAGACAGACAGAAAGACAGACAGACAGACAGACAGAGTTACTTTCGCATTTATAATATTAGTTTGGATTTACATATGCTATGTTAGTTATGAAAAAATTCCAGCCATCAATTCTTATGTGTAAAAATATTTTTAAACATCCAAGTCGTTTAGGAGCAGTTTCCAAAAGTTCTGAAAAAATATCGTGTTGTTAATTTTTTTTTAAAGCTTAACTATTAGTTACACGAAAAAGCCTTGTGTTTAAAATTATGTACATGAATCAATAATAAATATATATTTGTTTTAAACCTTTTAACCAAGCCGTTACTAAGGAGTAGGCTTTAGAAAGTTATCCTTTTAAGGCACTAAAAACCCCCTCGGTTGTAGCTGCCAGGAAACAAAGACTCCGGCCGGGAAGTCCACTCCTTAGATGTACGCACAATGAAAATATTTACTAAACGCTTTGTGCGTATGGGTGGGATGTCCACCATGTATCGCTGGCGCATTGCCGTACGTCTTGTGGTCCGATGATGGAAAGGGTCAGGTGGAATCAAATTGTGTAGTGCCATCGCACACTCCCCGAAATATAACCGTTAAAAACCGACAGGCTGGCAACTCGGCGCCGATGTTCAAGGCTCTGGAGCTTTAAGTCGACCAGCACATCGTTGCTGATCAGCCTCTTGGCCCGTCTGGCAATCGACTCAAATGCATTAAGTTGGTATTCAGCAGATCCATCCCAGAGGTGAGAACAGTACTCCATGCATGACCGAACTTGCACTTTATACAAGTTGAGCAGCTGTTCAGGCGTGAAGTACCGTCTCACCTTTGCAAGGATCTCCAACTTTCTTGCAGCCAACTGAGCCTTTGCTTCAATGAATGGGCCAAAATCGAGGGTCGATGTCAACGTAACACCAAGAAGGTCGAGATGATCCGTAATCGGCACGGTCACTCCACGGAAAGATGGAGCCGGGTGAAATTGTTTTTTCTTTGCGGATTAAAAAATACATGCCTGGGTCTTAGCAGCATTAATTGAATCTGACTAGATTGGCATTGCCCTATTCGGGCAATCGACAAGCGATATCGAAAATCGATCAATCTCTTACGCTTTGACACTATCGCCTTTGCTGACATCGAATGTCACTTGTCTAGAGCCTCGCCTAGACAACATTTGAACACTCATTCGAATTTAGAATTAGTTTTGTAGAAATATAAAAAAAAAATTGAACTTGTTAATTCCGACCAGAGGCTCTATACTCCATTTGAAATAACATTAGAATTTTTTACAATCCAAAGGGGGTTGTAAAAATTACAGTCCGTTCAACTGATTTTGAGTTCTATCCCGTAAATATAAGGGTTGCATAAAAAGCATAAACCTGTAACCAAAACTAACTGTTTAATACAGCTGTCATATTTCATAATAATATTACCAACGCAATAGAAATAAAAATCTGTTCAACGGGGCTGTAAAATGGGCTTATTTAAATGTCTAATGTTATCTCAAATGGAGTACAGTTTTTGTGAAGATATTGCATCATATTTGAAATGTCACTTGTATGATCTTCAGTGGATTCAAACCCCGAGGAACAAACATTTAATACAGCTGTCATATTTCAAAATAATATTACCAACGCAATAGAAATAAAAATCTGTTGAACGGGCTGTAAAATGGGCTTATTTAAATGTCTAATGTTATCTCAAATGGAGTATAGTTTTTGTGAAGATATTGCATCATATTTGAAATGTTACTTGTATGATCTTCAGTGGATTCAAACCCCGAGGAACAAACATTTAATACAGCTGTCATATTTCATAATAATATTACCAACGCAATAGAAATAAAAATCTGTTGAACGGGGCTGTAAAATGGGCTTATTTAAATGTCTAATGTTATCTCAAATGGAGTATAGTTTTTGTGAAGATATTGCATCATATTTGAAATGTCACTTGTATGATCTTCAGTGGATTCAAACCCCGAGGAACAAACATTTAATACAGCTGTCATATTTCATAATAATATTACCAACGCAATAGAAATAAAAATATGTTGAACGGGGCTGTAAAATGGGCTTATTTAAATGTCTAATGTTATCTCAAATGGAGTATAGTTTTTGTGAAGATATTGCATCATATTTGAAATGTCACTTGTATGATCTTCAGTGGATTCAAACCCCGAGGAACAAACATTTGCGTAACCTACAGATATCGTTCCGGATCTCAATGTTTGTGCCTGGGAGATTTGTGTTTGTATCCCAAACACAGTAGCCCCACAATAGCAATACAGGAGTATTCAGTGTGGTGTGGAGCATCAATATTAAGAAACGAAATGTCAGATGTACTCGTACACAGGATAGATTCCATACAAATAAAACAGGCCGAGTGCGATTCGGACTCGCGCACGAAGGATTTAAGAAGCACCGTATCTACGATTATCGCAAAAAACGGCAATAAAAACACGTTTATTCTGTTTTCAGCGTTATAACGTAGTTATTTGTTGTTATAGCGGTATCATCTGTGAAAAATTCAACTGTCTATCTCGGTTCATGAGATACAGCCTGGTGACAGACAGACAGATGGACAGTGGAGTCTTAGTAGGTTCCCGTTTTTACCCTTCGGGTACGGAACCCTAATTATAAGTATCAAAGTCTGTTTGTCTGTTACATTTTCATGTTTAAACCGTTGAATGGGTTTTGGTTCCTACTTGGCACACAGATATACCTGCACCATGATTACGTAGCTTCGAAGAATGGCGCGCACGTGCTTAGCTTGCATTCATTGCTTCATAATGTTTTCAAAAATTAGTCTACTTAACAGCGTAAAACACGCAATGAATACTGTTGAGCTGTCAAAATGAAATGGAGCTCGTGCGCTTTGAGCTGTCAGAATAGTTAAACAATTAGAGTGCTGGATTACGACAACGTTTACTTTTCATCCCGGTAGTAAGTTCCCTTAGGATAATATGACACTGTTCAAGCGGGTGAAGCCGCAGGTAGAAGGTAGTTAGGAATAAACTACGTAGTCAAAATTAGTTGACATTCAATAATCAAATATCACCAATAATGGTATTTAAAATTAGCAATTTGCGGTGGTTACATAAAATATATATTTGAAGTACTTTTTGTAGTGGATATTGTGTGCAAATGTGTCTACTTTGCGCATCACAAATAAATTTATTTCGTTTTTGCAGTCTATAAATACTTATCTCTAGAACTCATGACCAAGTAATAACAGCCACAGATTTGATATTTCAAGTTAAGCAACGCTTGCCGAGGTCGGTCCATGGATGGGTGACCCATTATATATCAAGACTTCTCCGTGTCTTGGAAAACGCATCAAGCCTTTACGAAAAGTCAGGAAGCAGAAAATCTGACACCAATTTATTAAGGGTTACCGTTTTACCCAGTTCGCTCCATATAAAATACAGGTAGTCAGCTGCAACGTGTTAAGGTGCAAGATCACCGCGCGACCGCGACGAGAGACCGCGACACGCGACCGTGGCAGGCCGCAGGAGGCGTGCGTCACCACTTATCCTAGGCTTTGTATGTGAGTGAGCTCGCGCGTGAGACGGAGTGAGACCGCGACGCGCTACAGAAGATAGCTAGCCGGTCTCGCTCACGGACGAGTGGTGTCACGCGTCTCGCTCGCAATGCCCGAACATTTTGTCATTTAACAATTAAATAACCATTTTTGATTGACTTCCATATTGAAAACGATATTTTTTGCCCTTAATCAATCTATATATCTTCTATTTGTACAAAAGACAAAGTATATATGTATGTTTTTTAAAGACTCTGAAACGGCTGGACCGATTTCATAAATTCTTTTATCTACTCTCATATCGTAATATTCGAATTATAAAATTCAAAACGAGTTTATATTGGCATACTTTATAAACACAATACCGAAATTTAAAAATAGAATCTTATTATAACACTATTTCTCTAATAAAATAATGCTATAAAACAATTTTTTTTCTATTACGATACAGGACAAATCCAAGAAGTTAATCATTAAGGAGTTTCCATCAATATTTTTTTTGTAATGCCATTTTATAGTACCTATTATAAAAAGATTTTATTCCAGTTTTAAATTGTCTATGACAATGCCCGCTTTAGACTTAGCACGCACTGCGATTTTTATTCGCGCGAATTTTGTTTCCTTCTACTTGTTCATAGAGCTCAAAATATTCGGGCGAAAAAAATTTGCGCCGTGGTGCGGTGTATTCTGTGGCAAAACACGGATTTCTTGCGGTATTATTTTCGCACGATTTCTTTACCGCAATGCGAACAACTTCATACAATTCCAAAGGTCGCAGAATGGGCGGAAATAATCGCGCGAATAAAGATCGCAGTGCGTGCTAAGCCTTAGCGCATGCGCGGTTAATGCGGTGATGTGCTGGGTTTTGGCGCCATTCATACGTTTTGCATGTTTTGCTGTAATGAATTTCATGAGTTATTTAAATTATTGTTTAAAATGTCTGATATTAGTGAATGTGAAGAAAAGACTCCGCCCGAAATTTTAGATGCGGCGTAGGAAATTACTCTCAATTTATTACCAGCTAAGTCGAGAAATGTATATGACAAATGCTATCACGATTTTATGGCATGGAAAATGCAAAAAGAGGTATTTAGTAGCTTCAATCCCAATTTATGAGTGTAGATAAAGTAGTGTATGAAACTGCACATAACTAGGTATTAAAACATTCGTGTGAGAACTATTAAAAACCTCGCCTACGGCTCGGTTTTTAAACACACACTCATGTTTTAATACCCCTCATTATGCAACAGTTTCATAAACTACTATTACCGTTGGGAAGCTACACTGCCCCCGGGTGACATAGGTTACTTTTTATCCCTGTATTCCCACGGGAACGGGAACTACACGGGTGAAACCGCGAGACCTTCGCTAGTATTATATAAAAAATAAATTGTTGATAGCCAATCTTTATTTATTTTTATCATAATAATTTAATAGCTTCGCTAGACTGGAAGCAAATCCTAACATATAAGTTGAAAAAAGTACGATTAGGAAATTGTTTTTTAGGGCAAAGGCTGGAGGATTGACGGTATCACTAGACCACATTCTTAAGACTTCAGTTCGAGTTATTTTGGAAGTAAAAGTCTTACGTAACTGGCCTAACGTCTAAGCTGAATTGGATTCTTCGATTGACCTTTCGTCTTGTGTTTCGAGGATAAAGTTTCCAATGATACCTACTAAGTACATTTTCTTTTGCGTAACAACAATATGATTTTCACGATGTCCGAAAAGAATAGTTAGTTAATAAATGAACTGAAACATAATATTTCGACATAATAATAATTAATATGATACAATTTGTTTTTCATGTTTTTCTTCGGTCTGGAAGGTCTATTTGGGAACGATGAAACAGAAAAAGTGACATTCTATAACGATTATTGAAAAGTGAAAATGTAAGGAATAAGGATCCATGTAAGTTATACTTGAGGTCCTAGATTCGATGGGTCCGCGCCCACTCGACCCGGTTAGACTCGACCCGAAGAATAATACCAGATGTTTTAATACCAATTCAGTGCCATTTGTACAGTCAGGCAAAGTGATATTTTAATTTTAAATAACTTATTAAGTAAATATACATAGAATATTTAATATTTTGTACTAAATGTAATCTTTTAATTGTTTTGTTCTTACTTGCATGTTGATTATTTATAGGTAATTATTTATTTTTAATTGTTGTTTTTGTATTGCTGGTAACTTTAATTTTTTAATTGAATTATTCCTACCAAGTTCTGCATTCTATAAGATACCTAATATTTATTTTTTGAAGATAATTTATTTAATCATGTTCTTTTATATTTTTTATTTTATGTCTTCATTTATTTAACTTACACACACTATCTTACAGGTTGAACCCAATACAATAGGATGGTTAAAAACTTAATCTAAAATAAGTTTTTACATAAATGTATAATAATTATATACACCTAAACTTCTAACACTATTAAAATATCCAAAATAATATAAAATAAAACTTTACACATCTATATTTTAATTATAACTAGCAAAATTTAACAAAACTCTTGCGAATTCACTCAAATTGCACTAAAATATGTCTAGCCTCTCATGCAATTCGTTGAGCACACAGATTGTGCGGGTGAGAGGTGTTTTTGCCAATAGATTGGTTCTAGCAGCAGGCACGGCCAGCAGTGGCGGCCGCCGCAGCCTCCACACGTACCGATCTGGCACGCACAGCTTGAGGTGACGCAGCACACCCGGGTTATGTGTTACTCCACGCAGGCGTTTCAGTGCATACGCCGCGAGTGTAAATTCCCGGCGTTCTCGGAATTCGTTGTATCCCACCATTCCCAGTACAAATAGTGTGGGATACATGAGCGGGTAAAATGGGTAAACTCCATAAAGTTTGAAATACAAGTGTCTTATAAATTTATTTTGTACTCGCTCAAGCATGACATTGTATTTCTCTTCATGAGGAGCCCAAATCACCGCACTGTGCTCCAAGTGACTCCTTACCAAAGCGTCATACAGCACCCTGAGCGTGGTAATATTTGTGAATCGTTGCGACTGTCTCAGCACGAAACCCAGGTTTCTGTACGCTTTCTTGCAAATCTTGACTATATGAGCCCGGAACGTGAGATCTGGGGTAAGCAGTACTCCTAGATCTCGCACCTGAGACACTCGCTGCAAAGTAGATTCCTCTACTTTGTATTCGTAGTCTAAGGCAGTCTTCGCGCGCGTAAATGACATGACTGAGCATTTCGCTGTATTGAAATAGAGTTTATTTTTATGGCTCAACTCTACCACTCTATTTATGTCTGCAATCACTCACAGTTCGAAAACTCTTGACCTCGAGCAACAATTTGAGGTCATCTGCAAACAATAAACATAAACTATGTTTGACTACCTCTGGTAAGTCATTTATCATTAAAATAAATTCTAGAGGACCCAAATTGCTGCCCTGGCTCACGTCGGATCTGGTGTAGTATGGCTCTGATTTAGTAGGTTTTCTATGTAGCTGGCGAGAGGCGCACCTCTTACGGTTTTTCGCCAGCTACTTGAAAGACCGACAACAGTATGTTGACTACAATGGGTTCAAATCAGATTTTTCTCAAATTGTTGCTCGAGGTCAAGAGTTTTTCGGACTGTGAGCGATTGCAGGAAGACATAAATAGAGTGGAGTACTACTAATGAAGCTGGCGAAAATTGGCTGTACATCGCAATGTACGGCCAATTTTCGCCAGCTTCATTAGCAGTACATCATTGTCAACGGTATCAAACGCTTTCCTAAAATCAAAATAAGCTGCGTCTACCTGCACACCAGCATCGACAGCCGGCACCACCCGCGCCATGAAATTAAGCTAATTAGTGGCAGTGCTGCGCGCCGGACGAAACCCGTGCTGCGCGTCCGATAGCTGTGGGCACACTTGACCCTGCATGCAGCGTTGGACGGCAGACTCAAACACTTTTGCAGGTGTCGACAACACTGCCAGCGGTCTGTAGGCACTGACCTGAAACCTGATTTATCCTTAGGAACCGGAATCACTCGTGTGATTTTCCACCTAGGCGGAAACGTTGCTTGTTTTAAACAAGTATTAAAGATATGATGCAGGGGTTCAGCCAGCACCCTGCCACAGTCCCGGAACAGAAAAGCTGGTATGCCATCGGGGCCAGATGAGCGCTTTGGTTTGAGGTTTGCGAGCGCTTCCTTACGTCTTGAAGACTGAGGGTCTCAATGTGCACTCGCGCACTGTTCGCCTCCGCCTCCGCCGAAGCCGCCTGCGGCTCGAGCCGCGGCCGCTCCGTATTGTACACCGACTCAAAAAATGACGCAAATTGTTGAGCACACTCCTCATCCGAAAGATGTTGACCATCCTTTATGATAATTTGCCTGTTTAACCTACTTCTTTTGGACCTAATATACTGCCAGAATGATTTTGGATCTTTTGAAAATTGATTTTGTATTTTAAACTTGTGTTCTTTGTGTGCAATATCTATTGATTTTTTTATACGAGCTCTGCACTTTGAAAATTCTAAATAATCGCTATCCAGCTTTGTTTTTTTGTAAGTTTTATGAAGTCTAGCTTTATTCTTTATATCTCTTATAATATTTGCGGTGTACCATTCGGGATAAACGTATCCAGAATTTTCAAGTTTAGCCTTTTGCGGGGTACACATCTATCTAAAATATCACACAGTGTATCATAAAAAATATTCAACATATCCTCCAAATCATGCGTGTCATAAATCAAACCCCAATCAGTGGAAGTCAGCAAAGAATATAACATCTCGTAGTAAGCCCGATAAAAGTTCCATTGAGGCCTAACACTACGTGCTGCGGAATTACCGCCGGTAGAAGGCACGGGCGGGGCGGACGCGGTGGGTGCGGGGGGCGCGCGTGCACAGGGCACGCTGAGCGCGAGGGGCGGGTGGTGCGCGTCGACGAGCACGAGTGCATCGTCTGCCGCCACCACTGACACCTCCCCGCCAAAATTTGTGCTCAGAACCAAATCCAACTGACGACCCAGATGGTTGGGTATTGTGTTGCTTTGAGTGAACTCGCAATAGGACATAAAACATTCATAGTAATTTTTAACATTTACAGGACACGAATACAAATTAAAATCACCAATAACAATTATTTCTCTATATCTATCGCATAATTTTTCTATTAACCTAAATACCGTCAAGTAGTCATTCTCAGAACTCCCTGGATGTATATAAACCACACAACATAAAAACAAAAATCTATTTTTAAAATAAACCGTTGCACTAACCATTTCAAAAACGCAGGTGTCTATCGACGCGTTCGCGATTTGTACTTGTCGCAGCTCATATCGGTGTGTGGCCACTAGGACCGCTCCTCCCTGCTTCCGACCATCCGCTCGATCGCAACGTATTATTTGATATCCCGGTGGGATTATTTCAGAATCTTCTATGGAATTATTGCAGCCAGATTCCGTTATTGCACATAAACCAAAATCAAATGACTCAATACTGGTTCGGAATTCATCCAGTTTAGTTCGTAGATCTCGTACATTTTGATAGAATATATCGACGTTGTGGCTATAATGTGTTAGTTTTCGTTCTGATTGAGTTCCGAAACCAAATCCACTCACTGAATTCCGCATTCATTGGCCAGATTTCTGCCGGGTTCAACTTATCGAAACATTTTTCCGGTACTCCAATAACAAACGACGAATAATCTTTCTCGATTTTGTGTTTGATTTTATCAATTTTGATTCGATCATCTGAGTCACATACATTTTTCACGTGATCGGCTATGGCTTCAAGAGTGGTATCCGGATGTAGTCGCCAAACATTTTGTTTTTTTTTCCGATCAGTAACTTGAATTGGCTTCAACTCCGTATTTGTCCCCCTTCTGATCTCCTTGAGTTGGTAAAATTTCGGTTGACTTCGTGGCGCCACTTTTGTTTACCTTTTGCGTTTTGGTGTAGGTACTCGTATGAAGCGTTTTCTTGGAAACTTTTGGAAGTTACTGCCTATTTCTTAACCTAATAATGATAATCACGTATAAAAACTAATTCAGTAAATACCACAGTGCCACTAGCTATAACATTGTAATGATAATTAACAATAATCTGTGATTATTACTACAAAGTACAAAGCGTATACCTATTATATTAAAAAGGATAAGTTTTTGTTAAATTATTTATCTAGACATTATTAAAATTTTACACTCTCCGTATCGACACTTTTCTATCTGACTAGAAATCGACGTTTTTACGAATATCAAAACAGAAATATCCACGTATTATTCTTCGGGTCGAGTTTAAGCGGGTCGAGCGGGCGCGGACACGATTCTATTCCCGGGTCCGGCAACGTGTTATTGGGTATTCCATCTGGAATTTCTCAGTAGCAACCCGGAGTCTGGACCTGTGCCCGGTTGATGCCGATAGGCTAGGCTCGCTCCCTATTACACGGACCTTAACCGTAACTGGTGAAACGTGGGTGTAAAGGTAGGTACACTTCTGCCCAGATCTATGTTTAGTAGGTACTGTAGAAGGCGTAGACAGAGGTTATTAAATAAATTACCAAATTACTTTTATAGTTTATATATTTTGTAAGAATCTAACAATATAGCCTTCTGGGCGGCTATACTAGAATTGGCCATCAAAAACATATTCACTTATTTTCTATTCGAAATTCATTTACCTTTCAAGTAATACCAATTGCCAGTATTTTTACAGGCAAGTAGGTTGCCTTCTAGTTAAGCAGAGTCCTCACATGAGCTACGCCCCTACGAATAGACGCGTAGAATCATATGAAGTGCTTCTATTCTATGTCTTGAAAGGTTACATGAATCCTACCTTACCCTAACCCGAGCATTTACCTAATAGGGAAATCACATTTACAATTGAGGTACGACCCTTAAAAGGGGAAGGCTTAATCATGACAAACGAGTTATCGGACGCTCCGATATGTGCTTTTAACTTCAGTTGACGTGCACATACGCACTAACAAATCAACGCCGTCATGCTTGAACCTCCTTGACCAAAACCCTAAAAAAGGAACAAGGCGTCCTCCCAACACAAGAATGATGCGTCAACTCACATCGACCCGGATGGGGTTTAATCTAAAAAATTCAAATAAGATACAATTTTTCGATCTCGTGCGTTTATCAGGCCAGAGAAGGAAAGGCTGGATCGCATCGAATTTCTAATCCTATTCATAGAGCTTGCACCAGGGTTTATTATTACAAATGCATTTATTATTTTAAACATCAGACATAAACTGGACCAATGATGTCAACTCGACATCCTTTGCAAAGGCTATGCCCCGTTAGCAAAGTCGGTTTCAGTTATGACTATTACTTTAAGAAATCCCTGGGTTATACTATTACCCTGGCTTGTGCCTATGCCTTAATCGCATAACCAAAAAATATTTCTTCGATGCGTGGCCAACGTTGCCAGCCTCTTCTTCCCCCTGCGGCTTACAACTCACACATCATCAGCACATGCAACGGAAAGAACTAATTTAATTATATATATCGATACTACTTGAGAATATCGATAAGAAAACTATCGATACATTTTTTCCTACTTTCCCATCACTATTAACTTCAATATGTCAGATTTAATAGTTGTCATTCATATTTTTTTCTTTTATTTGACAACGGGCCTCTTCCTTTATGGAAACCTTACTAACCTTAACCTAATCTTATCTATTTAAACCTATCTATTATCCTACTCTAACATTAAAAGGTTTTCCTATCTATCTATTTACATGCATCTATCCTAGGCCACTCTCCTTTTCGCCAATTTCTATCTATGTGGAATGGACCTTATATCTCTACATAACTAGTCCTAACTATGGTTTGGCCTAACTAATCTGTGGCTAATACGGCGCATAGAGTAAAATTAAATTTAATTATGGTGTGAACACTGTGCTTTATTATATTGTTTATGGCATTATGTGTCAAACCAATTCTTATAATGAAAACTATGCTTTACTTTGACAAGGTTTTGACACTGTCCTTTCTTGTATTATCTGTGGGACTACGTGTCAAACCATTTCTTACCATGACATCTATGCTTTCAAAGCATTTATTCGCCTTAGGGGCTTATAAGACTTTTCTATTATTTTTTTACTGTTTCTGACTTAGTCCTTATGGATTTGTATTTGGACTTCGTCAGTAATTTCAAAAGCTAATCCTATTTAGTAAATAAAGACAAGACAGAGTAGTATTTAATTTCATCAAAACATATACAGATAAATCATTCAAATAATCATTCGCATCTAGTTTCATTCGATGCCTAGCGCGCATCGCAAATTCCTTCTAAGTTGGACCGTATTCATTTGCACGACATGAAAAGAAAATATTGGTTAATAAAGCACAAAATATAAGACAACATTAAATAAATCAGTTTGCATAAATACATTATTTACAAAACTTTATACCTAATCTTCTTTCTATAAAATTTCCATAATTTGCATTTTACGAGTTCGAATTGCTCTATGAATTCGCAATGCAAAAATCTTTGTACAATGTTACATCGAAGGAAAATATGAAGTGTTTTTTTTCTTGCAACAATCATAGTAATTTTCCTTGAACCAAACCTTGCTCCCCAAGAAGTTTTATTATAAATTCTTTTGTATTTAATTCGAATCATTTTTTTATTGATCGCCTTCTTTGAATTTATGTTGGCGCAATAAGAAATCTTACAAAAGACTCTTTTGAATTTCCTATGGATCTCTTTCGGTTTATTTCGAGCATTTTTTTTCTTAATGGCTGTCAACTTCTTTCTTTTCAAAATGACTTTTATAAAATTTTGTTTTAAGTCAGATTGAGAAATTTCAATATTATTTTCAATTTTATGGTTAAAATCAATTGGATTCATATGCATGTTAACATCCGATACATATTGGTGTCCCGATGGAACCACAACTAGTTGTTCCGACAAAATCTCATCACTGTTCTCTGCAAGACAAATGGAATTAGTGGAGTCAGTTGGACTGGACCGACACATCACAATACCCTCGTCCAGGCACTCGCTGTTGGATAGGGAGTCCAACTCCTCGTCAGCCGGGCCGTCCGCGCACTCGCCCTGGAACGACGACGAAGACTCCACCTCCAACTGGACATAGACGGGGCCGTCATCTCCGCTGGTCTGGTCACCTTCGTGCTCCAACATGCAGCTCTCTCCGTCAGTGTGATCGTCATCGCCATCAACTGCGTCGCCTTCTCCGTCAACGTGGTCAACGCTTTTTTCACTGCACTGTATATTGTTTTGTGTTTGTTCGTCCTTAATCACGATACTAGAAAATAAATGTGCATTAACATCCTCACACAATACATCAGGTTGTTTTTTATCTGCTTTTATTTTAGCAATTATTATGCGCTGTTCGCAATAACGGCATCTGCGGTGAAATATAGAGAATTCACTCCTCAAGCGATCGCATAACACTTCAAAGTCCATGTCATATTTAAAAATCATACGGTAAAAATAATATGCAGCCCCCTGTAGGAATCCTCCCAAGATCAGGCTGTAGTCGCTCTCTCTCCATTCATTTATTTCGGCCACTGACTTAAATTCGGTTAAAAATTCTTCTAGACAATACCCGTTCGTTCCCGTGTAATAACTATCCATCATGCTTGCTTTATGCTCAATAACACTAAATAATAAGACCACTTAGCTTTATTCCGACTCTTCCTTATATTTCCATCCGCTTAAGGGAGGGAATGAGAGGTAACAACCCTCTCTGTTAAACTTATCGCGCTTTATGTACGCCGATAGGGCTTCGTGCACTGTATATCGCCATGCACACGCGAACTTCTGTCTTTAAACACTTTCAACGTTTTTCACTCACTTATACGTATACTGTACGCCGTATACACGCGTAATTATTTTTTATATTTTTTTAATCTTTTGGGATTCTGTACCCGGCGCCTCCACCAAATGTAGAAGGCGTAGACAGAGGTTATTAAATAAATTACCAAATTACTTTTATAGTTTATATATTTTGTAAGAATCTAACAATATGCCTGCCTTCTGGGCGGCTATACTAGAATTGGCCATCAAAAACATATTCACTTATTTTCTATTCGAAATTCATTTACCTTTCAAGTAATACTTATTGCCAGTATTTTTACAGGCAAGTAGGTTGCCTTCTAGTTAAGCAGAGTCCTCACAGTACATACGTGATGTTATGTTGTGATAAATTAACATTTCGGTAACGCTTTCCACGTGGACAATTTGACCATCAATTATCATCACCATCATCATCAGTATTTTTTTTTTTTTAGGTGGGTTTGCTCTTGACTCTAGTCCAAGTCATAGGTGACAGAGACAGAGTCGACGGTGGAGTGAGCTCACCCAGAAGAAGCCTGTTCACTCTAACTTTGAAGAGATTCGGGTTGAATGCGTTTGGAAACACAGACGCAGGTAGTGAGTTCCATTCATTCACTGTGCGCATTATGAAGGATGTTTGGAAGCGCTTGGTGCGAATTGGTGGAATGGCAACAAGGTAAGGATGGTAACTTGCAGTGCGTCTAGATGTCCGATGGTAGAAGGCGGCTGGTGGGATGAGGTTTTACCATCAAAAGCCTGATGTCTGAAACAAGTCTTGCCAAGAGGTATCGTGTTACCCAGTTACTGGGTTGTGGAGGTCAGATAGGCAGTCGCTCCATGTAAAGCACTGGTACTCTGGTTTTAGGCCCCTAAAACATCATCTTCATGCCCTTATCCCATCATACTTGGGGTCGACGCAACACGTTTTCTTCTTCCATACTGTCTTGTCCCCCGCCACGCTATCACTGATTCTCTTTTCTTTCATATCACTCCTCACACAGTCCATCCATCTTTTCTTTGGCCGTCCCCTCCCTCTCCATTCATCCACATTTATATTCATAACTCTTTTAGTTACATGCGTTTGATGCCTCCTCATCACCAGGACAAACAGTTTCCTTTCAACTTTTCTGTCACTGGCGTCACTTTCAAACTTCCTCTAATGTACGCATTTCTTACTTTATCCAATCTCGTCACGCCGCACATCCATCTCAACATTCTCATCTCTTTTCATCCATCTTTTCCACAGCCCAACATTCTTTCCCGATTAACTTGAGTGGCATCCGTGGGTCGCAAGTTGTACCAGTGACCAGTCGCCATTTCATCCATCCTGAGTTAATCCGGTGCGTTACGTCTCGATCTACCTCGCCATCCCCTTGGACAATTGCGTCCCTAGGTACCGGCAGTCAGAGCAGATTGGTATGGACGTTCTAGCGAGAGCTATGGGCACGGAACTGGAGAAACCCCTAAAACAATAAAAAAAAATAAGCAAAATTTCCTTTTTTTTTCAACAAATATACAAAATGTATTTTTTTTAGCGTAGTAAGTAGCACACGCACACGCTAGTTTATTACATAAGAATTAATTCAATTTTGTATCTCATTACTTATACCAACTAATTAATGGTATTATTGGTCGCTGTGTTTAATTGTTGTCATTCAGAAAATGCTCATTGGCTGAAGCCCACTTAGAATAAATAATATTTATTGAGGATACAGAGCATCTTGCCAGAGTTATGCTGAGAAGGTCATTTCTTGCGTGAATAATTTCTTACTCAACCGTTGATATTCTTAAGTGAGGTTAGAGTTATTTTCAGATGCACAGGCCTCCTCTCTGTGAGAGGGGGGGATGCACTAATAAATATTAATGAAGAAGAATACATGGCATCTCTTGTCAAAATTTAATTTAAAGTAGAAAATACTTAGCCGTATAAAAACAGTACCTTTTACAACACAGCATTTCCACATTCTGATTTTCGAAACATTTTCGACATATTCATCAACATTAGCCTTATAAGGTTCCCTCTGATGGAACACAGGCATCCTCTCTGTGAGAGAGGTAATGGACCTTAATCCACCATGCGGGCCCAGTGCGGGTTGGTGGATATTTGGTCACATGTCTTCGATATTTTAGTTCTAGGTCATGCCGGTTTCCTCACGATATTATCCTTCACTGTTTTGACAGCAGTGGTGATGTTTACACAAAGTAAAGCGCGATTTTTTTTGTCAGTTTTATCATCCAATGACTTCTCCCGCTCTGGATGAGGCGAGAGGGCGTGTCAGATTTTTACTGTCTAAAACCCACCCGTGTTCCTTCAATTTCTTGAACCAGGGCCGCGGTAATTCTTTTATAAATTTTATTCGCGTCCCAGACAGTTTTGCTGACATCTCATCGAGGCGCGCGTGGAACACCCCCTGGGTGCATCACAACCTACGATACGTAAGACGGGGCCGTTACCACTGAACCACCACTAGTCTTCGACGCATAAATACAACATTACATCTCACCAAGGGCGAGTTTTTTGGCAGTATAGAATGTTTAGTCTACTTAAAGTTTTCCCAATAATCCAATTTTAGCTTTCCTTTTAAAAATCTGCTAACTATAAATTATAGGATCATCTGAACATAAAATATTAGTTAATGCGTTTTAAATAAGATGATGAGATCCTAATTTGTATTCGATTTATTTGACAAGTCTAAACATACTAACAAATTAACTTGACAGTACATAGATATAGGAATAATTTTATTAGAATTTATCGTATTAAATCCTCCTTCAGACGGAATGTTAAGAACATACTTAATTAAGAACATTTATGAGTTCCACTTCCTAAAATAGACAGATTTTACTAATCTATGTTCTTAGCAAATTTTTTGTGTGTCTTAAATATTTGTATCTTATATTATAATGTTATTATTAAAGCTTTGAATATAAGACTACTATTTATTAGATTTACGTATTAGAAAGGTTGTTCAAGATTCCTAATTATATTTACAGTAGGTAAGTAAAATATAAGAGCTTGTTTTAAATATGATACTCTGAACTTAGCCATTCATCATCTTCTTGCCCTTGCACCATGTTACTTATGGTCGGCTCAATACTTTCTCTTATTCCATTTTCAACTATCAACTGTCTCGCTATCACTCCTTTAGTTTGGACTTAACCAATCACTGCTGAGTAAAAGCATCTTCCATCTTTTTTATGTTCTAATAGTACCACCTGATTGCTCTCCTGTTCTATTCTGTTTTATATCCTATTCTAAATTCGTAAGTCACTTCAAAAGCAGCCAGAAGTATTTTCTGCCTGGCAACATGGACACGGCACACTCAAGATCCTAAGTAACAAAATTAGGTGCGCACACAAAGCCATAACACAATATTCTCCTCGTTTGCTCACTTCAGTGGTTCAAGTTCCCAACTTGACGCTTACTTGTATACACATTAATTTGCATAACGCCTCCTTGTCCGACTTCGGACGCTGTTCCTCCGGAGTGCCAACTATTTAGTAGACAACATATTTTGGTAAGTACCTAATAGTGTCTAGGAAGGAATGTTGTGTGTTTGTTGTTTCAAAGATTCTTTGGTAAGTTTGGATATGGTTTTCATAGTTCAGGCTTAGGCAAATATTTGAAAGATTTGCGTGGTTCAAGTTCATCTGGAAAAGGTGCCTCCAACTGGACGGACTAATAAAATACTGAGAGATTAATTTAAATATTTTCCCGATTCGTCTTAATATCTTATCATATATTATATAAAAGCTTTTGCCCGCAGCTTCGTCCGCGTTAAAAGGTCTTTCAACTTCAGATGTTTGGTTAGGGGCTGCTGCGGCGCCGTGACGTACGACTGTATGTGCGACTGGTTGATTTTTCCATACAATTTATTTATATATATATATATATAAAAGAAGAAAGTGACTGACTGACTGACTGACTGACTGATCGATCAACGCACAGCCAAAACCGCTAGGCCTAGAAGCATGAAATTTGACAGAAAGGTTCCTCAAGTGACGTAAGTGAGCACTAAGAACGGATTTTTTGAAATTCCCCCCGAAGGGGGTAAAAAGGGTGTTGTAAGTTTGTATGTCATTTCTACAGTTTGTAAGCTGGACACGTGAAACTTTAGATTTACGCTCTTGGTTGATAAAAAAAACTGATGTTTTTATTAATTTTGGAAATTCGTCCCCTAAGGGGGTAAAAAGGGGTTTGAAAATTTGTATGTAATTTTTACAGTTTGTTAATTGGACACATAAAATTTTATATTCATGCTCTTGGTTGATAAAAAGAATTCATGTGTTTATTGGTTTTTGGAAATTCCACCCCAAAGGGGATAAAAAGGGGGTTGAAAGTTTGTTTGTAATTTTTACAGTTTGTAAGTTGGACACGTGAAATTATAGATTTACGCTCTTCGTTGACAAAAAAACAAAAATTGGCTTTTGGAAATTCCACCCCTAAGGGGATAAAAAGGGGGTTGAAAGTTTGTATGTGATTTGTATAGTTTGTAAGTTGGACACGTGAAACTTTATATTTAAGCTTTTGGTTGATAAAAAGAAGTCACGTATTTATTAGTTTTTGGAAATTCTACCTCTAAGGGGATAAAATAGGGGTTGAATCTTTATATGAAATTTCTTCGGTTTAGAAGGTAAAACATCTGAAGTTTTAGATTTCACTCTGTTGATAAAAATAATTAATTAATTTATTGGTTTTTAAAAATTCTACCCCTGAGGGGGTAAAAAGGGGTTGAAAGTTTGTATGTATTTTCTACAGTTTGTGAGATGAACACATGAAATTATAGATTTACGCTCTTGATTGATATAAAGAATTCTATTTTTATTAGTTTTTGGAAATTCTACCCCAAAAGTGATAAAATAGGGGTTGAAAATTTATATAAAATTTCTTCGGTTTGGAAGGTAAAACATCTGAAACTGTATGTTTACGCTCTTAATTATAAAAAAAAACAATGACTTTAATTATTTCTTGAAATGCCACCCCTAAGGGGGTAAAAATGGTGATGAAAGTTTGTACGACATTTCTACAATTTGTAAGTTGGACACGTGAAAAATTGTTATTTATTTATTGGTTTTTGGAATTTACACCCCTAAAGGGGTATAAAGGGGGTTGAAAGTTTGTATGTAATTTCTACAGTTTGAAATTGGACACATGAAAATTTAGATTTACGCTAATGATTGATAAAAATAATTAATTTATTTATTGGTTTTTGAAAATCAACACCTAAAGGTGTAAAAAGGTGGTTGAAATTTTATATGAAATTTCTTCGGCTTGCAAGGTAAAACATCTGAAATTGTAGGTTTACACTCTTGATTAATATAAAAAACTTGCTAAGTGAGAGTCGGACTCGCGCACGTAGGGTTCCGTACCATTATCTCAAAAAACGGTACAAAAATCACGTTTGTTGTATGGGAGCCCTACTTAATTATTAATTTTATTCTGTTTTTAGTATTTGTTGTTATAGCGGCAACAGAAATACATCATCTGTAAAAATTTCAACAGTCTAGCTATCACGGTTCATGAGATACAGCCTGGTGACAGACAGACAGACAGACAGACGGACCGCGAAGTCTCAGTAATAGGGTCCCGTTTTTACCCTTTGGGTACGGAACCCTAAAAAAACAATGAGTTATATTATTTCCGGAAATTCCACCTCTAAGGGGGTAAAAAGGTGTTGAAAATTTGTATGAAATATTTACGATTTAGGGGGTGTTTAAGATATTTGAAGAATTTTACTGTACAATGCTATTTTTTAAATGTGCCTTGGGCAAAATAATAAAGGTAACATTGGTTTGTCGGAACTAAACCCCAAAAGACGATTTAAAGGATGTTAAAATTTGTATGGAAGATCTTATTTCTTGGCTTAATAAACTTGAAAATTGGCACAAATACTAACCTAAGTAAATAATAAAGGATGCCATTATTAGTTTTTCGAAACTACCCTTAAAATATTATTTGGAGGGACTTGAAGATCTTGGGTTAATAAGCTTGAAATTTAGCACAAATACTCGTACTAACCTTAATAAATCATGTAGGTTGTTATTAGTTATTACTTTTTTGGAACTATCCCCAAAATACTATTTAGGGGGTGATCAAGATTTTTGAAGTATGTTACTACACATAGATTCTTTTTATGATGTAGGTCAACACTATGGAGGGATTTTTGGAAATCCAACCTTTAAAGAGTTTAAAAGGAAGACACGTGTTTGTTTGAAAAATCTTATTCTTTGAGCAAATAATAAATTACCATCATTAGTTTGTCAGAATTAGCCCAAGAAGATGATTTACGGGTGTCAACGGTTTTTTGAAGAATCTTACGGCACTAAGACGACCTCTACCACGATTTGGAACTACCGAACTGGACCTTTTGTCTCAGGCCAAACAACAAAAACAAAACACAACAAAAAGTCGACAAAAAGTGTAAGGCCAAACAAACGTAGGTAATTTTATGAGTTATGAGTGACGTTTTAGTGTCGCGTAATTTACGCAGCATTCGTTTTCATACTAGAGTAATTTTTGCTCCACCTGAAAATATGCGACGCAAAAATCTGGACCAGTCTTCTGCTCTTCGGATTCAGCACTCTTGCGGCCCTCGCCAGGACATCAGTCCAAGTTTTGCGAGGCCTTGCAATGTTGCATCTTTCAGTCCCATAGGCCATCTGTTCAGCGAACAATCTGGTCTGCTTAATGCAACCAAACTTTGGTCATTCTTGGGTCAATGTCTGTTACCTCAGTTTCCCTGTCCGTGTTTCCGAGTCAGAATCGTTGAATACCTTCTGTAAAGTCACCGATTTTCATGAGAATGGGTGCTACATGGGTATTTAAAATGACCTTAGTTTTATCCATATTTATCGTAAGACTCGTGCAGAAGCTCCAATGCACTGTCTTCTTCATATTATTAGATGGTGAGTGGTGTACTTGCTATGGATCTTATTGTAAAGACTCATGACTGAGTTTTGATCGAATGACCATTGTGACTGTTATTTACCCACGAGCCCTTTATTTAGCTAAAACTTATCGGACACGTCATGAAAGTTTCGTAAATCCTAACTTAAACCGTATATATATACGATACCCCATTTAATATTGAATTAACAATAGCTTATTTTTGGCCACATATATAAATATGACACAGAACGACGAAAACCGGGCGTCAGCTTTTCAGTTTAGTTTTGGTTGCGAATTAATTTTTATTTTTTTTCTTGGTCTCTTTTATCTGCAATCAGTCTTGAGTACTTTAAGCAGATATGGTAAGTGACAATTGACATTTCGAGTGTGCTTTCCAGTGAGAGCAACTACTCATAGACATAGAGGGTACAGACAGAATGTCTTTTCTTTGGAGACGTTTCTGGTACGTGCGTGTTGTCAAACCAGTGGCCAGTTCATTTGGATACCTCTGCAGCCTTTCTAAGTATGTTTTACTTATGGCCAAGATTTCCCCTTTCACCAAGTTCATTTGAAATTGGTTGTGTATTTCACAATTTGTAATGAACCAAGGCCCATTGTATATGGATCTCAGAATCACATTTTGCATGCGTTGGATGATGGATATATTGGAATTGCTACAACTCCCCCATAGCTGGATGCCGTACATTCACACAGGCTTTAGAACGGTTTTATATATAAGGAGTTTGTTGTCAGTTGATAATTTGCTGTTCCGTCCTAATAGCCAGTATAGGTTTTTGTAGCGCAAGTTGAGCTCATCTCGCTCATGTGCTGCCTCCACGTTAGGCGGCGATCAAGATGTAGTCCAAGGTATCTCACACAATCTTGATGTGGTAGTAAGTTGTCATTGCCTCTGCGTAGCGTGAAAGTGACCTGTACCGACTTAGATGGGCTAACTGTTATTCGCCACTTTTGGAGCCAGTCAGATATTTTGTCTAGACCATTTTGCAGCGTTTGTGAAGCAATTATGGGGTCATGTTTTCTAGCCAGAATTGCAGTATTACCAGCAAAGCTAAGTAGCTGTAGTCACGCTGTCCTCTGCTGTGTACAACGTGTACAGAATTGGCGAAATTGACATTGTTTAGCCTTGATCTATAAAAGTATATTCTTATCCACAAAGTACTCTTAAATTATAATGAAATCATTAATTTATATTGCTAATTTGTGATCCAGTGTTATAAATCCCTGAGAATTATAAATAAATGCATATGCCTCTCAAGTGAATTTTTACTATTATAATATCAAGATGTGCCAGTCTGGCACATGCCTTATTGAACTGCGGCAGACGGGTCCTCAGCGGCGCGGCGGTGTGCTCGCTGCAGCCGCGCGTCCTCCAGCAGTACACGCAGGATGCGCACGCTGAACACGAGGGCCCACATCTCGCGGAAGCGCTCCACCAGCAGTCCCATCGCACTGTACCACGCCGCCCTGGTCTGCGTTTGCCCCTTCGCCAATTTGGAAGTGACGGGTGGCAATGGCCGTAGCTAATCGTCGTTTTGCGCAGGTGGCTTGACGTGCGAAGCCGGACCTTATTTTTCCTTTTTATTAGCGTAGCTTACGTTTAGTTCTTTAAGCTATCGTAACGTTACAACTTCTAATCCCAAAGTCTTTAACTGGTCGTCCGCCGCGCTGATCTGAGGACCTTGAAACGGTAGCGTCGTAACACAAATAATCCTCTTGGTAATTGTAAATCCCGACTGTTTATTAACAACAAAAAGGAATGCCAACCTTATATCCACACAAAATTCAGTAGGTATCAATAAAAAGTGTAATTCGAACGCGTGTAGACACTATCTGCCAAACACACAAAGTATCCAATACCATACATTTATGTTGCACTCTTGCAAGTTCTGCCAATGACAATTTACTTCCCAATAATCAATTCCCATCCGAGAGGCAATTTGTTAATGCTAAATTGATAGCATAAGTAATTCATTTAATTGATAGATTCGGTAATTAGTTTCAATTAGATTTATCGCCCAAAGTTTGGGCGACTGACTTGGAGATATTTATTTATTCATAGTTTGCCAAATGTTTCGGAGTTACGTCGGAAGTAATATTTCATTTTTTTTTTACAATGTTTTCGACAGATTTGCCTAGTCATTAAATGTTGGATTACCAAGCGTGAGACTGTAGGTTCGATATTGGCAAATTACTCTGGAAATCGAGGAAGTTTGAAAGTGGCACCAGTGACAGAAATGTTAAAAGGAAAACGTTTATCCTGGTATGGTCATGTGATCAGGAGGGATGACACGCATGTTACTAAAAGAGTTATGAATATAAATGTGGATAGATGGAGAGGGAGGGGACGGCCGAAGAAAAGATGGATGGACTGTATGAAAACTGATATGAAAGAAGAGGGAGTTAGTTATAGCGTGGCTGGGGACAGGACGGTATGGAAAAGGAAAACGTGTTGTCTTCGTTGTCTAGTGATCATAAGCGCTACTGCTGGTCCTGGGTTCGATTGCCCGGTTACAGGAAATAGCCTTGCCGCCTATTGCATAGGGCTTTAACATAATTAGCGAAATGTAATTTTTTGTTCGTTAGTTTCACCAATGCCTAACCCCAGAGCTGGATTAATCATGTAGGGGCCCCTAGGCAATGCCCGTCTCGGGAACCCTTTAATTTTTTCGCAATTCCTAATTTTTTACGCATGCATGCATCCGATACAATATAAAATTATCCTTTGCGTGTCATTCTTCTTGTATCATTGAAAGTCTACCTGTCCTACCATTCAATGAAGGATTGCGTTGGAGATGCCTTGCATGAGTACAATCTGACGTGACATAATTATAAAAATCTACAAACTAATTGCACTCAAAAATATATCAAAAGAAAATCTTATGCCGGAGCCCCCAGCCGATCTAGCGCCCCTAAGCAGTTGGCTAAACTGCTTAATCGATAATCCGGCCCTGCCTAACTCTTCAAGGAACACAGGCGCGATGTTATGGTATGTTCATGTTTTTAAACTAATACAGGGTGTTTGGTGCATCGTCTGCCAAATTGAAATGGTCGACTGAAGGGGTCATCTGCTAGTCTTTCAGACCCCTTAACACCCCTCATGCCCTGTGGATTTTTTTTATCGACTTTTTATTGTTTTACTAAAAAAAGACACAAATTTTACATTCAAATACAAATTAAAAAAAAATAAGGCGTAGTCTCTGAATTTAAATTTTATTTCGATGTGTATTGTTTAAGAGTACTTTTAAATACAAAATTAGTGACATTAGTCAGGTGACTAATATCACTAATTTTGTATCGAGTCACCTAAGGCTAATATTCAAAATTACACAATTCTAGCGAATTCACAAAGTTTTTAAAAGCTTTTTATGGCATGTGGCACATCATTAGCAAGAGGATAGACTGGAGAATTAATGAGGGAATTGGAAGATCCCGGTCGCTTTGAGTTTTTTTCGCTTTTGGATGGTAAAATTTGGGTCATTTTTTAGTAAAACAATAAAAAGTAGATAAAATAATCTACAGGGCATGAGGGGTGTTAAGGGGTCTGAAAGGCTAGCAGGTGACCCCTTCAGTCGACCATTTCAATTTGGCACACGATGTACCAACACCCTGTATAACGCTCAATGTTTATGAATTGTTTCAGTAGAGCTATTTTAGTTAATATCGATGGCCTCTCTAAATGGGCAGGATGCCAGCTGAAAATAGATACCTTAATAGTGATTTATGAGATTTTGGGTCGAGGTTAAGAATTTGTTTACCGTTCATAATATTTGACTATGTAGGTGCTTATATTGAAATATTGAAGACTACCTTAAAAATTTTTTCGGGCACCTTTTTTGTATTCCACTATTTGTGTAGAGAAAAAACTGTTTAATATTTATAATAATATTTATTATTTCGCTTGATGTTATATACATACGTAAATATGGGTAACAATATAACCAAATTACGCACTTGACCTTTGTGAACCGGAGCTCTGAAAAATCTGTTAACAAAAAATATTACAAGTAATAATCAAATTAGGTTGGTACTTTCTTCTAGCCGGCAACAAAGATAAATACATCGCAAATTCTATTAAAATTAGAACCCACTTCAGAAAATATCTTAAAGGCCTCAAGTCAGAATAACATACATATTCTATTTACAATATCCAGGTGATAACCCAATAGATGTTCCTTTCATACCTTTGCCACTATATGCCTTTTTAGGGTTGCGTACCCAAAGGGTCCAAATAGAACCCTATTGCTGTCAATCACGTGTCCGTCTGGCCGTCGTCTGTCACACGAGTTTTACGGCCAAAAGGTTAGAGCCACAGTCTTGAAATTTTCACAGTATAAGACTCTTGTTGACTCAAAACCATGCAAACTGTATATTTTTTATACAGCCATACAACGAAAAGAGACGTGAAATAGTTATTTGTGCAATAAGAGAGCAAAGTTGGTTTTTGCTGCGAGTGTTGATTTGAATCCCGAGTAAGCGAAGGATTCTATAATTGAATCTCGAGCGTAGTGAGTGTTTCTAGGTTAGAATCCTGAGTGCAGCGAGGGATTCAAAGACCCGAGATGCAAATAACTTTGGTCTCGTGTAACACATACAACTTTTAAAGGTAAAAATGCAACATGGTAAAAATTAAACCACATATATATTTGTAAAAATTAAAAGTAAAATTATTGCAGTTATGCAAATTAAAAATAACAGTTTTGTTGGAACCGATATTGATGTGATAGCGACTTGAGTTTGTATATTTTAATGAAGTGAGTTCGGCTCCTGAATCAGCCAAAAGCGTGGCCGAAGTTCGCCGAAAGCAATGTCCAGTGTAAAGCTGAGGTTCCTGTAGTTTTAGAAAAGTGGCTATGTCTTGCGGCCTCCCGTCTATTTTGTTGCCTCCCATAGGCTATCTGGAACACTTATCATTATGATACTGCAACAAAAGTCGATCGGTTTTCGTATTAGCAGGGCGTAATACTATTACTAATACTATTATTTCTCAATAATATTTACATGTGTCTCGCGAATAACAAACGACCTGTCAATGTTCGTCTTTGTATTCGGCAAGTTGACTAACAGTAATAAGTCCGAATGCTTTTCGATGGCATTAACAGTTACATTTAATTGCTCAAAAATATCACGAGCTTTAAGCTTTTATAACTTAATTCATTCATATTTATATATTCATCATCAACATCAGTCGCGACCTTATCCCATTTACTTGGGGTCGGCCCTCCTTATCCTTTTTCTCCATTGTGCACGGTCTCGGGTCATGTTTATTTATTATTATTTTAATAATATGCAACGCGTATCAAACTTTGTAGCTAGCGTAACAGAAGAAGTGAACAATAAAAAATTTAACTCTGCTATTTTTTAAAGTTGCGTTCGGAAATTTCCAACCGCAGGTGCAATTGCCGAACTATTACTAAATTATTCTGTCACAATAAAGATTTTTATAATTTTAAATAATTATGTAGCTACATGATAAACTTTGTATTTTTTTCTTCAACATCTCTTTTTTGATTATAAAAAAAATTATTTCGATTATTAAGAAAAAATATAATAATTACATTTAAACCTTAGCAGATGATTTGAAATTTTACAGTTATGGTGTGAATCCGAACGTTTTATTGTTGGTTTATTTTTTGGGCCTATTATATATGGAATTTGAAAATCGAATTTCGTATCGACTTGTTTCTATTCTATCTCTCGTTTTTTTTGTATCGAAGTGAAAGTGACTAAACAAAATGAAGTTCAAATCTTTCGAATGTTGTAAGTAGACCCAGCACTGTTCATGGCATTTAAAAAAAAAATAATTAAAAAGTTACTTTGTCTCACGCTTGCAGCAAAATCGAATTTTGCTCACTGTCTTTAAACAGCAAAACCTGCTTGTTTGAGGTGCTGAGGTGAAAAAAATATGACCTACCCCATCGAGTGGGATATCATTCTTTATAGCTCGTTGAGTTGATAAATACTGTATTTTTTGTTCAAAAACATTTAGGAAAACAAAGGAATAAGAAGCCACCATTATATATCTTTTTTCAACATTTATTCCGAAGAATTTTTTAACTTCCAATTGACCTATGAACTTGAGATTTGGTGATAATGATTATTATTATGTATATTTACTAACAAATACCAATATATTGATAAAACAGTTTTTATTTGAAATTCCCTCATTTTTCCTATTACAACCAACTTCATTTTGCGGTTTGGTACGGAACCCTATTGTGTAAAATGTTTTTTTGTAAAGGTGGTTTGAAAAACAATGCCGCATCGAGTATTTGTTTGACGGCTTTTCAAACAGATGTATTTGTCCCGTCGGGCACAGCGGGCTCGACCGACACTGCAATATTGCAATAATTTGTTTTCCATGCTGGCGGGCCATCTATCTGGGCAGAGTGAGCATAGGTAGCGTATGCACAGTGCATATTGATATGACATTGAGTGAGAATTGTGATGTTGACATAGAATTATCATATGGCTAAGTGGTTTGGTGTTTTCTTTGCTAACATTATTCATATCTTACCTATAATAGCAGCTAGAATAATATCCCAGTTCAGGAAATGGTTCCAGACGTAATAATAGTCTTCCAAACCGAATTTCGGTCACGGCGGCCAGTCTCAGTGGAGATTAGCCATAATCCAGCCCGGTTTATTATGCATAAATAATAAATAATTGTTGTGAAATAAATGTGGCGAAACGACAAACTCGTGTAAACTGCGGTCATAATATATCGTCAACAAAGAAGAATATGTCACATTTAATTTTCATTTCAGAAAACGGGTGATAAATACAGTTATGTTCAGTGATATTAGAAGAGGTGTGTCTAATAAGGGAAGGACATAGACACATAATGATTAAATGCTCTTGTACGGAGTAATAACACGCCTCCTTATCTATCTAGTTATTTCTCCTTGCTAGGTCAGCAAAATCACTGTTCACTGTAGTTTGACCTAACCAATTTGTTCGGGACTCCTGTAAGCTATGGGCACCTAGCAAGTGTTCCTATGTAGTGCTAACTATGAGTGGAAGGCATAAAGCTTTGCCTATGGCCATGGTTCATCTATATCTATAAAAATCGATGTGTGTATGTATGTTCTCTATGGACTCCAAAAAGGGAGGAGAGATTTTGATGAATTTATCAGCCAAAAATTAGCCCAGCGGATGATCCTGTAAAGTTTGGTAGCGACATTAAAGTTCTTTCAATTTAGACGTTTGGTGTGGGACTGCTGCGGCACCGCAGCGGTGCGTTTGTCGTACTGCGCATGACCGGTTGATTATTTCCATACAATTTATAAACGGCGCGGTGCAACATCAGTGCCGCGCACGCTATACAGCAAAGCTACGTGTGTGACGGTAACTGAGCCCCCTCGCCTCGACAATCCGGGAACCCACCGGGCGGGGCCGATGAGATACCTAGCAAGAGAAATTGGCAGTAAGATTCCCATGTGACAGACCGTAGACGTGTTATGTGTTTTGTATTCTTTTTATTAAAAAAAAATCATTTCAGAAGACATCGCAGTGCACGCTGGTGTCCGCCAGGGCTGTCTTCTTTCGCCCCTCCTTTTTATTATCGTTCTCGACGGAGTCATGTTGCGCATGAACGATAGTAGGCGTCGCGGGATAGATTGGGGATTGACCAACGTCTTGAAAGACCTGGACTATGCTGATGATCTATGCCTGCTGAGTCATACACATGCCGACATGCAAGCGAAACTGAACGACCTGCGCCAGGAGGCGGCGGAAACTGGGCTCAAAATTAACATCCGGAAGACCCAGGAGATGCGTACAGGTGTGAGGAATTCTTCACCGATGTTAATCGGCACAGAGGTTGTGGAACGCGTCCACATATTCACGTACCTCGGATGTGTCGTGTCAGAGACTGGGGGAACTGAAGAGGATATCACTTCACGGATCGACAAAGCGCGAGCTACCTTCGCACAGCTCAGACCTGTGTGGCAATCGCGGCAACTGACCCGAAGGGTTAAACTCAAAATCTTCGGGTCCAATGTCAAATCCGTGCTGCTTTACGGGTGCGAAACGTGGAAGGTAACAAAGGACATCTCACGCCAAATCCAGATCTTCGTCAACCGATGTCTTCGTCTTATCCTCGGAATTTACTGGCCCGAGATCATCTCTAATGTTGAGCTGTTGGAGAGTTGCCACGAGACCCCGATCGACCGCCAGATCAAACGGTGTAAATGGTGTTGGATTGGTCACACGCTCCGGAGGGATTCCGATCACATTCCTAAACAGGCCTTGGATTGGAATCCTCAAGGAAAAAGGAAGCGAGGCCGTCCCCGTCAAACATGGCGACGCACCGTATTGACTGAAGCGACGAGTATTGGAATGGCGTGGAGCGAGGTGAAGCGCGAAGCTAAAGGCCGGTCTCGATGGCATTTCTGCCTGTATCGTGGATGCGTTTGTTCCGTGGGGGAATCGAACCCGCGACACTGCGTGTAGCAGTCGATCGCTCAACCACTACACCAACCATGTCGTCAAAATTGTGTGTCGTCAATCTTTGATCCCATTTTGCAGTACTTAGAGGGTATCTCACTGGACCGACCCAAAAGGTCCATAGCTTATAAAGGAATGCATTACTGTCTTTATAAATATCTAAACATATTACATACATACATACATAAACTCACGCCTTTTTCCCATGGGGTAAGGCAGAAACTACAGAACGCCACCTGCTTCGATCCTTACATACTTCTTTTGCTTCACTCACATTTATACATCTAGTCATACACACACGCCGGTTATGAGTACTGTGCATCTGGCCTTTTGAAGAACATCACCTATAAGGTCTATGTATGTCTTTCTAGGGCGTCCCCTAACGGCGTTTCCATTCACGTCTGCCTTGTAAATACATTTCGTTAGTCGCCTTTCATTCATCCTCTTAACATGGCCAAACCACCTTAACATACTCTTTTCAATTTTAGTCACTACATCTATTAAAATCATAAAAAAAAAAACAAAAAATCCTAATCATATTATTAGGTGTTAATATTATCTCTTATAAATCAAATCTGCCTATGTTACCAGAGAGCCCTTTTTCTGCCGGTCTACATGATGCAGTACAGTAAGGTACAGCAGGCAGCCATTAAAGTACTGTTCAAAAGAATAAGAACTTTACAAGCGATACAGCCCAGAATCCTGATAAATATTCATCGTGTAATTAAACAACTTAAAAATACAATTTATTTTTATGTCCGAAGTATTTACCCTCACCACAAAAGACCATCGACTGAAAGACGGAGGCCGTTTTATTGCTTCCATTCATCAGGTTAAGCTGTTATTTATAGAATAAAATGTTCATCCATCCGTGAAATATTCAAGCTTACTTTATTCAACTGAATGTGTGATACAATTGTAATGCGGTTTATATAGCTATAGTATATAATTTATCGCGGAACATTTTTTTTTACATTTAGTCAGGACTTTCCTGGGTACGAATGTGAATAAGAGTAGAGGAAGATCAAAAATTAATGGATGTATTTATTTATTTATTATATACTTTATTGTACACCATAAAAACATACAGGACAAACGTTCACAAACACAAGTGTACAATGGGCGGTCGGCAGTGTTTGAGCACGCCTTATTTCAATAGGTAATACATTCCACAACCGAGCTGCTTGAATCGTGAATGATTTGTCAAGTTTCCGAAGATCTCAAGGACCTAGAATGGGTATCATAGAGGAACTGAAAGCATTATTTGAGATAAAAAGGTGTAAAAGCAAAGAAAATATATGGGCAATCCAGCGAAGGCGAATAGGAAGCCATTTGAGCTTAGTAGGAAACTCAGAAACGTGATCATACTAGCGTTAGGCAAATATGAATCTGATACAGAGATTTTGAAGTCGCTCAAGCTTCTCCAATAGGTCTAGGGTGAGATCAAGATAGCAGGCATCAGCATAGTCTAGAATAGGCAGAAGGAGAGATTGTGCTATCGCAATTTTAATGGTGGTAGGAAGAGAATTACGAAGACGTCTCAGGGAATCCACAGACGCAAACAGTTTTTGACTGACTTCCTGCAGTTGTTTGGTCCAGGAAAGGGTGCTGTCGATATAAATCCCCAAGTACTTCATAATATGATTTATAGGGATAATAGTAATATTGAAGGAAACCTGGGGAAGTATCGACCAAACGATCATAGAGACAGTCCGGGAACTGCCAACAACCGTGATGTACTTTGTGAAATTATATGTATGTCTAGAAAGGGGAGTGCCTACTTATCTGGGATGACCCTCCTCTCCACTTCTAGTCCGACTAAAAGAGAATTTCATATAGAAGAAGAAGTCGTGTTTCGCAGATTTCGCAAATAAATTGTGATACATAACACACACAGTTGCAGTTACAGTTCGCAAGCTTTGCTACGCATTTGAATTTTGCGAACATTGTTTTCGATATTTCTAGACCAAATACTTTTTGTTCGTCAGCCATTCACACAAAATAGATTTCGGTTCCCGCTGTATTAATTTTATGATTGTTAGACACAACATAATCGCCTGGCGACTTTGGCCATGATATTCCTTGGCCATGACGTTCTTGAAGAGCGAGAAAGTCTACTCGTGTAAATTATCCTAAAAGACTGGTGTTGGCTGTAAACGCGTTGTCGCGATTCCATTTACATTTGTTTTACATCAATTAGTTTGCGTTTACTCTGAGGTTGCTTTACATTGGAAATCTTTTGGATGGGTTTAATTGTTTTGTTACGTTCTCTTCGACGAACAAAACTTAACAAAACAACTGTCAAAGATGTGTTATAATTATAATTTTGTAGGTTATTGCTGTAATTTACAATCTCATTAAATTTTTGTACAGTTTCATTAGATCAGCTCGTTATGATTCGAAGGTAAATAAATCAACATTAAGAAATGCAAGAGAGACTGAATCAAGTTGAATACATACACCGACAGCGTGTGGAAGTATTCAAGCCGGCTCCACCGATAATAATTCCATTCTGTTTGCTTTATAATTGATTCAAAGTAGGTACACTTTTCAGTAGTTTCAATTTAGTAATTGAGCCTTTTCCTTATATTTTGAATGCATAAAAAATAGGAAGAAACGTTTTAATATTCACACAACGTTTCAGTCGCATTCTGGCTGCTGTCCAAACAGGAAGCTTTTGTGTGGATCGTCTGTCGACTGTGGACGACAACCCACGATCACTCTAATAATGCCCACCTGTTAGCCTCTGTGTCGCCGCGGTATTGCCTTTATCAAATCATACATATGATTACCAAAGTTACTTTGGTATACAAATAATGATTTTGACCTATGTGCAAAGAGTTTAATTTTCATTTCTAAATACTTTTTGTGACGAAAATGACTACATTCAGTGTTTGCGAAGAGAAAATTGGTGGCCCAGTATCAGCCGCGACTTACAAGTTGTAGTTCGTGGGTTGTGTAAATTATTTCATTACCACTGCTCTCAAAACGGTGAAGGAAAATATCGTGAGGAAACCAGCATGTCCTAGAACCAAAAATTCGAAAAGATGTTACAACCACCAACCCGCACTGGGCCCGCGTGGAGGATTATGGTCCATTCCCTCGCACAGAGTGGACGCCTGTGTCCCAGTGGAGGCAGTGGGAACATTAATAGGCTGATGATGATGAGTGTTTGTGAAGTGGACCTTTCAACGCCCAGTGTAGTTTAAAGGGGTCTTGTTCCTGTAAGAAAAAACATAACACATTATTACACAAAGGTGACACAAATAAAGTAATTGATATAATTTTGACTCTATACGTTTTGGGTGACACTGCAAGTGCAGAGAGTAAATGTAATAATAAATAAATAAATGCAGATAACAGCATTAATGTTACGTTGCTTTGTGCCAAAACTAGAATATCACCCATTAAAAGCCTAAATAAAGATGCCGCGCTGCGAGGTGTTTGCGGCGTTGCTTAATAATCACCTATGGTCAAAGGTTTTAGAATCAATACCGTACAGTGTCAGAAATACGTTCTTATGTACCGATTCCACAGTAGTGCTTTGTTGGCTAAAATCATAAAGCAAAACACTACCAGTTTTTGTACACAATAGAGTAAACATAAAAAAACTTTTTAACAAAAATACAACCGACTTCCATATAAAAACACTACAAAGTGAAAAATAACTTCAATTTCGGCAGTCGGTGTTCTTGTTTTGGTTTCTTCGTTTTCTGACACCGACTGCCGAAATTGAAGTTATTTTTCACTTTGTAGTGTTTTTATATGGAAGTCGGTTGTATTTTTGTTAAAAAGTTTTTTATTTTTCACTTTTTAGTTGTGGTTCATAATGGACCAATTATCCAAAGTGAACCCAGAAACATGCAACTTAGACAAAAACAGTGGAATTAGAGTATACCAGGGTGAACTGTTTAACCCTGCGTACCCCTTTAGAGCGTGACAGTGTTATGTTATGTTATGAAATGATGTAAACAATAAACAAACATCCGATTGCAGCTATCCCGAGTGATTTGCCGTCATTTATTGAAGAGTTCTGATGTATATCTCCGAAGTCCTTCATCAGATCTTGATGAAATTTAAATGGGACCACATGACAAGCACCAGCAAATAAAAAAAGATTCATCAAAATCGGTTCACCCAGTAAAAAGTTCTGAGTTAACACAAATAAAATAAAAAGAAACAGTCGAATTGAAAGCCGGTTCACCCAGTAAAAAGTTCTGAGGTAACACACATAAAAAAAAAAATACAGTCGAATTGAAAACCTCCTCCTTTTTGCGAAGTCGGTTAAAAATGAATATGCTTACTCTGGGTTTTCAATGGAAGCATACTCCTACTAATATAAATCCAGCCGATTTAGGGTTAAGAGGAGTTGATTCACAGAATCTGCGTTCGTACTTGTTAAGGTGGAAGGGTTATATCTTACTTCGGATTGGATAATGAAATAGAAAACAATGTCCAACATTCGAACTGTTTTCTAGAGACCACTATTGCAAACCTATTCTAAACCACACTCGAATTTACAAGTAGAAATCCATTAATACGGTTCACATTGTACTGAAACTGTTGAATCATCTGCCAGACGAAATCGAGTAATGGATAGATTTATCAAATATTGTTAAAGAGTTCTTGATAGGTTTGTGCCTATTTTGCGGTCTGATGGATTCACGATTTTTCCGTGGAATGGGTTACAAAAGAATGAGTCGATACCCATAACGTATCGATTTTGTTGACAGAATTGGGGCTCGTTAATATAGCCACGGAATTTCACGGAATTAGATACTGATCGATAACTGATGGATTTTATCGCACATTCTTGTGTAGGTTTTTTTTTTGTAGTATATTAATCGTGAATTTTCAGTGGACAGTTTTAGAATCGAGATGCGGTTTGCTAGTTAAATTTTTATTCATTTACATAAAATGTTATGGCATTTTTTTGCTTTCATTGTACGTCATCATCATCATTATCCCGACTTCGCCTACTACTGAGCATAGGCGTCTCTCTTCTTGTACCAATCACCACATTCCTGTGCCAACCTCATCCAAGTTCTACCCGCAATGGCAATAATGTCATCTGCCTATCTCGCCGCTAGACGACCAATACTTCTTCTTCCAGTCCTTGGACGCCATTTAGTCACCAACTTACTCCACCTATGATCACCGCGCCTTGCCAGGTGTCTTGCCCAGCACCATTTCAGTTCAGAAATTCATTTCCGACGTCGGAAACCTTCGTACGTCTTCGGATCTCAACGTTTGGAACTCGGTCGCGTTGTACGTACTCCAGTCGATTTTATAACGAGCCATAGGATCCAATAATTTAATGGTTTATGTATCTACTTAAAATTACCGAAGAATTTTTCAAATGGAAGTCAGTAATAGTCAAAAATTATCTCGCAGGAAATGAAAATCCGTACTAAATCACCACCAAGAGCAATACAAGAATAAAAAGCACTCCAAATTCATTTTTACAAAACCAATGCCCACGCTAAAATGATTTTATCTAATCAAAATGTATGTGAGTGGCCTGCAATCTAGAACTATTTCATTAAGTGGAAAGTCTAGAATCGCGTGGCAGATTTAAATGTTCTATCACTTCACTTCCATCTCAGTTTGTTAGATGTAACTCGTCCTCGATATTGTTTGCGTTATTCGTATCGTGTTGACTTAGTTATTGACTCCAAGCCACTCGAATCTTCGCTTCTGTTTGTAACTGTACGATTTATACAGAGGAATTTTATATTAGAGGAATTTTATTTATTATCTGTTCTAGCATTCCAATTTATTGTGATTTTGTTCTAGATTCCGGATTGCGGTATTTTGTTTAGGTTTTTCTTGTGTGTTCCATTTGATTTACATTTCAGTAAGTTTTTGATCGAGAAAGTTTTGATGAATCGCTCTTTGTTCATTTCGTGTTTTGTCGATTATTTTATTGGCCTTATATTTTTTGGTTCACCAGCCGAATACAACGTCTAGTAAATTGCGATGAACGAAACAAAAAAGGGAATAGCCAGCAAAAAGTATAGACTATCTTCACCATAATTGCAACGCCAACAATTACCTTCTCTAACCTTAAGCGCGAACCTCCTCGGCTATCATAGCCACCTAGTACATAATAACCCCACTTAAGCTTCACTTGGTCAACGTTTAGCCTTGTCGTGGGGGCAAGACGGGCAGAATTTTGCAAATGCCCGTTTGTTCAGGCCAGCAACCCAGATATGCGGAGTGTTTGGCCCAATGTTGCCATGACGATGATCGTCCATTCTATAGTATCGGTGCATTTGCATTTATTTAGGTCGAGAATTCTAATCAAGGTAAGCGAAATTGTATGGATTGGGTATTACGAAGTTTTACTGGGCAATAGAGCATTGCTCGAAGCTTGGGGGTTAATTTTCATCGTGTTTTATATTTTTCATACTTAACGGTAGAGGATTAAAAGGTTTGTTAATATTTAAATTTAATGCCTTTTGTGGAGATATTTTCTTATGAATAAAAAAGAGAATGCTTTCATTCATTAGAATCAAATTTTCTTTCACCAATGCTAAAAAAGAATATTTATAACCTAGCTATTCCAAATTTAAATAAGTCAAAGGTTACCATTCAAAAATTCCCTGTGAGCAAATAATTACCCATTGATATTTTATTTACATTCCTAAATTTGCAAATTGAAAATAGAAGGGGTTTTATAGTCAACCTTTTTTCTTTTTCCCCGGTTTAGTGCTCTGTACACATTGGTATACGGTCTATTGATAAGTGATTGGGTATCAAATACCCAATTCGTTAATGGATCCACTTAATTTATACTGAAGCCCATCGGTAATAGATTATTCAAAGTAATTGATTATAATTACTGTATAATTCATTTTCCGGTGGCTGGTACAGCTCAGAAGCTAATAAATTATGACTTCGAGCTCATAATAGTCGTAAATCATGGGTTTTGACTGATCTGAGAATGGTGATTGGTAGTTATTTCGTAGGCTTGGAATAGTGAGAGTTTGGATCTCCATTTTTTACCGCAGTTTTGCGGTATGGTCCCAATTAGGATAAGATTTTATTTTAGAGTTCCACAGTATACGGACTTTTTGAGTCCGACGGTTACACGGTCTTTCGGAAACCTCATCTTGTTTCTTTTTTTTACCGACTTCCCAAAAGGAGGAGGTTCTATGTTCGACATTACTAATGATTTTTTTTTTGTGTATGTTCACCGATAACTCCGTCAATTGTGGACAGATTTTGAATTTTTTTTTGATTGGAAAATTATGTTCCGAAATTGGTCCCTTTTTCATTTGGTGAAGATCTGATGAAGAAGTTCGGCGATATACAACAGAACTCTCCAATAAATAACGGCAAATCTCTCGGGATTGCTGGAATCGCATGTCTGTTTATTGTTTATACCATTTCATAATATAACATCACGCCAGTACGCTCTTAAGAGGTACGCAGATCTCTCATTTCACCTGATATGTTCAAGTTTCATGAAATCTATTCTGGCTTTATAGGTACCTTACTAACTTGCCTATTAGGTAAGTACAACTAAAACGAGAAAAATAAAAACTTTTTTGCAAAAAAATACTACTGACTTCCAAATACAAAACTGCAAAGTAAAATAACTTTATTTTTGGAAGTCGGTGTCTATAACGCAAAAAATTGGTACCTACGAAAG